>JAPKLW010000363.1:506022-566013 GCA_026898455.1 Plectranthus barbatus
GTTTTGAGGATTATTGAATTTAAGCGTATCACCTTCTACTTCCATCACCATCTCGCACCTAGACCCTGCCTAGGCAGGAATTTTTACAACAATGCATAATAGTGAACATAAGGCAAGAGACGAGAATGTGCATAACTTAGTATCTTAATTCAGCAAAGCAAAAACATAGAAGCTTTACAGGAACACCTTCTGGCAAATGGAAAACCTATTGAAAATTAATCCAATGCCCATACCTCCCATTCCATCCAAACACAAACCCTACTTACACCAAAAACTTCTCCATCAATCAGTTCATCTGTGTGTGTCACTTCATCACGATAATCGCGGGTTAATTTAACGACATAATTACTAGTATAGAAGCTGGCACGTCTGAGTTAGTATGACTGGTGAGGCCAGATGAAAAGCTCCGGCGTCACCATGCTTGAGGCGGAGCCAGACGCACCAAGACTGCCCGGATCAACGTGGTGGAAGAGGCTGTGATGATAAAATGGTGGTTGTATGGCAGAGAAACTGCTGCTGCTGCTGCTGCTGCTGTTGCTCATGAATGGTGATTTTTCTTCAGCTTGATCAAGAGAGAGTTTCAGACGTTTTGCAGCGCCACCAATCGGAAGAGGGCTCTGGGAAATGGCTTCAACATCATATCGGTTCATCTCGAAGTTGGTTACCGCGTTTACTCCTCTGAACTTGATAGCCGCAATGTCGTACGCTTCTGCAGCTTCCTCCTCCGTCGCTGCACCGCATCAGAAGATGTTCAGGCTAGCCACAAGCTTAAGTACTCAATTAGCAAATGAAGTCCTATATATATATATGTATATATACCAAATGTTCCGAGGTATAAATCCTTATTCCCGGCAACACGACCGATCCTCGCTTGCCACCGGCCTTGCTGATGATGCCTTCATTACAACATTGTTCATCAATCATACATTAGTTGGACGAATCCACTATCGATCTCTAACCATTTCCAAAAGAGTCCTTAATTACCTCGTAACACCACGATATATCGATGCCCCCCTTGAGAAACCGCTACTTTTCCTGAAAAGATAATGAAAAAGTTCATGAACTATGCCTATATGTACATCACTAACGGATCCAGAAAACTTTCGTAAGGGGGCTGATTTCTTTTTTTTTTTTTTTGCCAGCACCTTAACTTCAATCATTTTATATCATATTTGATCTTATTTTCATCATTTTTTCTTCTTTACGAGGGGAGCTATCACATAAATTAACGGATCACGACAATGCATACCGTCTAAGTGAAGCTATGAATTCTTGCTTAGTTGTATGCTTCATCTCCTCCAATTCTTTGGTGTAGTTGGAGATCTGCACGTAGAAATCTCCCTATTACACCACTAGCTACGCCGAAACATGCATCGTCGAATTAGAGAAGATGATCGTTACCGGAAAGTTGGTGGTTGCCGTCGTACCCCAGTACTTGAGCGCGGCCAGATCATACGACCTCGCCGCCTTCTCCTCCTTGTCGTATCCACCTGCAAATTAATACAATTGTCCCAAAATCTCAAAAACATTTGCATTCAAAGATTCAAAGAACTCTGCAAATAAGAATGTAATTTCCTTACCTAAATACACTGCACAACATAGCAATCATCGAGCAGCATCCACCAACATATGCACAAAGTGTAGGAAATATTATCAGAAAACTGTATATTATTTCAAATCAAGAAATAAAATATGAAATTAAAGCATTAGAAAACAATTGCAACTCAGATTTTCAGGAAGGAAAAGGTGTGTCCAGGAAATAAGGTGGCTTGGTCAAACCACAGAGAGTTGAAGAAAGAAAAAGTAAATTAAAGTTTAAAAAGTGAGCTGATAGAAATCAGAATTTCAGGCACTAGTTTCCAGATAGGTGGTTGGTAAGGTGTAATAAAACCAGAATATATGGAGAGAGCCCAAATCAGTAAAATTCAAGACACCTGCAGATGAAGAATCCAAAGAATAATTAAATCACCCAAGAAAAAGCCTCTCAGTCTCTGCACATATAATGTAATAAAATGGCGGCCCATCTAGAGAGAGAGAGAGAGAGATTGAATTTTTTATTTTTTTTTCTGTCTATCAATCATCATAAAAGCTTGATTGAAACAAGTCTGAAACTGAAACCCTCTTTACTTCCACATAGACATGAAAAAAGCTTCTGCGACGCCATTAATGTGGCTCCAATACATGCAACCAATCACATATAATTTGTTTCAAGCTTTAAAAGGTTGTACCTTGACGCCCTTTTCTTGCTTGGCCCTCTCTTCTGCAGCTGTTATCCCATAGATGCGCCTCATATCTACCCGTCCATCTATGCCTGCATCAATTTAAATTAAATTAAATATAAAAATAAGCAAACCCCATAAAAAAAATCAAAACTTTTTATTCTTGAAAATCAAGAAAATATTATTAATGAAGATGTACCTAGTGACCCCTCTGTAGATGGAAGTCCTATGGCCGAAGGTATCGGCGATTTTCTTGCAGCTCACTGAGCCAACTCGGATAGCGACCGAGTTCTTGACAACATCATTCTCAGCTGGACGAGTAGACAAAGCATTTGTAGTTGTAGAGTAAATCACCAACTCACTCCCGGACTCAACCGGCGACTGAGTCTGCGCGCCGAGCTCCGGGTCATCCACCTCCGAGCCCGAGTTGGCAGAAAACGCTTGAAACCCAGTAATAGTATTGAGATCAGCTTGATGCTCGTCGCCACCGAAATAGGCGGCGTCGCCGCCGCTGGGGTGGTGGTGGTCGTAGATGTGAGTCAAGGACGAGTCTTGTGTCTCCGTGGAATCGCCGTCCGCGAAGAAATCCTCGAGCTTCGGCGGCTGCATGTAGGTGGTGGAGAACACGGCGGCGGGGTCGTGCTCCTCCACCAGTTGATGGCTCTCAGTTTGGGTGTACATGGATTCTGCTTTCTGGTTAGGCCACCCTATATTTGAAAAAACAAAAATGAAGCGAAAACTGAAGCAGAAGATTGCAAACATGCACACATATAATTAATAAATATATATACATACATACATATATATATATATATGTGTGTGTATATATTCAGACGTATGTAGGGTTCTTGAAATAGCAGAAATAGGAGAAATACACGGGAGTATTTTTCTTGTCTTTTTCCCACTTTTTCAAACTTGTATTGCTCAGCAAAACAAACGGAAACATGGAGGTTAGTTCGTCCACAGCAGGTGCAATAAATATAGCGCACGCACACACACACACAATTACAAACACATATATATATATATAGATATATACACACACAACACATACAAGTGTGTGTATACCATTAGCATAGAAGTTATCTGCAAAAGAGTAGAAATGGTGAGAATCGCAAGAGGTGGGGTTCATCTCCATTTCTACCGAGGAGAGTGAGAATGAAAGCCAGTTGTTTTCTCCCGGAGCCATAGATTGTGTGGATTTCGAGAAAACAATCTCCAATCAGACTTCACTTCAAACACTCCTAAAACATAAAACCCATTAACAAGAAGAATCACTATTCATACACATGAACTGAAAAATCAATCTTACTCATCATCATCGAATTAAAATCATACCGCAGGAAACGAGGCGAAAAGGAAGGAAATCTCAGTTATAAAGTGTTGTTGGAGAAGAAAGAAGAGGGCACATGCAAAGTTGAGGAAGATGGGGAAACTACTCAACGAAAACAAACACGCAAGTGAAGGATGGGAGGCGAGACGGTTCGTGTCCCGTATATAAAATATATATGAATAAAAAAGGGAAAAGAGAGAAGAAAGAAGTTCCGACTGTAGCTGTGAATAGCTAGAGAACAAAACTGGAGCAAACAGTGTGGAGAGAGAGAGAGAGAGAGAGAGAGAGAGAGGGGGGCGGGGGAGGCAGGTGGAAGAATATAATGGGAGAAAGAGGCGGTTCAGTCTGCCATTCGGCGTAAAACCAGAGGGGAAAAATCAGGAGCTTTTTCCTTTTCCTCTTTATTTATTTACTTCACTTGGAGAGAATGAATAATAAATTACTCCATTCATTCCATACTTCCTCTTAGGGTGTACACGGTCCGATTTGACCAGTTTGAGAGTTAAGGTACGGACCAAACTAAATAATACGATTTGTAAAATTCTCAAACCAAACCGGCCAAATTAATATTTCAAACCAAACCAAATAAAACGGTTTGGTTCGACCGGTTTAACGGTTTGAAACACGACCTTAACGAACAAAGTCAAAACGTAAAAAAATCATTTATTTTTAGCTACAATTTATTTGAGAAATTAAAAAAAAAACTAATACACCCTCTCATCGGCAAAGTACAAGACAATCTTAATAAAAATAAATAATTAATAACACAAAAAAAATAATAATTCATTTCACATTCTCAAGCATAATAGTAAGGTCAAATTATTAAGATACGATAACGGTGAAAACGACCCAAAGAATAGATAAGACAATAAGGGTAAAGAGTGACATTTGAATAAATTTATGAGATTGGAATATTTGATATTTAAGGTTTATTTTAGATTTCATAATAAAATAAAATTGTAGAAAAAGAATAAAATGAGATTGAAATATTTGATAGTTTAGGTTATATTTTAAATTTCAAAAAATAAATACAAATGTAGTAGATAAATAAAAATTGTACTATGTTGCAAAGAAGATTTGAACACATGCCTCTTAAAACCTTAAGTCTAGCTAGAGTCACTATACTAAATATACTACATTTATATATTTAAGTATAAAACATAATATAATTATTTATTATTAATATAACGGTCCGGTCCGGCCCAAACGGCCGGTTTCTCTACTCAAACCGTAGACCAAACCAATTAATACGGTTTGAAATTTACGGTCCGGCCGGCCAATTTTTGCATTTTTCAAACCAGCCAAACCGGCCAAATCATTCCGGTTTGGCCGGTTTGAACCAAACCATGTACACCCCTACTTCCTCCTTCCAATTAAATAGGTCCATTTTTTTTTGTACCAAAATTAGAATTATGAGTATAAGTGAAATTAATATTTTATTATTAAATATAAAAAAAATTGTTATTTGTGGAAAGATGTCAATTGACTGGGACGCTCGATTTGGGACGGAGAGAGTATTTATTAAAAGAAAAAGTATTAATTTCTTCCTTCTAATTATATGGTCCGATTTAATCTTGCACTTTGTTAAATGTTATTTAATATTTAAACAAATTTCTAACATTACTCTGATTTAAAATATTATTAATCTTTTATTTTTATAATATTACATTTAATATTCTCATTTCACAAAGTTATCAAGGTGTTATTGTAAATTATCAGAGAAAAATAATACCATATATAAAAATCGGACCATATAACTAAAACACCCTAAAATAGTTAGTAACCCGGAATAAATATCTTAATAAGTTTCCAATATTATATGAATTAATTTGAACTTGTATATTTATAAAAAAAATGTTAAATATTTAAACAAATTTCTAACATTACCCTTATTAAAAATATTAATTAACTTTTATCTTTTTATTATATTACTTTTAATAATTTATTTTCCAAGATAATTCAAAATTGTAATTGTAAATTATTATAAATATACTAAATGAAGAAATTAAATCATATAATTAAAATACCTTAAAATATAATACTATGTATTATATAATTGAAAGAGAAAGAGAAAGAGAATGAGTAATTTCATAAAATTATGAAATCACTGGGATCTTATTTTACGCGAGATGAATATACATGTGCTCTCACCAACATATTATTTAATAAAATATAATGTTTCCCTAATGGGTGCAATGGTAACTATTTAATGTGATTTATATTAGTTTATTTTTCTGAAATTGTAATTTTTTTTTTTTTTACACTTATCGATAAAATATTCATTTCACTACTACTCCCTCTGTCCCTTCCTATTAGTCCCATAGGAAGGGACACACAACCCAAGACAAATAAAAAAAAAAGTTACAAATGCATTATAAAAGAATAAAAAATTTTAAGTGGAATTGAAAAATTACCAAAAGGGTAGAATCCAAAAAAAAGTAGAGGGAAAATTAAAGCTGAAAATTAAAGGAGGCAAATTCAAATTTTTGCCTCTAAATACTCCCTAATCCTCTCTAATCAAAACACTACATCAAATTACAAACTTCTGCAATTTTACATCAAAATGGGGAAACAAGCAGACATTACAGATTCAAAAAAGGAAGAAATAGTGCAGTTCTTGTTAGTGAACTGCATTGATGGCAAGCCTGCAAGGGGGAAGATTAATGAAGCTGCAGCAACATTCAATGTCTGTCGGAAGACGATTTCACGGATCTGGGAAACTGCAAAAGGGCAAAGAGATAAAGGTGAAGTCATGCATGTTCTGGGCAAGAGATTCATGAGAATCCATGAAGTGAAACATAAGGTAAATTATGATCAAATAGCTCAAGTACATTATCAAAAAAGAGGAACAATCAGAGCCCTAGCAGAGCCTGCATGTTTACCTAAGACAATTTATGTACAGCAGGACAATGCAAAGCCACACATCAACAATTCAGACCTAGATTTTCAGGCAATAGCACACACTGATGGGTTCAACATATCATTAGTGCAACAACCACCTAATAGTCCTGATTGCAATATTAATGATCTTGGATTTTTTAGAGCAATTCAAAGTCTGCAGCAACAACAATCATGCAAGGATGCTGAGGAGCTAGTTCAAGCAGTCATATGCAGTTACAACAGCCTTGATGCAATGACACTAAACAAGGTGTTCTTATCATTACAGTGTTGCATGCAAGAAATTATGAAAGTGAAGGGATGCAACAACTACAAGGTGCCACATATGAAGAAGAATGCTTTATTACTAGCCAATGAATTACCAAGAACCTTAGAAATACCCATGGAACTGGTGAAAGAGACTATGCAGCTCTTAATTGATGCAGGGCACATTGATGGGATAGAGAAGCTTATTTCAGACCTAGGAATGCAAGGGGAAGACATGTAATGACATTAACTAGGCTTGCCTTTTTGTAAAGCTTACAGTTAGAAGCTTGTTTTTTTGTAACAGACATGATATTCAATGTAATGCATTAGTGTTTAGCTTGCAAAGCTGAAATGTTTACCTAACATTTCAATGAAACCACTTCAAAACTTTTTAAACACATTTCATAAAAAAAAAAAAAAATCACAAATGTGTTTCTTTTTTGAAAATGTGTGTGACCATATTTTCTATCATCTCAGATCATTAGCCCAACTAATCCACCAACAGAGCCAACATTTAATCGAAACCAACAACCAAAAACAGAGCCAACATATAATCGAACCCAACAGAGCCAACAACCAAAAACAGAGCCAACATATAATCGAACCCAACAGAGCCAACAACCAAAACAGAGCCAACATATAATCGAACCCAACAGAGCCAACAACCAAAACAGAGCCAACATATAATCGAACCCAACAGAGCCAACAACCAAAAACAGAGCCAACATTTAATCCAACAGATAATCGAAAATCCAAATATCCAACAGATTCTCGAGCCACAGAGTCACATGCAAAGCCACATAAGTAAAGGACAGAGCCACATGCAACAAGAGACAAAGGAGAGGATTCACCGGATCGAAGGGAAGTAGATTTCCCAGAACATGCGCACCACAGCCTGCAATTCCTCTCTCGGGCACCCTCCTTCGATCTCCGACCCGCTCAGAGCATCTTCTTCGTCTTTTTCTGCCAACCGCGCCTCCAAGTCACCGGCGGCAACGGGCTCCACCGACGGCGAGAAAGAGCTTTCGGCCATCCACGCATCAGTCACCCCGGCGGTGAGAAGAGAGGGATGCGAAAAAGGGGGAAACTTAGAGAAAGTCATAATAGAGCAAGGACTGAGAGAGCCGTCGGTGAAGAGGTATTTACCTGCACGGGAGACTGGTGGCGGGGGCGAGAAAATATCATCGGCCGGAGGGGAAGCAGGGGAGGCACGGGTTTCATCTGTCAGAAATTCCGATTCTTCATGGATCCGGTGGCCCGTCCCCGCCTCCGAGCCCCCGGCGGAAGAAGAGTCGAAGTCGTCGGGGCAGAGCTCGTCACCGGCAGCAGCAACTGGCGGCGAGGGAGAGAGAGAAAGGGGGTTTTCATCCTCGCGGGACATAGTATCGAAGGGGGCTTTCATCATCGCGGCGGAGAGATCGAAGGATTGCGGCGGTGGGCGAGAAGAGGGCGAGAGAGATCGAAGGATTGCGCGGTGGGCAAATCGATTAGGGTTCGTAAGGGGGAGGGGGGTGGGTAATGTGAGTTAGAATGAATGAATTAGGTTAGGGGGGGTAGTGAAATCGGCGGGGGTAGGAGAGGTCATTTACCTTAGGGTTTGGGGGGTAGTATAGTAAAATGATAAATAGGATTTAAATTTTAATTAAATAAAATCATTATTTTATTAATTTAATATTACTATAAATGGAAATGGGACTAATAGGTTGGGACGGACCGAAATGGCAAATGGGACTAATAGGGCGGGACGGAGGGAGTATTTAAATACTTTAATTATTGTATCCAATTAAAATAGGATAATTTAACCGGAAGATTACAAGTTTTGGACTGATGATGCAAAGAATCATTCAGTGTGCCCATGATTATTATTACAGGCACATGTGAGGAGGGAGATAGATATATACAGATAATAGACTTGCAGCAATGGCAGTGCAATCCATTTGTTTCCTTCTTCTCTTACAAATTATCCCCTCATCTTTGTCTGACAACATCATTCTAGGACAGTTGACTTTAAATGATTTCAGTAGTTAAGCAAATACTCCCTCTGATCCCGGTTAAATTGTCCACATTTGACCGAGCACAATAACCAATGCACGTGAGTGGTAGTGGGAGTTAGTGGGATGAATATTTTATTGATGAGTGTAGAGAATTTGCTATTTTAGGAAAGTGGACTAATATTGTGGGACAGACGAAAAAAGGAAATGTAGACAATTTACTTGGGACGGAGGGAGTATATGACAATTTCTACACCAAAAAATGAAATGTAAACTCCACTTTTCTCTATCATCGTAGCTATAGTTCAAGAATCTCAAAATATACAAACAATCTCTCTCCCTCCCTCTCTCTCTCTCTCTCTCTCTCTCATATTTACTGTTATTATCATGGTGATCGAACGCCCAAACACTTAGCCCATCGACAAACTTGGACAGGGAGGTTGTAATCTGCAAGTGCAGATGGATCTGCTGCTAAATCTTCGGCATCCGACCATATATAAACCCCTCGTTCTTGCCTGCTTCCGGGGGCCGTGTTGTCCAGCACGAATGCGATCAAGAACGTCACCACCACGTTCAGCGACATCAGACCGTTTATCGCAAAACCCACCTGAAAACATGAATCATTTAGTCACAAACACATGCTTCCATGAAATGAAACCACCAAACCAAAGGCTATCCCTTACTTCTCTACTCCCGGCGTGGACGGGTCCATCGGAAGCAGCCGAGTAGGGTATGAGATAACTGGGCAGGATCAGACTGGTCTCCGGTAGGTACTGCTGAAAATACGCGGGGATGGATAAACCGAGGAACAGCGACACCCCGACTATGGTTATGTTTCTGAAACTTGCTGTTTGTGTATATTGCAGTGTAGACAGACCTAATGTCACCACCAGAGCCCACATGAAGCAAAGGACTGCCGCTGCCAAAGCTTGTGGTATTGAAGCAAGAATAGCTCCAATTTTCCCTACCAAGTTTATAAAGTTAGTTACATGCTTTGATGAAACATCTAGAAAAATTATCATTCTAGTTCTAAGCATATGCAGTAGTAGGGGTGAGTAAGAAACCGAAAAAATCGAAAACCGAACCAAGCTGAAAAAATCTTAGTTATTTTGGTTCCGTTATTTTTTCGAACTGAAATAACTGAACAACCGAATTTATATATATAATATTAATAAATGCATAATATATAAATATATAAATTAATATAAATAAATATTATTTTTATTTTTGATTTATTAAATTTATATTAAAATTCGGTTATAACCGAAATTACCAAAAAAATAACCGAAAACCGAAAAAAAATTTCGGTTCGGTTATTTCGATAATTCGGTTCGGTTGCCTCTAATTTAAATTCGGTAATTTCGGTTCGATTATTTTACAGGCCAAAACTGAACCGAATAACCGAATACTCACCCCTATGTAGTAGTAATAAAATGAAAAAGAGTTTTATCAGACTGCCACATGATTCACAAATGTAATTTGTAAGTTCATTTCTTGAAAGCCACAGCAACTAATAGATTCCAAAGCAAAAGTGTTCAGAGAAACATACCGATAAACGAGCAGACAATCAAGATAACTGCTCCAACCTCCACGACTTTCCGGCTTGCAACCTTAGTTATATCGATAGTATGCACGTTCTCAGTCAATGTAGTTGACCCGGTCCCTGAGCCCCAGAGTCCGGCCAATACGCTGCAAAAGCCTTCTAACCCAATTCCTCGACTGACAATGCCAGGGGTTGGAGCCTTCGCGTTGATCCTTATGGATGCAGTGTGATAGGTCCCAACCTGCATTGCATCGACATAGAAGGATGCAAGAGCATTTAGATCGAACACAATATGATCGATGTATTTGATAACTTTTGAGCAAGAATGTGTCACTATGAGAATTCAGTATCTGGTAACGCTGGAAAAATGGTTACTAACCGAGTCAACTGATGCAACAACCGATACAAAAATCATTATGAGTGATGTTCGCAGCCGGAAGATAGGAATACCCCACTGTAAAGGGTATGGGATCCTAACCCATGCAGCAGTTCTCATTGCATCAGAAACGTCGGTCCTGCAGTGTTTCATTGTATACGCGTGCTTCCTACAAGCATCGATAAGAATATTTGAACTAGGTATGTCTGAACTGCAGCCTTTGAAGTTATAAGCCCCACCCGCTGTCAGGAAAAACGCATACGCCCATATAATCATGACACTGAGGGGAACCTGCAATGGCCGGTTTCTCGAAAGTCATAACAAAGATAGGAAACAAAGACTGATTCGCGATGAGCATTAAAAGAAGAAAGAACTGATGTCTTCATAATTCAGTATCTCTCTTAGACGAGGCAAGGAGTCACATCATCACGCGTATTAGCAATTACTTACAGCATATATTCGGAAAACTCTGTTGCCAAAAACAGATACTCCTCTTAGGTACTGCAAAAGAAAAAAGAGATATTTAACCTTTTGCCATTTTAAAGTAGCATAAGCAGATTCAAGTTGAGCGACGTGCATTTATTCTGGACCTAATCGCAAAAATGTACACTCAAGTCCTAACTAGTTCACGCGTAATTCAACTGAAATGCTCACCAGGGTGAAAATAAGAACCAATAAAATCTCCGGAATGCTTATTTCCACGCAAGCACCAGCTTGAGGGAAGCCAAAGCTGAAAAATGCTAAACCTAGTGCTGCAACCGTTGGTGCAACTACAACAGGGTTTATGAACCTGCAGCATGTTAAAATAAATGAGAAAATAAATTCAAACATTACAAACCAAGCACCCGACTTAGGATTTCGAAAACAAAGGCAGCCTCTTTAAGAGTTACCTTAAGAATAGAGACATTAAGCCACTGAAACCCATCACACACTGGAAAATTGAGCCAACAATTATAGCCCCTTGTATTTCCCTCATGGTGTGCCTGAATCTCTGTATACAATAAACCAGATAGAAAAAAGAAATGATCCAAATATCTTTCGGCATATATATGATTAAGTTTCAACTCCTAACCCCAAAATGAGGTCTTCCATATAATGATTTTCCTCCCTTAAGTTTTAACTGAATATGTAATAAGGCTTATGATGCTGGATAAGAACTGGAACCGACCTACACTGCTTATCCAATATATTAAACGAAGGATGTCTCTGGGAGAACTTAACTAGACAATAACCAGTAGCTATGATAATTGTGGGTGTAAATATACATTTGGTTTATCGAGTCCACGTCTAAGAGAATCTCAGATTTTTAGATTTAAAAGATGAATTCTCAATCTGTAAGATAATAGCGTGCTCTCATCGACAGCACTTACATGTTCAGTCAGATTCCGGAACTCCCGTGAATTGATGATAACTAATGCAGGAGCCAGATAAACAAATGAACTGCCTTGAACCAAGGGAAGGCGAGTTCCGAAGTATGTATGCAGTACTGTTGTGATACCCGAAAGCAACAGCATAGTGGAAATCACTGTGGCAGTATCCTTCTGTCAATATTACAGGACAATATAAGGAACATATAATTTAACTCATATTCCAGATTTTGAGAGCATATGCTTACATCAGTTCCGCCCATTGCGGGTACAATGATCAGGGGAATGAAAATGAGAGAACCAGCCAAGGACAGGTAGTGTTGCAAACCGTAGAATATAACAGGAACTGCAGCATAAAAGAGATATTGAAGTGAATGACAGACTAAGAAACATTACGGAAGGCATCAAACTAATAGTAAATCAGCCCAGTTTTCACACATATTTTGTTATTACTAATGATGCTGATACAGAAAGCCAAGTGAGGTAGGATTCAGAAGCATTATCTGTTCGGATCTACATTCCTCGTATTTAAATTACGATAGTCCATATTTGTCGAACTTAGTATAGTTTCTCTTGCACTCTTTACCATCTAATATGCAAATCAAAAATCAACTTTAATGTGGAAATAAGTGAGGTAGGATTCAGAAGCATTATCTGTTCGGATCTACATTCCTCGTATTTAAATTACAATAGTCCATATTACTAATGATGATGATACAGAGAGACAAATGAGGTAGGATTCAGAAGCATTATCTGTTCGGATCTACATTCCTCGTATTTAAATTACAATTGTCCATATTTGTCGAACTTAGTATAGTTTTTCTTGCACTCTATACCATCTAATATGCAAATCAACGATCAACTTTAATGTGGAAATAAGTTATGAAACAAATTAAGCAGTTACAGCATCATCAAAGAAACAAAGGTGAGCAGCTTCAATTCAACAACCTGTAACATCTAAATCGAATGTAGTGGCATTACTGCAATCATTATCAATGATGATCGAGATATTAACACAATCAAGTGTAGCAATGGGAACTAACCATAACCAGGATTATCCTTCAGTCCAACAATCATTTTGGGCGACGGACGCCATCCCCCATCACCCAAATCCTCACCATCCGCATACATATTAACATCATCACTACTCTTAGGCTCCGGAGCATTTGCTCCAACTCCATGCCCATTCTCAACCGTGGAGACAGTCTCATTCCCATCATTCCTATGTGTTGTGGAAGCATCATTCGTGGACAAACTCACGTCGGCCGCTGCATTCCTCCTTGCCTCATTATCACCTCTATCCACTCCATCTCTCTCCCTTGCATTGCCAGCCTCTCTAGCTGGTTCAATCTCAGTCCCTCTTTCCCTAGTCCTCCCCAAAATAGGATCAATCTCAATCTTTGGAGAAATGGATTCAGTCTTCTCAAAAACACCTCTTTCCAAATCACCATAGCCACTACCACCACGACCATTGTTTCTCCTCTCATTCAATTCCCTCCTCCCACTAACACTTCTCTCAGTTTCACCGGAAAAGGTTGACACAAAACCAGTCCTCTTAGCCCAAGATCTCAACTCATTCGGGTCATGCCCTTTTCTTGGCACAAAAGGCTCAATCTTGGGGTCCAACACGGATCCCAACTTCTCACCCTTTCTTCTAACATCCTTGTTTTCTCTCTCTAACCTCGACCCACCTTCCATCTCACTACCTCAACTCCGCCTCTCTCAAGAGAAGTCTTTTTCTCCCTCTCCAACTCTAACGCTCACTCTCTCCAACCGTATTTCAAGAAAACAAAAAAGAGAGGGCTTGAAAAAAACCGCCTCCAGTTGCAAAAGAGAGGTGAGGCGATAGGTTTTAGTGAGAAGAAAAATGCGAAGCCTGTGCAGAGTAGTGTAACTCAAGTGAATCAGCTGCAACAAATTTTCCTTTTTTTTTTTTTTTTTGGTGTGCCGCTCGAAAGTTGCCATCAGCTGGGAATAGAGTTACGAGAATGCCCTTGTAATTGGCCGTTGGAACAGTGAGAAGCTGAGATCTGACTGTTTTTGAGAGCGTGGATTGGCGATTATGCCCTCCAAAGTAATGAAGCTTTTCTTAGTTTTGAAGTCTGGTTTAATAATGGCTTCTTTCTCTGATCAGTGCAGTGGAAAAGATCGCTGAGTCGACTCGGTTGTTGGCTCAAATTGACTCACTTAAATTATAAATATTATTATTATTATTGTTAATTATTTTCTTTTGCAAGTAATAATTGATAAATAAATATATTCTAGAATGGATGGAAACCCCCCCCAAAAACCTCTCACTCTCTCTCAAAGCTTCTGCATCTTTTCCATGGCTGCAGCTGATTCTCCATCGTCTTCTTCAATTTTCTCTTTGAAAAACTTACGGCCGCCCGAAGATACCGTTTTCTACTCCATCTTCCCGGACTCTTCCATCACCGCCTCCTCCTCCTCCGCCGCTTCCGCCGAAGAGCTGCAGGCTCTCCATCTTCAAATTCTCAACTTCGTCGACCCATTGACCGCCCCATACATCTGGCAACACCAGCCGTTTTCTATCTCCATAACCCCTTCACCCGTGCCTCACCTCTCCGGCCACCTCCGCTTCGGCGACAATCTCGAAGACGAGTGGTTCGTCGTTTACATTCTTTTCGAAATATCGAAGAAATTCCCCAATTTATCCATCCGCGTTTGGGACTCTGACGGCGAGTTTCTTCTCATCGAGTGCGCGTTCCACCTCCCGAAATGGCTTAATCCGGAAACATCCGTTAATAGGGTCTTCGTCCGTCGCGGCTGCCTCCGTGTCCTCCCACCATCGAGCTTCGGGGAGACCCCTGAGTTGGTTGACGCTCTGCGATTTCTGGTGAGTAAAGATGGTGATGATTCCGCGACGAGTGCGCCGGATGCTGCTCAGTTGCATTTGAGCAAGAAGATTAGCGAATATCCGGAGCGAGCTTATAAAAATGTTCAAAAAGTGAGAGTGATAGTGCCGGTCTCCGTGGCGTGGGTGCTGAGGCATGAGCCATGCTTGATATCTTCGTCGGTTGAGGGGTTTTATGATAGAGACGTTGATAGTATGAAGCATGCCGCCAAAATGGAGAGGTTTTTGCCGAAGGGGAAGCAAGAAGAGATGGTGGAGGTGATTGTGCGGATGTCGAGGGCGATGTACGCTCAGTTGATGCAGCAGAAGTTTCAGGCTCCCGGTTGCTATCCAATGCCGGAGAGGAGTAATATCTCCAAGTATTTGGAGGCGGAGCTCGGGATAAAGATCGCGTGTGGCTTTGAAATGATGTATCAAATGAGGAAGAAGCTAGGGGGTGAAGGAAAAGGAAGCACATGGGAAGCCTTTAAGGAGAGTTTGGAGAGGAGTGGTTATTTTGAGGGGTTGCTGCCGGGGTCAAAGGAATACAAGAGGTTGATGGAAAAGGCTGAAGGGTACTATCGAAATAGTTCGTTGCATTCTAGAGCCAGGTTTGTGTTGTTGGTAGCTTTTTGTTTCTTTTTAATTGGTTTAATACTGGATTATGCTGTTTGCATCAGTTGAATTTATGATTTGATGTGCTAGACATTATTTATGTTACAAATTTTACATTTTTTTTTATATCCTTATGGGACTGGCAATTAATCTGAAATCATCAAAACATTTCATGTTACATAGATTTGTACTGGTCTTGTTTTGCTGATATGCTGCTGTTGATGCAGTGAGGTATTGAGTGCACCTGTGAAACGAATAGATGAAATCCTTTCACTTCCACATTCTGCTGATGATTTCATGAATCTGGAGCTTCCTCCATCTGATGATGATTCATGGCTTTATGGAGGAGAAGATGAACTGAATACTTATCTACAGGAAAGGCAAAAGGAAATGGAAATTTTCAATTCAAGACAAAAGAAGAAACATAATTCTAAAAAGCAGGAAGAACAAGGTTCTTCATTTAGCAAAGGTTTTGACGAGTATGATCTTGGGGGGATTGCCAAATCCATGCAGTCATTTATTGAAAAAGTGTCGAGCTACGAGGGAGCTGAGGTTCCGGAAGACAGGTATGTCCTCTCCTCTTACATTTCATATCTCCGAAAGTGATTTTGTATTTCTCATCTTACACAAACATGAAGTTCATGTTCCATCTGTTTAGTATATTGAAACTGTTGCCTACTGGAATGCTTCTGCTCTTTAGGGATCAGTGACAACTGAAAAATATAAATTGATGTTAGATGAACAGCTGAACTGACTGGCAATATATGCTATCTTTTGACATGTACATTTTTAGACAATCAACAAATTTTCAGGCAAGCATCTAAAAGAAGTCATTTTAACTATTTTTTATCTTATTGATGTAAACATTAATATATTGCAACATCATGTAATCGAAAAATACGATGTGTGTCTGTTTTGCTAAACATCAAAAGGTTGGGTCTTTATTGCAATGTCTTAAAGTTCTTGTTTAATTTGTATGTTTTGATTAAAGATTGTATTCTATTTGGCAATTAACCCTTTATAATTAGATATTTTGGTTATCGGAAATATTTTCTCGTCCCTTTCTGCAGAACAATGATCCTTCTTTCGTAATTTTCTTATGAGCTCAGGATAATCCCTGAGATACATTTGTGCCATTTCCTTTGTGATGATTTCTGATGCAATGTTGAGTTAAATAATATGGTAGCATTTCAGTTATCTTACTTATTAGCTGTCTTCTTGGTTCAGTAGCTTAAGCTGGCAACTTTTCTTCCAGGAACATGTCTTTTGAATTATATACCTAACAAGTCAACGTCTACCCTTTTCCAGGAACTTGAAAGATGTTGATTTAGATGTTGATCAGTTTATGAAAGACATGGAAACAGTAATGGGACACCGGGGTTCTAACGAAAATGACAGTGATCTTGAAGAAGGACTATCGTCAGATCTTGATTTTGGTAATCTTTCAAGTATTTGCTTCTTTTTTATATTTAAGGGTTGTCGCATTTGTAAACTGTGTTGTTTCCGGAAATTGTCTGCTGTTGTTTACTTCTCGTTTGAGGAGGGAAGGGATCATTGTGATATCTGTCTACCTATGTTTGTATTATGGATGAACTATTCCTACGATTTTCAAGTGCTGAATAAACTTTGAAGATGATTCCGAAAAATGCATTGATATGAGTATAGTTTCTTACAAGCAAAGTATGTTAAACCTTTAACTCAAAATCTAATGCCTATTTTGTCATATGTTTCTATTTAAGCATGTTTGTAATAACATGGTGTCACAACTATTGAGCTGTTTGTAACCACGTTACTGCAATGCAACTACATGGTTGTAACTAGTAAGCACCTTGCACCTATGGCATATTTGGTCATAGGTTCACCGTTCAAGTTTCCTGGATGGGAGTTATATTACTCATTTATACTTGAAAATAAGAAGAAATAAAAAGGCATTATTAAAAGTAACACTTAATGTTAAGATTTTGTATATGCCTGTGGTACTAAATTGCTGAATGTGATGTACATCACATGAACTTACAGACGACGATGAGGATGAGAATGAGAGTGCAGAGGGTATTGATGTAGATGGAGAGGATGACTTTATGCATTCGTACTCAGATGTCCTAAACAAGGAATTGAAAGCAAGTACACTTGATAAAACAATTGTTCGTGCACAGGAAGAGTCCTCTAACAAGAAAGATGAGGTATGATGTTTACAATTGATCAGATTGATGTGATAGCTAATTCTCATACTAAGTTCAACTCGACTCTTGCCAACTGTTTCTGTACGAGAATTCTTTTTTTTCTTTTTGGTGTCCGTTTCGTATCCAAGTTGCACCCATGACCTAAACTGTTTGAATTAGTTGCACTGCCTTCAGATTTCTTCATTCTCACTAATGTAAATGTACTCATGTAGGGAACATCCAATGTTGATGAAGAGATGGAAGAGTTAACTCCTGTTGATGTAGATTTCAATCTGGTAAAGAATTTCCTGGAATCCTATTCTTCTCAGGAAGGACTGTCGGGGCCTGCTTCCAATCTTCTAGGACTTATGGGTTTAAGGTTGCCTGATGATGTTGGCAAAGGAAAATGACATCCACACCCTCTATACATCAATTGCAGCAGCATCTAATCTACTCATCAATTGTGAGATGCTCATCAGCTTTTTCTATACATCTCCGTCCCAGTGTATTTTATTTCAGATCCTGGTAACAGAAAGTCTGCCATGAACTGCCACTGTTGTCACTGGTATGCAGGCACCAAACAGTACAGGTGAACTTGTTGATCGTGTTCATAGTTCGCGACACAAATGCTTCTCTTTTGATTCGTTTTCGAAGCATAGCAGTAGGCGTTTTCTGATAGAAATCGATCAACTGGTTTTTTCTTTTCTTCTTGTTGCTTGAATTTAGCTTTTGCTTTTTAAGTTCAAAGAACAAAGCTAGAACACGACTGGTACACATTGTCTAATTCAGTTTTTATTGTAGAATGATGTTATGTTTAATATTAAAGGTCCGAAGTTCCTATAATTAGATTGTAATTTGAATTGAGAATATTCATTGATTGTGATTTCTTGCTCCATGCTTTTGTAGTAATTATGCAAAACCAAATATGTTACTTTGTCTCTATATTGCATTTCTTTATATTAATTTTTAGCTGAAACCATTCACTACACATGACACGTGAATGTTAAGATGAAAAAGGAGGAGAAAAATAGAAATAACAAGGCCACTAGGTCCTTATAGAATCATGCACAAAGGGATGGTCACGGGTCTACTTCAACGGTTAATGCTGAAGTTTGTACCATACCGAAGAGCACTGAGTGAGCTAAGATTCTTTGAGTGAGCCTATTTTTGTTCAATGTTTGTCGGTTTTTCAGATTATTTCTGTATACTTTTCTTTGTTCAAGAATAGATATGAAGCTTGTTTTGACACATGAAGTGTTAATGTTTTGCTATATGGCATGTAAACTAATGAATGCTTGGAACTAAAGATGATAAACGAGAAATCAAAATAATAAGCAAAAAGAATTGCTGCGTTGTCCTGCTATATATGAGAATCTGATAGTCTTCAGCTGAAGCCAAGAAATCAAAAGGAAGGGAAAAAATGGTGAAAATTTATCATCTCTTCAGAATACGAACTTCCAGATACAATAATGAATTTAAAATGAATAACATGAAAATTCTAGATCCACAGTTACTGATCAGGTAGAAGGTAAAGTTCTCACGGGATGGAATTTTCTATTAGCATTCATGAAGTTGAAAATAGATTTCTGCTTCCTTACTTTCGTTCCAAATATAAAGGACCGCAAAGGAACTTTGGACCTGCTCATCGTATGATGCAACTGTGGCTGGTTAGTACAGATGCTAAACTCTTGATTCAACTGCCTTAGAGTTTTCTCGATATCAAGTTGAAGTTTGCTGACATGGTCTAAGCATGCCTGCAATTCTTCTCTGACCTTGTTGTTTTCTTGTTTCATGTTCAAAATCTCACCTTGTAACTTTGCAGCTTGATGGCTACTGAACATGATCTCGTCCTCTTCGACCCCTTCCTTGAGGGCTCTGGTGATCTCCTCCTGTATGCTGCACAACGACATGAACCTGTGCTTCAGCTCATCTTTAAGGCAAGCATGCTGCTCCATCCACACTGCAAGTTCTGTCTGAATCTCCCTCAAGTGCTTGTAAATCGGCCGGACCTCTGATTTTAGCTGTGGGGTTATGCATCCTTCCTGCTTCTTTTTTATCCTGAGTTTCGCTATTTCATCCATTAGATCCTGAACTCCAGTCTTAACTTTCTGAACTTGATGAAATGCTGTGCTGAATCTTAACCAGAAATCCAAGTTCTCATCTAGTATCGCATCGATCTCCATCCGGAGCCTCTCTTCAACAGCTGACACTGCTGAAGACTTAACCTGAAACATCATCTTGATGTCATCTTCCTTTACTTCGACATCAAAATCGTGAAACACATCTACATCTTCAGTTCCAGATTCAGGTATGGCACTCTTGTCTTCTGGCTTGGGTATAGCACTCTGGTCTACTGATTCAGGTTCAGCGCCTTGGTCTTCTGTTTCGTATTTGAAACTTTGGCCTCCTGAAGGGTTAGATGGTGGATCACCCTCATTTTTGGAATCCTTATTTCCCTGGAAATTACTTAACTCTTGACGAAGATGTTGGATTTCTTGGTCCCTCTTGATGATAGCTTGCTTTAGCTGTCTCATTTGCAATGTTATATCGAACTGTATGTCCCTTTCTTTCTTTTCTGAATCAATTAGCTTCTTCTTGACATCCTTGTAATTCCTGAGAATCGTAGTGTACTCTCTGAGTAGGATCTTGTCTCGATCCTCTGTCCCGTTCAGGAGCATCTGCTGCCAGGTCAGATCGCTTTCTCCATCCGTGTCTTCTTCGTCTTGAGCCTTGACATCCTCATCAGAAAGATGCGCACTGATACGCTCCTTAGTTGTCTTTTCCGAAAATGTAACTGATCTTCTTACTGGTTTGCTAACTTCATCATGTTTGGCAACAGATGGCTGCTGTCCGCTTACATCTCTTTCAGTTGAAGCATCTGTCTGATCCGTAGTCGGGACCACTTCTTTCTCGTCTTCGATCTCCACCTGCAACTTACTGGGCGAATCCTTTGGTTCTGTCATCTCCTCCAAGCTAGTGTCGTCTGGTGTATCCTTGCTCTTCTTCTTTGACTTACTCTCATCGTCTTTTTTCTTCTTCGACTTGTCATCTTTGTGATCCTCGCCTTCCTCATCGGGCCTTACAGTAGTCAGCCTCTCAGACAGATTATCGAGGCTGCACTGAGCATGAGCAAAGTTTGCTTCAAGCTTGTTGTTGTGGGCTTCGACGTTCTTGTTCAGCTTCTCAATCCGGCTCAGCCTATCTTCGAGTTCCTTAATCCTGTTGCTCAAGCTGCGCTTGTCTCCGATCAGAGATTCCTTCTCGCTCTCCAAGTTCTTTATCCGCTCATGAAGTTCGTCTGATTCTGTTCTCAACGTGTTGATGAGAACAGTCTGAGACGACACTGCGGTTTCCAAGTTGATCACTTTGCTCACCAGCTGGTCTATCTTCTCTGCCAGTTGAGTCACAGTCAGAGTCGCCTTTGAGCTCAGATCGAAGCTCTTGTCAGACGTTAACGTGTCCATGTCGCTCAACTCCTGCATCAGATCACTGACATCTCCATGCCTGTCTCTGTCCTCTGCAGATTTGGACTTATCATCATCACCACCACCCTCAACTGGCTCCTGATCATCATCAATTTGTTCGGCCCTGAGCGTTTTGAGCAGCTCGCGGGCCTCCTCAATCCTGCTGAACTCGTCTTTAGCCTCTCTGTTGGACTGCTGCTGCTTTTCCTGCAGCGTGATCAGAGTCTCCTTACACGACTTGAGCGCAGCCTCGGCCATCAAGGTACGCGCCTCACTGTCCTCGATCACTGATTCCACCTCGTACTCATCCTGCAGCCTCGACACTCTGTCCTGCATCTCCATGATCTGGCTCTCGAGCTCCAAGAACTTGGCCAGCCCGTTTTCGTACGAGCTCTTGCAGAACTCCTTGACAGTCTGCAGCGCCAGAATCTCCTTGTTCACCTTGTTGATCTCTTGAAGAGCTTCTTCCTTCGTCATCGTGAGCTCTTTAACCGGTTTGGGCCGAGGCTTCGACTTGATCGATTTCGATGCCAGTCTCTTACCTTGGAGCTGCTTGGAAGCTGTGTTGAGGAAGCCCTTGAGTCCTTCTATGGACGCCTTGGGAACTTTCGGAATGTTCGTGCTTTTGTTGTGGAAGCTTTTGTTGTGTTTCGGGGCCGGGGCGTTAGACTCCTCCTCCGCTTCCATCGCAAACTGGACCTGCTCCGGGAACACCGTCGCTATCGTGTTGTTCGCGTTCTGGAGCTCCTTCGATACGAGGTCGTACCGATCCGCCAGCGCCTTGAACGCCCGGTACGAGTCCTCCACCGCCTCTATCAGTTCCGGCCGCCTCTTGTAGTACATCTCCGCCCTCTTCGCGAACGAGTCGCCTTCCTCCTCGATCAGCTTCAGCATATTCTGCACCTTGTCTTCCATATCTGCATCGAAACATATCGAAACAGGAATGGGGGGATTTTTATTCTATCACAAATCGATCAAATTCATAATGTTAAAATGAAATATACCGGAGAGGCTCTGTTCGAGCCATTTGGATTGCTTGGTCCGTATGTGGCTCGCCCACCACCACGAACACGCGTTGCTCGCCGCCCTCTGCAGCATTCTTCCGACCTGGTACCACCACCACCACTACTACATGGAAATGGAAATCAAGATTTTTGTGTGTGAGAGAGAGAGGGAGTTGAGTTCACATTGTAATGGGATGTGATGATGTGAGTGTGTGGGAAAGAGAAATGAGTTTGGGAGTTTGAAGAATGAAAAATGGGGTGGTTTTATTTTTATGTGGCGTTTGTGAGGTATTGTCGCTCCAAATAAGGCGCTGTGCCCTTCAACATACTAATATGTGAGAAAGTGAGACTCCATCACCATGCATGAGAAAGGAATTAGTCTCACTTTTCGAATTTTCGGATCTCTACAAAATGTAACTCCACTCATATAATAAATTTAACATTCCATATTTTATTTTACGTTTGCAAGACTTGCTTGTTTTTTATTGTCATGTGGCTTGATCATTTAAATCATTTCAAGATTGTTTTCCCTAAACAAAGTAAGGGTGTCCGCCGTCCGATCTGGTCAGTTTGGAAGTAAAATTTCGGTCGAACCAATAAGTAATCGGAATTTAACTAAATCATACTGGCCAAATCGTATAAAAATGATTTGGTTCGGCCAATTTTTTATGATTTGAAATGAAATATGTTTAACTTTCAACACTATACTATAGTATATTGAGAGTGGAGGCTTTTTAGCTGATTTATAGAAAATTAGAGCTTAACTATAAATTAGTTGATTTTTATTATTTATTATTGCTTATCATAATATAATTTTAATTTTTATAAAATTTCGGATGTAAAAGCGAAAGAGACATGTGAAATTATAATAACAATATTAATACTTGATTTGACTTAGAAAAAATCATAATATGTAATATTAATACTTAATATTCATTAGTTGATTTTTTATTTAAAAAATTAAAATAAAACTAGATTATATTGACAACGAGATTTGAACATGACTCAATTGTATGAAAATTTAGGAACTTAGTAAGTAAATTACAATTTATACTAATAAATTATAATATATTTAATATATAAACATATACGGTCAGTTCGGCAGATACAGCTGGTTTGAGCCTCCAAACCGTAATCAAACCAATTTTATTTGATTTCAAAAATTTTAAACCGTCAATTTAAAATTAAATTTCAAACCGGACAAATTAAAACAAAGTATACTTGTCTTTTAATTAAAAATAAACTCCTATAATAAGATAGTGGTTTTCAAGATGATGGGATCTCTGTATTTTCATATAGTGATAATAATCAATGCAGAAATCCCCATTTGATTGATAAATGAGGAAATGACAATGAAATATTTGAAACAATCATAACAAATTGAGATGGGGCCAACCATTTTTTCAATGGACAATCATTGATAAACCAATCACTTAGCAATCCTAATCACTACTATCATATTCATATCTCATTACACACACCTGCAAATCTTTTCTTTTTTCGCATATTTCTTTATTTATTATTTGATTAATACATCAAGTCTTCATACTATCAAATGTGTATAATATTTTTTCCCCCAAATATATATATGTGGCATTTTTTTAGTCCCTTTTAACAAAGTAATTGATCGACGTGTAGGGATGTACGAGTTTAAATTAATACATTAGTATTTATAAAAAGATTTAAAAAAAAAATACAATCTTGTGTGAGAGGGAAGTGAGCCAATGAGGATAGAGAAATGATAGCCACAAAAACAAGTTTTTAAGTGTTTGGATTCCTCAGCCTTTGGCTGCCAAACTCAAATATTAGGCAGTGGTGGGGTCTGCATGAATACTACTCAGTACTCCCTTGGCATTAGTCTCATATTCCTATTTCGTCCGTCCCGACTTATAGTCCCATTTCCTAAAATGGAAAAAAATCTCCTCACACCAATAAAATATTAATTTCACTACGTTCACAAATATTAGTTACTGTACCAAAAGCAAATGGGACTAATGCCAAGGGACGGAGGGAGTACTTAGTTTTAACATCACTGTCCTAACATGAATAATCATTGAAGATATAAACATCACCAAAAGCCACTTTTTTTAATCACTTCTTAATTCTTATCCACAAATACCACACCTCACATGATCTTCATCCCATTTCAAGGCTGGAAATTAAAAAGAAAAAAGAAAAAGAAAAAAATCACATAACCACCAATCATTCCAAGTTTGCATTCATAGTGAAGGAGAAAAAGGGTAGCAACTTGCAAGAACTCCAAGAAAAACCATCAAAAGAGAAATTCCAAAATGAAAATAAATATATAAACAGACTATTTTGAACAGTTTCAGCATATATTTACAGTAGTGAATTTCACATTACTAATCAGCAACATCATGTTCATGTAATGACAAATCACAGCACCAGCCAACGCGATTGCCTCGGATTTTCATCAGCACTTCACTTGTTTGCTGATTACAGAATGCAGAAACTGATGATTTCAATTATATGATGGCAAGTTTTGGAGAGAGGAAAGCCACTGTTCCATGTATCCCCCCCTACCACCTACCAAAAAGGAGAGACAATTTGCTGAGGCAAGATTCAAGAATGCAGGAAAAACCACAGTAGTAGGGACAGTTTCATCACATTTTGTCAAAAAAGAGTATGTTGATATCTCTCGAGATTGGATTCTGCACATGGTTGATTTCACGAATGAAGGCCCGACCATGTCGTGGCAAAACACAGATCCTAGAGCATGCAAAAATGAACTAGATTCTGTTTCCCCAATCAAATGAAGGCACCATCTTTTGCTTTCTTTGTAGTGAACAAGTTTGAACATATTATTCAATGAAGTCAATATGGTTTCATCATGTTTTTCATAATAATTCAATGAAACCTTACTCAAACAGATTGAAAATAGCATGAAAATAGTTTAAAAACATCAGCCAACAAGATTTTTCCTATGTAAAGCTCAAACTCAAACTAAAAACACAGCTTTTCATGATCAAATAAGCTCATGCACAACACAAATATGAATGTTTACGAATAAGCTAAGCTCGAGTTCATCGCATTGGAAAGCCATACCAGTAGCATGACCAGTTGGATGATCCTTAACAACTCCCAAGAACTGGATACTGAGATCACCCTCCTTCTCCTCCACAGCCCGGGTATCATGCCTATAGCAAGGGACCAGCACAGCAAAGCTGTCATCTCCCTCATCATCGGTCTTGAACCCCGGAGCATGAGGCTCGGTCCACCCAATGGACCAATCCGAGTCCTCAGACTCGGATCCTGATAAGCCAACCCCATCCGAGGGCACCAACACTGCATCATACTCCTTATCAATCCTTCTGCTCCTTTCTTCCCTACTCTTCCACTTCCTCTTCGACTTTCTATTCGAGCTAGCTGACCGCATTCTCCCATCACCACTCTTCATGGGATAGAACTTCAGATTCTCAGCCTCTCCTCTGAATCCTAAGCCCCATTCCCCCAAAGAATTCACCGAGTTCATCACTGAACCATGGGAGAGTTGCTCTTTATCTTTCCCTCCCAACCACAACCATGATAATCTTGAAATGGAAAGAGCCATTTCCTCCCTTCTCTCTCAATAAAGGTCCAGAGTTAATGCACTCGTATATAAATAGAATCAATGAATTGGAAACAGAAAGAACTCAGCAAAAAACAGCAATTTAATTAAAAGAATAAATATTCGATGCATAGAATCTCAAAACAATCAATTCAATCAACGCCTCCAAAAGGGGTTAAAAAAAATCAAAACTTTGGGCTAAACCAATTGATTCCAGAATTAGTACCTTCAAACACACTAACATTAAATATAATCCGAGTTCAAGAAAACTTGCTACATCCAACTTAGATTCATACCCAGTCTTAAATCACGAAGACATCAATTTCAACAGTTGAAAGAGTCTAAGATAAGAATATGCACAAATTAAGAAGAAGAAAAATGTATCTTTGGTTCGTAAAATCCAAGAAAATGATCAAAGAAAGTTGTTTGAAAAAAGGCCCTTTTTTCGCCTTCACTACCAACCTGCAAAGATTGCAGCTTTTCTAAGTTTCAGGAGAAAATCGAACCGAAAAAGGCGGAATTGTAACCAGGATTTGAAGAAAACAAACGAATATCACCGGGAAAGTGGAACTTCTCAAGAGGAATTGAAAGCTAGAAAAATAATAAGAATAATGAAATGATAAAGTTCGAAAATCATGGACGAGTTCAAGATTTAGCTCTATCCCATTTTCCTTCAGCTTTTCTCCTCTCTGATAATATCTTACACGCATCAACCCACAGTTTTTTATAAGCAGATGTGGTGGAAATAGATACACAATAGATACATAGTAGATTAGATATTAAAAAATTCTTTAAATTGCCAAGTCTTTTTTAAATAGTACTATTAGTTTTATATACAGTTTTAAATTCCTAATTTTTTTTATACTTTTTAAAATTATGATCCTTATATTGATACGAGATATAGAATAAACAAAAACATATGACATATAATGTTGATAAAAAAATCATATTTTAATATTTATTATGAAATGGTTTTTTTAAAAAAAAACTCAAAGTAGATACATGAAAGGCATGATCTTTTATTCATCTGCAATTGTAAAATCATTTTTAAATTAAGTTTATTATCAAAGGAACAACTTTTACTATTTGTTTCAATTAAAACAGTTAGATTTTTTAGGATATAAATCTTTTTCAATTATTCAAAAATCCAAATCTTTAGATTTTAGTTAAAACTTGGAAGTATGAAAATGTAAAGGATATATTTTAAATTTGATATGAACTTTTTCATCCACCAAGAAAATAAAGGGGGGTATATATTCTCTATGTGAAGTGGCATTGAAGTACTAGTAAAGTCAATAAAGAAATTGTGTAGAATTTGCAAAGTTATATTTACCCAAAACTACACGAAATTGAAAATGACTTCATGGGGTCTTTTATTCTTAAAAGTGAGAAAATGAAAAAAGATTTTCATCATACAAAAGCAACATACATTTTTATGGATAAGATGGTATCTATGGATCCAAGAAATGAAATTCTTGTGCATTGTGAATTTTACTTGTGATGTGGTGTTTCTTTTAAGGTGGTTTATACCATCATTTCTAGGGGTGAGTACGAGTCAAGACGGCTCGTGAGCTACTTAAAATCAAATAAAAAAAATTAGAAATCGACTCGATACTAATCGAGCTCGAGCTCGAGCTCGAGCTCAAGCTACTCGAGTAGTTGCCGAACTTGAGCTTTATAATACTTGGTCCGATAGGCTCGCGAGCCTTATCGAGTCCGAGCTTAAATCGAGTTTGGGTTCGAGCTACGCTCACAAGATTTATCGAGCTTCATATAATTGAAGTTTTTATTCCTAAATTTATTATTTGATAATAATTAATTTAATATTTTTATTAAAATTTAAAATAAATTAAAAATATCGATCTTGATCGAGACGAGTCGAGTCGAGCTTGTCGTGTTTGACACCGAGCGAGCTCGAGCTTGAAAATTTGAGTTCGATCGAGCTCGAGCTTAGAATTTTCGAGTCGAACTCGAGCCTGACAATACTCGACTCAGCTCGTGATCACTCCTAATCATTTTGAATGATCAATTATTTATCGGTGCTAAAATTAAAATTTATACTATACATGAATAGATATATATGCTCTTAGTATAAGGTACATATACACATATAAATATAGGACAAAAATACAATGAATTAATAAAAAACAAAACAGTTGTAAGTTGGGAGATATGACAATTTAGTCGGCCCCATGAATGGCAAATTTTATATTAAGAGGAAAAAAAATAAAAATAGAAGCCACACAAATGCAAATTGGGTTTCACTTTTATAATGTATATAAATTATAACTATAAATGATAAATAGATATTTGCAACTTGCAAGTTGCTCTTAAAGTTTTGTTGGTCAAATTTTGAGTGCCAAGAATTGGCCCAACTTTGTTGCATATCAAATCTTGGCATGCAAGAAATATATATTTGTATACTCTCGTTTATGGTCCAATTTGATTTGTAAAAAATTATTTAATAATTAAATAAATTTTCAACATTACTTTTATTTAAAATATTAATTAATTTCTCATTTTTATATTATTACATTTAATATTCTTATTTTTTAAAATTATTTAGAGGTGTAGTTGTAAATTACCAAGAAAAACAATATCAAATATAAGAACTGAAATATATAATTGAAACACCCTAAATTAATAATCAGATCAAATAATTGAAATCGAGGGAATATTAGATTATGTATATTAAAAAGTTTGGGAAATTGGTAATCTTGTACAACTTTTCTACCTCCTCTTTGATTCATTGCACGTTTATCACAGTCAAAGATACAAGATTCTTGTTTAATTCTCTCAATTTGAAATTTTTTAATAATTGGACATCATTTGTCACATTAAAAAAATAAAAATGGAGAAGTAATTGTGAAAAATCCAAGTGCACCCTCATTATTTGGGCAAGAGAATTAATTAGGTAAGACCATAGTCGACATTAAATATAGATAAATAAATAATCGTTTATCTCACACCTACTTAAATATAATACAGGTGGCTTATGATGATAAGTGCTAGGTTTTTTATTTTTATGTTCCATTACAATAGGTGGCCAGCTTTCACTAATAATTGATTTATTGAATAATTATTTGTGATGTTGCATTCCTTTTTAAATTTTTATTTATTACTAATTCGATATACTTCATTTTATTTTATTTTTTTAGACGAAGCCGGAGCAAGGAGTGATCGCCGGTGCATGAGAAGCACGGATAATGAGCGGCTCCCGTAAGATTTTCGATAAGTTTGCAAAGGGTAACATGAATGAATGGAACCACACCGGAATGAGAGGGATTCTGACTATGCAAGAATGAAAGTGCTTACAAGATTTGATTGTGCTACTCATATAAACGTTGTGCATCATCTTTTCCGACACTCATTCTAGGAAAACCCTAAAGTTAAGCGTGTTTAACCTGGGGTAGAACTAAGATGGGTGATCTCATGAGAATTGTGGAGTTAGCCGTCAATCTGGAAGCCTGTCCAGGCCATTATTGGATAACGTGGCCGACCTCGGGTGAGTTCGGGCCCTGGGGCCGGGGCGTTACATTTTAATTTGTTATATTACTAACTTTTCTTAATTGGGCCAAAGCCCAATGAGGTTTGGACTCCCCATCTATGAAAAGCCCAACCCGAATATAGTTGTATGGGCCTCATGAATAACGGCTAGTATCTAGAAATCCACAATTATTTATATTTAGATTAAAGAAAAATGAACAAATCGGTCAGAATGCGACGTCGTTTGGAACAAAACGACCACTTCTCCCTCGGATGAATTCAAACTCCAACGGCTACCTTTTCTCTAAACAAACTTCTTTCACCTTTTCTTCTCTCACTTTGATCTCGTTGAAGCATCTCATTTCACATATTTCTGCGAAGAATCAAAACACATGTCCTCACTCACACAAATATATTTATAGAGATAGATCGTATTCAATTATCGACCTCAATTTCTTGAATCTGCGGAAAGCAGGTAAAGTTTCCACCGTAGGTTCTTCAACGAATTTATCGTAGTGCCTTCAAATATTATAATCTCGTTGCTTCAAATGGTTCTGTGTCATGGGGTTTCTGCTTAACTTGAATTTTAAGATCATACAGCAGCATTTTTCGTATCTAATTGAATTTTTTTACGTGTATTAGGTTTGCTGTGCTTAATATATGAGTTTTTGTAGTTCCTCATGTACAATGCTTTAGAGTTTCGGCCATTTTTTATTTTGAAAATTCCAAAATATTACGAACGTGGAGTGTTCCATGTAGGTATCAGTAAGATTCCGAAAACAAGGCTGACCATTTTTTTCCCAAGAGAAATGCTGTTTTCCAAAGCTGAAGTTTCAGAGTTTCATGGATGAGATTGACGTAATTAGGGCTTATTACCAACAGCGAGTTTTGGAAGTAGCTATCTAGTGAATACCCAGTTAGAAAATAGTAAGATTCGGAAAATAAGGGAAAACAGTTTTTTCAAATAGAATTGTTGTTTTCCAGAAAATGATGGATGAGGTTGGTTTAAGTTAGGGTTTTTTCATGCCCTGATTCAATTGGCAAATGATGTATTGCGAATATAGTGGTTACGTGTATTTTTAAAGGAGAATTAGGCCCACATTGGTGCTGAATTGCATCATTTTATAGTAATGTAAACCTTCTCCCAGTTTGTAGGTTAGAGGAGCTAACTCTTCTCAGCTAACATTGAGTTTAGGGGTGTCACTTATTCGTTGAGTTGTCATGTTGTGCTTCAGTTTCTGAATAACAGCCAGATTATTACGAGAGACGCGTATAGTGGAATCAGTTGTTTAACAACTTGTGGATGTTGATGTAACTTCAAATCTCTGGTTTGGAGTTTAATGTGAATGTATATATCCAACAATTTTCTTGAATTTGTTTTGATGATTCAGTTTATTGCTGGTTCTATCTTGTCCGTAGAGCTAATCATTTTCGTTGTTTGCAATTACTCGTTTAGAAATAGAAAATGGATGGTGAATTAGCTACTCATATTTGAAATAACATACTTTGTTAGTGGAATCAGTTGTTTAACCAACTTGTGGATGTTGATGTAACTTCAAATCTCTGCTTTGGAGTTTAATGTCGATGCATATCCACCAATTTTCTTGAATTTGTTTTGATGATTCAGTTTATTGCTGATTCTATCTTGTCCGTACAGCTAATCGTTTTCGTTGTTTGCAATTATTCGTTTAGAAATAGAAAATGGATGCTGTCTATGAAGAACTTGATGAGGCTAAAGCCGAGATTGAAAAGCTGAGGGGACAATATAGTGTTAAAGTTGAATTATTTGAATGTTTAAATAGAGCTCACAATGAGCTGGTGAGCAAGAATAAGGAGGCAAATCTGAAGTTTGAGAAACTTGCTGGGGAACTAAATGAGAAGGATGGTGAAATCGCTGCTGCTAGGGAAATGTGTGATCGACTCAAGTCTAGTCTGGCAGAGAAAGAATCAATCATCAAACATATTGCAACTGAACGCGATAAACTCCGTCTTGACTGTAATGAGAAGCTTCAGAAGTTGGAAGAAGAGAATAAAGTGTTGGCATCGGCTTTGGATGATGCAAATGAGCTGAAGGAAGAACTTCGTTCGAAAGCCGAATCAGCTGAATGCTTAAAGAGAGCTCACAATGATCAAGTGAGCAGGAATAAGGAGGCGAGTTTCAAGTTAGCGAAACTAACTTTGGAACTAAGTGAGAAGGATGGTGAAATCTCTGCTGTTAGGCAAATGTATGATCAGCTGAAGTCTAATCTGGCAGAGAGAGAAGCAATCATTAGGCAAATCACATCTGCACATGATAAACTTCGTGTAGACTGTAATGAAAAGCTTCAGAAGTTTGAAGAAGAGAGTAAAGCTCTGGGGTCAGCTTTGGATGATGCAAATGCCAAAAACTTTGATCAGGAGCAGAAAATCTGTGCACTTGAACAAGAGGTTGAAGGGCTCAAGAGCCGTCTAAATTTTTCGCAGAAGAAATGTTCAGAAAGTGAGAGTAAGAAGACTGCAGAGTCCAGAGAGTTAGGAGTGAGGGAAAATGATTTCTTCAAATTGGATGAGGAAAAGAGGAAAATGGAAGATCAGCTGAAATGGAAGAAGGAACAGTTTGTTCATTTAGAAGATGCTCATGCGAAGCTTCGAAAGCAATTCAAGGCGAGGGAACAGGAGTGGGAGAAGGAGAGATCAGATCTCCTTCATAGCTTGTCTACTCTGGAGACGCAGTTGGAGTCTCAAACTCGAATTTCGCAGGATCTCCAACGCCAACTCGAGATGTGCAACAGCGCTCTAGCTCATGCGGAAAGCAAGAGAAAATCTTTGGAAGTTCAGCTTTCAGAATCAAGAAAGAGCTTGGACTATGTATGTGCTGAATACGACGAGGCTAAGCTAAGTTTCGAGAACTTAGCCACTCAGAGAGATCAAGAGATAGCGACTCTGAGAAGCTCGTTGGGGACGAAGGACATACTTTACAAGGAAATGAAGTATCAGTTCAAGAAGCTGGAGCAAGAGAAGCTAGAGTTGTCCATTTCCCTGAAGGAATTCCAAGAAGCTCAAATTCGAGAATCTAGCTTTTCTTCAGCTTCAAAGATTCAAAACAAGCTCAAATCTTTAGAACAGGTGCACAAGGGCTGCTCAACAAATCTCAAAGCCAAAGAATCTGAATGGATTTCCCAGATGGAAAAGTTATCCGAAGAGTTGAACTACTTCAGGTCAGAATTAGAGAGCAGGGACTCCTCATTAAATGAGCTCAACAGAGAATTGGAAGCTTGTGATTCTCTGGTAATGAAGTTAGAATTACTGAACCTGGAGACATCTCTAGTGCTTTTGGTCTTAAAATCAGAGTTTTCAGACGCCCGGCTCAGGCTTGCTGCTGATGATCGTTCTTGCATGAACCTGAACAGCAAGCAGGCACAAGAAAGTATCTACGAGTTAATGGAACAGTTGGAGCAGAAGAAGGTTGCTCTCAACAGTGTTCAAGAAGACCTCGAGGAGGAAAGACGAAAGGTCGTGGTTTTGTTGAAAAAGGTGCAGACTCTTGAAGAGCTGCAATCCCCTCTCGAGAAAGAGGTCCAGAGGCTGAAAGAAATGCTCAAAGAATCAGATTCTACGCGGCTTCAATCCGAAGAGCAAACACTGCTCATACAAGATGACTTGAAGAAGGTCCGTGAAGCCCTTGACAGAGCTGATGAAGAGCTCAACGAAAAATTCCGTGAAGCAAATGAAATAGAATTTGAGTTGAGGATGTGGAAATCTGTTGCTGAGCAGTTGGAAGCCAACCTCAAACAAAACCACGAACTGCGTAGAGAAATAGAAGCTTCTCTTCTTGCACAGACAGAAATGGAGCTGAATCTCAAGCAGGAGAGAGAAAGCCTCAGCCACCAGCTCGAAGAAAAGGAGAGAACAATAGACGGCCTTCAACAGCAGCTAGTTGAAGTAAATGAGATGCAGAGCTCGTCCGAGTTCGAAACTCCAGAGAGTTTGCAGCAGCTTGTGGAGGAGAAAGATCAGAGAATATGTGATCTGCAGAAGCTCGTTGCATCATTGGAGCATGAGTTTGAAAGCTCTACAAACTCATTTTCCTCGAAGCTGTCACAGATGCAAGAAGAGATGAACCTTCTCCATGAATCTTGGGAAAAGATCAAGGCAGATGAGGTGTTGAAGGAGATGGAGATTCAAGAGAAGAACGCCATGGTGGTTGAGTTGGAAAGTGATCTTCACAGTTTGACACAGAGAGTTGATCAGCAAGATAAAAATCTGATCTATTTTGTGCAGAGAATACGAGATCTCGAAAACAAGATTTACACTTCAGAGATAACCATCAAGAATCTATCCGAGAACAACATGATCTTATCATCAGAAAACAAGAATCTGATCAACACGATTGGATCTCTGTCCCAAAAAATGGAAAAGTTATCTGATGAAGATCTTCAGCTGATGGAAAGTTTGACAAATATTATAAAGGCTCATTCTGGATCAATCGGCGACGACGAACAGGAAAACATGAAGATTTTCCCATCTCCCACCACCTTACTGAAAAAAGTTGAAGCCATGCATGATGGGAGATCACCACTGAGAGCCATCAACTATTAACTGATGTTAATTGTTAAGGTTCATGCTAACTTTTTACTCATTTTATTTATTTACCATGACTGTTTTGGTTTTGTACATCATTTGAATCTTTCTGCCTGTGTTGAGACATGAGGCAGTAAAAGTATATTTGATTTAATCCACATTGTTCATGTTTTATCATTCTGTCCACACACTCTTGGCCTTCAAGTTTTGTCCACACGCAGTGTTGGATTCCATGATTGGTGAAGATCTAAACCACGTGTGTATTTTTAAATAAATATCACGAATTAAATTATCATTAATATTTTATATGTAAACTCACCGACCGATTTCGAATTACTCACTCCATTTCAATATATTAGTTTCACTCAGTGCCGGATTTACATGGAATTAGGGGACTTCAGTCTTCCTAATCCGAAATTTTTGTCGCTTTTATAATGTTATGTTCCGGTATTTTATGGAATAACGTTCATGTAAAGAGGAAAAAAATGATAAAAATAAGATAATATAATACAAAAGGATTAAAGGTAAGGCGGAGGCCAAAAAAAAAAATTCAGCCCCCTTACGAAATTTTTTAGGATCTGCAACTTGTCTTGCTTTCTTTTTCGTTTATCTCGCTATATTAATTACATTTTCTAAAATAAAAGTTTTATCATATTAACTAATACAATATAAATTTTATTACACTTGCAAACATTAATTATCATGACTAATTGACGGGACGGAGGGAATATTATTTTTCTAAGAAACAAAGGAAGTTCACCATTTCTTAAGCAGAAGCAATCAAGAGAGACTTAAAATAAATGGTCCAACAATTTGGCCATATTCACAATTTAACTTCACACATTTCGTCAAGTAACAAAACAAAAGAAGAAACTTCAAGGTTGTACCCACCGAAGTAAATATTGTACCCGCGTGGACAATTCATCAGCAGCCTCGGCCGCGGGCGGCACGTAATGGTATATTCGCCGCATTTGCATTAAACCAATAATTTAAGTATTCATTAATTATAAAAAAAACTATTTTAGCTATTTTTTATTCATAAAATTTTCACATAATCTTGTAGTTGTATAGGAAGTTTTTAAGGTTTACAATAATTTTTTTTTTTGGAAGTGTATAATATTTTTATTTATTTTCATTTACATTTTCAATAAATTAAATTCTAAAAAATTGGACTTTTATATGCATTACATTATACATACACGTGTATGATGTATGTATATATTGATAAACAGATATTCTTGGTTTCATCCAATAATGGATATCTTGAGCTCTTTGCAGCTATCTCTGGAGCTCAGAGTTTGCAGTAGCCACGGAAACAACACACGATTTCATGTGCGCAGATGTTCGATTTTCGTCTTCCATTTTTATTTGTTTCTCGTTTAATTTGATTGTTTTTCTAAATTTTACCAATCCAAGCTGCAGAGTTTAGAATCCAGAGGCGAATTTTGTGTGCTGCGCACTAATCTGTCTTCATTTTCTGCGGTAATTCTGCTCCTCTCAGTGGATTTTCCGCTTTTTTCTGCAGCTGGAATGTCGGTGTTATTTGGTTTAGTTTCGAATTTTGTGTGTTTCAATTGAATTGTTTTCTGGTCGAGTTAAAATTCCTGATATGGTTCAGTAGATGTAGCATTTCTCATAATTCGTCATGTAAGCTCGTGATTTGTGGCCGCACAAACATTTTTCTTAAGAAAAATAATTTTTTATTACAGTTCCAGGATCAGTCCGTGAGTATTGATCTTTCGAAGAGGATAAACAGACGAGCATGCACCATCTCCTCTAGAAATCATCAGCTTAAATGCCACTGTTTTATAAATACAGGACCTTCTTTGGATGCTTCGTGTGTAAAGAGTGCCACTTTAGCTTTAGCAGGGTAATTACTTCGTTTACTTTAACAGGGTGGTTGCTTCTTTGCTTTCAGATTATTTTAATTGATCAATTGCAACAGTTGATAGAAGTTTTTGGATGCTAGTATTTGGCTTTTCTATCTGTTGATTCATTTTTCATTTTTCTTTGTAACCTATTTCTAATCAATATTTTATTTAGTGCTTGAAACGCTGGGAATTATTTTAATTTAAACAGATTACCAAAACTCACATGAACTTTGTTAACTGCAGTTTGAAAACTTAAATATATTGTGAGTCATGAAGCTAACATAGTTGAAAAAAAATACTGTTTTAAATTTAGAAATTTAATCAGTTTCGCTGTCATTGACTATAGTGACTACCTTTGAGTTTTGCATGTTACATTAAATTCTGACTATTTCATCAATAGTAGGAAATTTATAGCTTTAGCAGATGGATTCAATTTTAAAGGAATAGATATGCATGAATTATGTTACCTCTGTTCCAATATTCTCCATACAATCTTAGTTTTTGGCATTATGTCGTGTTTAAACAAGCATCTTCCAGCATGACCTTTGGTTTTGGGAAATATTTGTCTTATTAATGAATTTGGGTCATTGCAGATCATTTAATCGTTTGCTAGGAAATCCTCATGTGATTAAATTGACTTCAGCTGTGGGTGTTATTGTTTTTGCGATATGGGGACTTGGGCCAGTTGTCCAACAATTCAGAACCATATTTCTGGGGGTACCAACACAGTTTTCTCCATGCTTCTTCCTTCAAAACTTACACTTTTATGCTTTTTATTAACTACAAATGAAAGAAAAATACTTCCGTGAAATTGAGCTAGCTGTTTTGTTGTCTATATTTAACCAACCTCCATCATACTTATCAGAAGAGTGATATTAGCTGGAGAAGAAGTAGCACATTTCATGTTACAACCTCTTATGTTCAACCTTTACTGCTATGGGCCGGAGCGATCTACATCTGCAGGTTGGTTATTCTTTAATTGAGAGAAGAACTGAAAACCTGATTTAGTAATACCTAATGGAATTGGATATCTTACAGAGCATTGGATCCAATTGTTCTTCCTTCGGAATCCAGTCAGATTGTTAAACTGCGGGTCCTAAATTTTGTCCGCTCATTGTCAACAGTGCTGGCTTTTGCATATTGCTTTACAAGGTCTTTATCACTATCTATTGGCTAATTGCTTATAGTTTTTCTTCACATCTGTAATTGCTGTGCTACCTGTGCACTCGGAGTTTTATGTCAGTGTGAGATCTACTTTGATATCATTATTATAGGTTCCTCAGGGATCACTTCAGTCTGCCCCGTGTATTTTCTTGACGGGCCGTATATTATTCAACAAATACATAAGTTCATGCATGTCTCTTGTTTCCCCGTTGATTGACTGTTGTATCTGGAAACTGCATAGGTGTATAAATGGATGCAAGCTGATAAAAATTTAAATGTGGTACTTGCACAAGTGATCATCCAAACACAGATCAATAAATGCAGTATTTGTTGAAGTGAGTTATGAGATGAGAACAGTTGAAATCTGAAATACGTGTCTTTTTATTTAGTGATATAGAAATGAATGTTTGCACTTATTATATTATCCATTTGACAAATGTAAGCTAGCTGAGCTACCTACAAAATTTGGTCAGTGGTGAAGCAGTACAACACAATCAGCTGTGTCATTATGCAGCTTTCATACAGCTTGAATGATAGGGACCCCCCCAAAAAAAGAAAATTTCTTATGGCTCAACTGCTTCATTAAGGCCTAATGTTTCTTCATATTACTTTATGCAGTGTAATTCAACAAGCACAAAAGCTCTTCGCTGAGACGACTGACCTTTCAGATGCTAGTAATGTGTGTTCCATATCTAAATTACTAGTACCCCTGCTAATTTTGCGTAGAGTACATGTCTGCATTACTACTATTATTTGCTGTGTTGCTTTCTTTCCTGTTTCGTGACACATCTTATTTCAGCTTTTCTTAGCATTGAATGAGTTAAATCATATGCTTTCATGAGAGTAATTAAGTATTGGAGATACACGATCAAAGTTGCAGCCAAGGTTCAGCTTTCCCTTATTATATGTGACATTACAAGTTAAATATCACATGCAGAAGGGTAACATTCCCATTATGTTCGTATGTATGAATATTGCAAGGAAAAACTTGAAGAGAGGAGTTTATTTAACATTTAGGATAGCATTTTCAACAAATAGCATATAACTTAACTCGCTAGGCTTGAGCGTTAAATGACATAGATTAGAGAGCTTCTTGTGTAACTTTCATGTAATTTGACTTTTCAATCTCAGATGGATTTGTTGGTCTTGTGGTGAAAAGGGCTGTGCATGAGATGAACAAACCTAAGTTTGTGTGCTTAAAACACTGAAACATTCCTTTAGTTGAAGATCCTTTTAATAGAAAATGTCTTGATGGAAATGCATTCCTTCTTCTTGGCAGATGGGCTTTCAGTTTGCCGGAAGAGCTGTATACACAGCTGTATGGGTAGCGGCAGTATCATTGTTCATGGAGTTGCTAGGTTTCTCAACCCAAAAATGGATTACAGCTGGAGGGTTTGGGACAGTTTTGATCACTCTTGCTGGACGTGAGGTTCAATTAAGCTCTAATTTATCTTAAGATATATACTTAAATATTGCTACATTTTGTATTCTAATAAAAATACCATGTTATAAAATTGACTGATCATGTATGCCTCTGAAAAGCATTTTTTATTGTTATCGTCAGATTTTTACAAATTTCCTTTCAAGTGTGATGATCCATGCAACCAGGCCATTTGTCTTGAATGAATGGATTCAAACTAAGATTCAAGGCTACGACGTTTCTGGGACAGTTGAGGTTCGCATTGGGTCTCTTTTTGACTTGTAGTTATAAACAAATTAAATGAAAGTAGTCGATGCATATAATAGATAACAGGCCATTCAGATTATCTATTAATGTTTTTTTGCATTTCACTTCTGAAGCATGTGGGATGGTGGTCGCCAACGATTATTAGAGGTGATGACCGTGAAGCTGTCCACATTCCAAACCACAAATTCACTATGAATGTTGTAAGAAATCTCAGTCAAAAGACTCACTGGCGCATCAAAACTCACCTGGCCATCAGTCATTTAGATGTTGGCAAAGTTAATGTGAGGAATTCTATTTTTTTTCCCCTTCATATTGAATGGTTTCTGCTGCAAGAATCAAAATTCTCTCTCTTAAACTCGATTGTTTACTAGTTTTACCATGGTCCATGGCTATGCAGAAAATTGTAGCCGATATGCGCAAGGTTCTTGCAAAGAACCCTCAAGTGGAACAACAGAAATTGCATAGAAGAGTATTCCTGGATAATATTGATCCTGAAAATCAGGCACTCTTGGTTAGTTTTTATTCTCCTGTCACCACTTAAAAGAATTATCATTGAATACTATCTACCAGATTTGTCTTCATTTTAATTTTTTTGAACTGCTGGAGAAATGTTCACCTACCACCGTGGACAAATGTTAATGTGCCCACGAGCTGATGTGGCAATATATTTATTTCAAGTTGTGTTGTAGGGAATTATTTTGCAATTATGATTTCTTTGATAGATCTCCGAATAATTATTTTTCGAACCGCGCTTCAAATCATTCATACATCTCATTAGCTCCTAAAACACAGATTCTGGTGTCCTGCTTTGTGAAGACGTCCCGTTTCGAAGAGTATTTGTGTGTTAAGGTAAATGATTCCATTCTCTACTGCTCCACTCATCTTGATTTTTTAGCTAATCTGCTTCCATTGGTGAAAACAGGAAGCTATTCTTCTAGACCTTCTCAGAGTCATCTCACACCATCACGCACGACTCGCCACACCCATCCGTACAGTCCAGAAAGTATACCGCGATGCCGATTTGGATGGCATCCCATTTTCAGATTCCATCTTCACACCAGGAGCTGCCTCATCAACCACCCCATTACTCCTCATCGAGCCTTCCTTTAAAATCAACGGGGATGACAAGACGAAACCGCAAGTCCGACCAGCACATGAAGATGAAAAGGCTGCACAAACTTCTCCTCAGCCGGCGGCACTGGACAGTAAGGTCGACTCTAAAGGTGAAGCAAATTCCAAAGAGACGCCATTAATGGATGCCAAAGATGCAAACACCAAGCTTGGAACAACTGCAACCAAATCCAAAGATGCAAGACACCAAGCATCATCGCAGGCTCCTCCACCTCCAGCCAAGCCTTCCTCTCTGGAAGAGAACATTGTTCTTGGCGTCGCGCTCGACGGCTCGAAGAGAACACTTCCCATTGATGAAGATGATACCATGCACCCATCTAGTCCTGAGGATACGAAAGAATTGGCTCCGTTGCGTAGTGGCAATGGCCCTGCAGTGACTCAGAAGGAGAAAAGTGATGCTAAACAGCCGAGCAGTGCAGCTTCTCCAACAATTAGTGATCACAGTGATCAGCAAGACTAGTGGGATGGATTGTACACTTGCAATTGTAAGTAACCACTTTTGTTGATGACACGCTGTGAATATACAGTCATTCTTGAAAATTTATCAAGGTTGCTGTTGTATAAAAGTTTGTCCAGTCGTTTTTGGTCTAAACTGTAGGTGCTAGTCGGGCATTCGGGTAGGACCTTGCGGGTAGGACCTTGCGTCTAAGTGATTTTGATGGAACCTAGCCGTTTTTCAGACCGGAGTTAACCTAGCCGTTTTTCAGACCGTAGTTAATTTTAATATTTATAAAATATATTTATCAATAAATAAATAAATAAAAAATAAGATTATATAAAATAAAATAGCTGAACTAATTAAGTGGCACATAACATGATTAATCAGCCACCTAGGCGGCGCATTACAAACTTAGTCAACCATCAAAATCAGCGCCTAGACGAAGGCCTGGACAGTGTCAGGTGCCGACTATTACTCACCAAATCAATTAAACACGAAGATTTAAGAATATTCGATTTGGATGACGAAGATTTAAGAATATTCGATTTGGATGGGAACTGCCTAACGCCTAAACGGACCTAGTTAAATAACATTGCCCCACACAAAAAATGGAATTTGATCCTCAACAGAAGAAATAAACCATGCTGGGATAAAATAATGAGGAATTTGAATAAATATATGTTACACAACACAAATATCCTAACTGCTACTCATCAATCTGAATTCAAACTCTAATAAATGGTTCACGACCCCATATTTTTACAATGAATTTCACAGCGGCGATTCTGCTGCCGGTCTCTCTCTACAGCTAAACATGGCATGGAAGAGGTCGACATTTATTTCAGACAGTACAAAGAACAGTAGCTGCAGGAGCAAGCTCGCCGCCACCGCCATGATTCGTATCAGTAACATAGGGGTACCTCATGCCTTGCACATGCAATCAGGAGCCGGGTACGTGTATATGGACTGTGTAGGCTTGCGTAGTCTCAACTGTCCTTGCCTGTTTCTGTGGCCGTCGACCACAGCTTCTCGAAACTCCGGCCAACTCAGGCTCTTGTTCAAGAAAAGCTGACCTAACAACGCCATGTTCGGCCTTATGGTCTTCTTGTTTTCATAGGTTCGATGGCTCACCTGGGATTCCAGTAAAAACACGCGCATTGGAACTCAACTCGATCATAGATACAAGTTTCTTCGAGAGAGAGAGTTAGAGAGACGAGCTTACTTACCACAGCATTGTGCATGTTTCCAGGAGAAGCAGAAATGAAGATGTCACTATGCATGCTGACATAGTAATCAACCGCTGCTAACAACGAAGCCTTCCCCTTAATTCGAGCTCTTTCATCCGAAGATGCCAGACTCTTCTTGTCTTCCATGAGAGGAAATAAACTCCTCAAGGTTGAGATCCTAGCTTCCCCACCGTACACCTGAAACAAAACGAGAGAACACGAAAATTCATCAGAACCCGAAAATATTAGTGACCATGAATCATGATCTATGTTTCTGACCTTATGGGAAGCTAGATATAAGTGAGTGCTATTGTCGAATCCCAAAGCTGCCAGCAGCAATCCAATCTCTTCAGGAGTCAACGGGCACCTTCCTCGACTCCTCAACTCCTCATCGGTATATTGAGAATTTAACACCCTTCCCTGCCAAATAACCTGCCGATACTTGGCCAGAGCCAACTTCTCAGCCTTGCCTCCACCAAAGTCACATGCAGAGTGGGCAGCCATGTCCTGACAAAACATCCAGATTTCAAGGCTAAGGTTAACCGAAAGCCCCGTGTCTCAACGAGAAGGTATTGCAGCATAACATGGAATCCAAAAGCACGAGTATTATGCTGATTCTGCATAATTATCTGAAGCACGTAAAAAAGTAAGGGCACTAAGCTATTAGTGAGCAAACCTTGTCGAAACGAAGATGGAGGACGACAAACTTTCCGGTCCCTTGCCAGTCCCTAGTATCAGTAACTTTTTGTAGGTAGTTGTTGTCCACACCATTTGAACTTGGCGTATTTCTGAGACGACTAACTAGAGCATCCCCAAGAGATCTGATATGGGGTACAAAAACCAAAGCCTGAAAGTTGACTTTACATCGAAGCCGTTGGATCTCCTCCGGCATATTGTCGAAAGCCAGACGGTGAGAAAATGGTGCAATTGCAGCAATTCCATAACTGCACAACCCAAATAGTCGACTACAATTACACCAACTTATAAATTGAAATGCATAACTAGAGAAGTGATTTTTCTTTCTGGTCAAACGACTTCCTCGATGAAAATATGTATATCATATCAGCATCAGTAAGTCAGCGTGCTTTTTCGACAAAATGGGCAATAATATAATCTTTGCAACGAACCCGCAAGAGCTAATATGGCATACTCGAAGAATTGGCAAGACAAAAACAAAGTAAATATTATATAATGTGCACAGCTACGATGACCATGAATCCGACAAATTTAATCATAATGAAGAACATTAGATCTTCACCGACCTCTGCAAGACAGGTGAAACATTTTCCAGATACCAGTTAGCTGAAGCATGAACAGGTGCCGTTTTTATTCTGGTAGCTCGAATGGCTGTAGCATAATACTCCCGTGTGCTCCAAAAATATTCATCAGGTAACTCTTTAACAATAGAAATGTCATCTTTCAGTACATTAATGAAGTGATCCACATCGAATATGTCCATGAACGTGCTGCAATCAAGACAGAGGGAAACAGGTATAGACTCATTCAGTCACAGCTGTCAACTTTAAATGAAAATAAACAGGAACGCACGTTCTTATCACCATGCATTATCGTATAAAAAGCCTGCACGGATAAACTACCTTGAATCCTGCCAGACAGGATTTACTTCCAGATGTGGAATTATGAGGGTTGCATTCAAGATCTTCGCAACGGCAACTGCATCACAAATCTTTAAAACAAATGGATACGCATCAGTGGTTGGAGAAACCGACATCCAATCAATTAGGAAAAAAGTTCACAGACTCCGCATACAGCAAAGTTAATAAATAATGAAAAGTACTTACGCCCATTCGTTGCTGATTCAATCCTCCATCAAGGAACACCTGAACATATCCCTGAGATTTCTCTGGCAATGCTGCTTCACATGAAAAGCCAACACGTAAGCATAATAAAAATGAAAAGTCCGCATATTTCACTTTTTGAATAATCTCACTACCTTTCACAGTGAAGCAATATACATCAACAATTTGTTATGACTTAGTGACTTACCGGAGGAACTGCTTGATTGGGCGCAGCGTTTCAATGGTTGTTGAGGCAAAGGCTTCCACAGGTCATCCAGCTGCCTATCAGACTAAAAGAAGAGGCGGAAACAGAACGAAAAATTAAGCAAAACAGTTACCCGAAGAATCACTGAATTGGTCTAGCTAAATGCTAAAGATACAACAACATAATGGCAAAGTTTTACTCACACTTTCACGCTGCAAAGCACTCTTGAGCAAGCGAGAATGTCTAGGTTTAGGAGCATTCCACTCCTGCACTAAATAAACAGGCTATGAGAATTAAAATGAGTTCAAACAATGATAAAATCACTAACTAACAAGATGAAGAACAAACAAAAAGTGTCTAGCTCCTGTACTAAATAAATCGGCCAAGCGAATCAAATTTAATTCATCCAATGTTAACATCATCAAAGCCAAGATATTGCACTAGTAGGCAAAACACAGAACAGATATGAGTAATCTGGATCTGGAATAAACATAGCCTTGATTAGAATCATACTTCCATGTTTCCAACATCAATTTTTCAAAGCCAGCTATAATCTAGCACAAAAGATATCCTCACTTAGAGCCAATTGAGCAAATCTCTCTTTGAACTCATCCTGCCTATAACAGAAAGCTTCCTAAATAGATTTAGCAGTTAATAACTCAACTACTGCAAATAATTAATCAAACTCAAGGCTATCAAATCCAAGCCCATCTCTGATAATCATAGGAATCACCAAAAATTCCTAGCACCTAATTAGATTTTTAGGAAAAGAAGCTTGCAGACTCCAGTAATATGGAATGAAATCCCAATTCTTTCAAGAATTCATTTCTGAGCTACCATGTAGGTATAATAATACATCCTGCCCTTGTTTCCCTCTATAGAGATTTAGCAGTTAATAACTCAACTACTGCAAATAATTAATCAAACTCAAGGCTATCAAATCCAATCCCATCTCTGATAATCATAGGAATCACCAAAAATTCCTAGCACCTAATTAGATTTTTAGGAAAAGAAGCTTGTAGACTCCAGTAATATGGAATGAAATCCCAATTCTTTCAAGAATTCATTTCTGAGCTACCATGTAGGTATAATAATACATCCTGCCCTTGTTTCCCTCTATAGAGCTACGTTATTTAAGGATGTCACCAGATTGAGAGAGGTGCAATCTAAAAAATAGTCAATACCCAAAGTTATAATAAACCACAAACAGCAAAATAATTGTGCAGAGGAAATAGAATAATAGAAATGTTTCTAACCATCACAGGATACCAAGCACTTGAGAAGATAAAGATGCATTCTTTTTTTATAATTTGTACACCACTCTCTCTCAAGGCGAGCCAGAGAATATCAGATACAGAACCCAGAAGCACATAATAGAAGTGGATAATCTCAACTATGAAAGCAAAAAAAAAAAAAAAAATCACACTGAGATCAAGAACGTACCGAGAGAGTAGAGGGGAAGGCATGGCTCAAAGGGGTGAATAGGTTTGGGAAAAGAAAGGGCAGCAGCAGGAGAAGAGCACCAGCCATAGCTCCTCCTCTGTGGCTATCACTATGAGAGAGGGAGGCCTGCCTCATGATTTTAATAATGACTTATCCCTTAATTACTGCAACAATGGTTATTTGTTAAAGAAATAGGCACAAAGTCTTAACCTTGGAACACTCCACTAAAGCAACTTTCATGCAGGAGAGAGAGAGAGAATACAATTAGAGAGGGACCATCCTCATTATCAGCCTCACTTAAAGCATCTCACATGTTGCACCTATCTTCAAATGTATGCATTTACTATATATAATGTGCTGTACACATATACTCCTACGTCAAACTAAAATATAAAAAAGCCCTTTGTTTAACAATTACACACAGAAATTCACCCCTCCATCACAAGTACTTCCAAAATTCATTACTTTCACCCGGTTGAACATAAAGAAAACAAATCTTGATTCTCCAATACACAACTTATCATAGATCTAGTCCAAAAAAGACGCATAAAAAACACCCACACACACACACATGATGTGTGTGTACAAGAAACTTTTGTAGGGAATAGTGGAGAGGTGTCCTTTTCTGGGACCCCCGACAACCCAACGGATAGATTTATTGGGAAGAGAGAGAGAGAGAGGAAGCGCACCGCTTTGTGAGGATTATACGTGTCAAAAAAGGACTGACTTGTGAGCTGTGTGGGGCTTCACTTTTCGTGACCCATTCACGGAAGCGATGCAATCTAGCTCATGCTTTCATTGAGAGTAGGCAGATTTGGAGAAATTTTTACTTCAGTTTCAGAAAATTAAATGGGCCTATACAATACACACCGACACAATTCTGCATAGTTATATATTGCTGCGGTTGTTGGAGAGAGAGAGAGAGGGTGGGTGGGGGTTTGGCGTGATGTTCCAAATTTTATGCGAAGATGGTGGAAGAAAAGCATTTCTTGATGCGAATATTAAACTGAAGTGGTGCGCTTCATTCTTGGCGATCCCATGATTGTGGATTCTTACGCTTCTAACAAATTAGCTTTGAGCAGAAATTAAGAATTTATTACAGTAGAAAAAAAGTCTTGGGATTTATAAAATTGAGTTTGTAATTTCCTGAGAATTAATAAATTTAGACAAACAAGAAACAAAAATTATATTGAAATCTATTTATTTTTTATAGGATAAAAATGATTAAACTGTTTTATCAATTAAATTTAAAATTATTTTCAATAACAAGATTTCATGATGACTATGCAAAGTACTTATATATGCTTATATGTGGTAGCTGATATTTTTTCCATTTATAGGTAAATTTATTTGGACATTCATTCTCTATTTTTACGTGGTATTTTTTGTTGTAATAAAACCGGCTTAATCATTAGTCTATGACTAATCACAATATTCGTCAAAAATGGGACAAATTTTGATTTGTGTTTTGTAAATATGTTGTACTTCTTTAAATAATGAAGAATCTAGTTGACATATTTTCATTCATCTATTGTACACATTTATCTACTTGTTGATAACTTAAATTTAATTTAATGATAAAGAATAATGTGGGACACTAAATAGTGTAATCTCGACTGACTTGAGCAAGAGTGGAACAAGATTAGTATATTTAAAATTTTCGTTATTTAAGATAAATTTGAGACCAATATTATTAATAAAAATACATACACATTGTGCAACCCAAGTAGCAAACAAATTAAAATAAATATCCTAATGATCTTCAGAATTTACCTAGCATCCGGCATAATTTATATTTATATTGATTTTATATTGCACGGACTATTAATATATGGCAAAAACTTGTGTACATTTTTTATATAAGACGGTAAAATATGTATAAAACTTGTGTACGGTCATTTTCATTTGTCTCAAACAAATGTCATCTTTCCTAAACTAAAAAATTAATAAACATTCACTAATAAAATATTAATTTCTTTTATCTCTACTCACATTGATATATGTGTCATTTAAAAACAGGACAATTGTTTAAGAACGAAGGGACTACATTTTTTCGTGATGCTGAAATACATTACGTGTATAAAAAGTTTGATAAACATCTTACAAAATAGGGAAGGTCTTCGGTTAGGCAGGCCTAAACGATTTAGGCGAATTTTATTTATCCATTAACCCAACCTTTAGGTAGGTTTTATCCATTAACCTTATTTGGGATGAGTGAACCCATTTGGGTAGGATAAAACCCGCCTAAACCGTTTAGGCCTGCTTAACGCAAGTTTTTGCCCACAAAATAACATCTAATAGGAAAAACCACTCTTAATATACAAGAGTGACAACATAATAGTTGGATTCACATAGCTTTTTTAATGCACCTAAAATTAGAAAATCATTGTTTTCCAGAGATACAAATTAAACAAAAAACTAGCAAATACTAAGATTGAACTTCCACTACACACAATCGAGCATTGAAAAATCAAAATCAAAATCAAAATACATATATATATATACAAGGCTAGAGAGAGAATTTAGGAGTCCTATAATTGATTCAAAAGTTTGGAGTTGGCCACCTAAATTTATCCTCATCAGCCCTTGCAAGTTGTGCTTTGATGATCGATCATCTGCTGCGCGCTACCCACAGTAAGGCAGCCTACAGAAAATCTTTACATACTTACTCATCCAATTATATTAATTTTCTACTTTCTTAATTAGTATGTGAGTATGAATTACGACTCTAATTACGTGAAAAAAAAAAAGGGGCTCACCCCAGCTTGAGGGAAGTATCCGAGCTGTCGTAATCTTGTGGCGGACCGACGGAGTTGCCGGCATTCACGGATTCTGAGGATTGGCCTTCGCCGTCGTCGATGATGTTGTCCGATCCATCCGGTGTAATAATCGTCACCTAGTAATAGTAGAATTATTAATATATGAAGAATTAATGAATATATATTACACACACACCTGTTGTCTTAGTCGTTCGTTCTCTTCCATCAGCAGCTTTCCCTGCATTTGGAGATGAAAATTATAAATCATGTGAAATAAAAAAATTATAAAAAAAATTGCAAAGTGATGATAAAAAACGTACCTTTTCTTGGAGTCGATTGATCTCCATCGTGATCTTCTCGCCCTTTAAATATATATGTCACAGTTAACATTCAACACCAATTAACTATCAAAGTATCGAAAAAATATACTCCCTCCGTCAGGGGCGAATGTAAAACTCAACTATCGTGGGGCTCGATTTAATATTAAACAAACTTCCAACACTACCCTTATTTAAAACATTAATTAACTTCTCATTTTCATAATATTACATTTAATATTCTCATTTTCCAAAAATATTCAGGGGTCTAAAGGTAAATTACTAGAGAAAACACAAATACCAAATATAAAAACTGGACATATAATTGAAATACCCTAAATTAGTAACCCAGACCAAATAATCGAAACGAAGGGAGTTATTATTTCTTTTCTTTTTTTTTTTTTGAAAAAAATACATATGTATAAAAAAAAATTTGAAACGCTGTGTGGGCGGTCGACCCCGACATGGCGCCGCCTCTGCCATCCGTCCCGCCAGAATAGTCCCAGTTTGACCGGGAAGTGTAAAATGAGTTAAGTAAAATTAATATTTTATTGTTAAGTAAAAAAGAATTATCATTTTAAAACATGGAACTAATGAAAGTTATATAAAAAAAAAGGAAAAATTCGAGTGGAACGGAGCGAGTAAGATGCAAAATAAAAACAGCACCGCAACATAGTCCGAGATCACACCTTTTTGTGTATAACACGGGTCAATCCGGTTTCAAGGGTCTTCTCCAGATCCTGCAACGCCTCAATGCTTAATCCTTGAAGCTCCTCCCCTCTCATTCGCCTACACACAAAAAATTTAAATAAATACACAATTAAGTAAAATCAAGAAAACATGTTCATCCACATTTCCAGCCCTTTTAACTCATTTCCCCCTTATTTTCAGCTCATTATACTTACTCACAACTTAAAATGAAAGAGGGCTATTTATAAAAATATCGCAAAATCGAAGAAATTTCGGATTAGGGGTGATGGAGCCGCCCTTGGCTACATATAGATCCACATTTCATCATATATATATATATACCTGAGCTGATGGCTTCTCTCAGCAACTTCTTGGCTTAATCTGGAGTGGTAGCTATCCTCAGCCAGCTACATCAACATGCATCCAATTATTACTATAATGTAATAACAATGCAAGCTAGCTAGCTAGGAAATGAGTGAATTAACCTGCAGCTCGAGTGATGGCTGCTCCAACTTATCAAGGTTCTTGCCGTGCAATTTATGCTGCTCTAGTATCTTCTTCATACTACCTCACATCAAACAACACTACCATTAATGTTATATATATATTTGTTTGTGTATAATGGTAATCAAAGAATATACAAATAACTATGGAAAATAAACTTCAATACGAAATGCATTTAACTTTGTTTTTGTATTATTTAATTTTAATATTTGCCATTTATTATATATATTACTCCACAATACATGAATTTCCCACACATATATATTGACAATTAAGTAAAAAAATTACTGTCAGCTTCTACTTATAACTGCACTGTAAATTATAATCAACTAACACAAACTTCCCTTAGCTAAGCCACAATATACAAAACAAACTTCAATTGGCAGAGAGAGAGAGAGAGACCTGGAGCTGGCATACTGGAAGAGTTTGCCGGTGGAGGAGAAGATGAGGAGGGCGACGTCAGCATCGCAGAGAACTGAGAGTTCTTCAGCTTTCTTGAAGATGCCTCTTCTTCTCTTGGAGAAGGTCACTTGCCGCGCTGTCGCGTTGTCGATTTTCTTGATTTGAATCTTCTCCCTCGCCATCAATATATATGTATACTGCTCCACCGCTTCACGAAATTGAACAAAAACAGCAAGCGATGCACTGACAAACTTCTATATATATGTGAGAGAGAAAGAGGGAAGTGTTTGCAGATAAAAAGGCGGCATTTTGCCGTTTTTGGAAGATGACCCAAGAATACAAACCCTGAAAAATGCAACACTGGTTCGAATTTGGAAAGAGAGAGAGAGAGAGGAAGTGAATTCACTTCACTTGGCCATCGGTTCATCCAGATCTCGGATTACGAGAGAGAAAGAGAGAGTGTGTGATTAGGGTTAAGGCCACCAACACAACAATTGTATCTACATATATAATAACCCAATTAAGCAAGAAATGGAAGAGAAAGATGAGTCGGTAGCACAAGGGTTTATTCCTCTCTCTCTCTTTTTCCTTTTTTTTTGGTTTTGTTGGAGACTGTGTTATGAGTCTCTCTCTCTCTCTCTCTCTCTAGCTCGATTATGGTTTTTTTTTTTTTTTTTTTTTTTTTTTTGGGGGGGATGATAAAGTGCAACTTTGCTCTAGCCTCTAGGTAACGAATGGAGAGGTGGAGAGTAGATGAAATTAGGGCATCCCAATTTAAATAAATTAATTTGGGAAAAATTGGAGTCTTTTTCGTTTGGTATGATGAAGGACTTATAATAAAAGATTGTGAATAATTGAATGCGCCGTATTTCGAAATATGAGGTGTTGCACATTATTAATTGTAAGGTAATTAAGGGAGGGTGCATGATTCTTTGAGTTTGAATAAAGTTGTGGGTAGAAGAAGGGACTCGGATATGGAATATGATTGATATCATAAGTTGTGCACCTTATCTCTTCAATTCATAATATATAGTTAACACATGTAATATGTTAATTACTAGTACATCATTGACATTTAATTCTAATTAATGGATGGTGTTGGGGTCGCGATTCAAGCGGCCCATCTCAAAAATTTGAGTTGGCCCACCATGTTGCGGATCCAACGTGATCCAGCCCAGTAAGGATGCAGTTTGACAATTAACTGCCAGTCAGAAATAACAATTTGCCGAAGAGGGGGAGTCAGGAGCAGGTCGACTAGTGAGAAGCTACCTCGATCAAGCTGCGTAACGATCATGAGAAGACCAGGATAAGAGTGCTGAGGCTTCGGAAACCACTAATGGCAGGAACGTAACAATGATCCCGAAAAGACCGGCGGACTACTCGCAACGGCTCGTGCGCACGCTCTGAAAACCCTAACACCACCTTGAAGTCTATATATATTTGCTGGTAAGCCAATAAACGACATCTAGCTTTCACGGTATTTATCATTCACTTATTTCCAACAATCCTATGTTTACTTTTGAGCTGCTAACTATACCATGTTGGAGCTCGCACGATTTTACCCGAACTCCAGAATAAGTGTTTTACCCTCACTTATTATTCCTTACTCGATTTTGTGTTCTTGTTTGTTGTTCAGTTGTTTTATAGAATCAATTGTGATATGATTGTTTGCTTACTTGCATCGATATGTTGCGCTTAACCTATTAACATTATTAATCGCCAATGGTTTATTTCCTGTAAGTCCTATCCACTTGGATTTTGAGTTTTCGGGGCTCGTATCTGTATGAATTAAATCTCAACAGAGGAATAGATTTATGTATATTTCGATCAAAATGACAACATTTCAATTAGAAAATGAGAACATTCCGATCCCAACAAATTTGTACCATTAATCAAACATAATGTATGAATGAAAATCTGCACAGTGGCGCACGTGCTACAAGTGAGTACAATTGTACTTGTACAGTCAATTCTTCGCAACGTACAACCACAGTGAGCGGAATTTCCTCCTTGAATCCGGGGAAGTGTACCTTATGCATTACAGATTAGACCATCTGCTAACTACGTAGATTTTGAATTTTGCGATTGGTAAATATTTTATGGTACGTAAAAATAATTGATGGGACAATTATTTTCCAACGAAAGTCCATTTAATTTTCTATCTATTTATTTAATTATTTTTCTAGAGTAGGATAGCACGAGGGGCTCAGTTCAGTACAAAGTAGTTGTAAAAAATCGAATCCACTTTTCACATTTTCAAATCTTTTTTTTATTTTTTATTATTAAATATTTAAGGTCATGTTCTACAATAAAATCTTACATGGATCAATTAATTAATGAATGACAATTTTTATGAAATATCAAAATTATAGCATAAATCCATATAATCTTCTGTTTTTCAAATTCATATATATTTTTCCGAATCGAAGAATTTGGACCAAAGCTAGAATTATTGTACCACAGAAATAAATAATTAAAACGGGTGGGTCAATTATTTTGTTGCAATTTAATTTAAAAATTAATAGCTGGGATAATTATTCGTAGTTGAATGTTTCATTTACATTGTTGGCTGGTTAAATTAATGTCACCACTCATTCATTTCTAGTAGATATCTATTTATTTATCATGGTACATTTAGTAAAATTTCTAGTAATTTGGCTAGCCACTTTTTTGCTTTTTAATGTTCGAGTAAGTAAATTTTACCACAAATTATCATGCTTTGTATTTACATCAGATGAGTTCTGCCCTAAGTTAAAATATTCAGGTCAAATATATTTATAATTTATTACATTAAATCCTGTAAATTCACCCCTCGGTGTTTTTGCTTCAAATTGCAAATTATAAAATACTACAGTATTGTTGTATGTATATTATTTCCCTTAAAAAAACATTATTTTAAAGTTCGTATTAAATAAACTTCTTGCTTTGGGATGGATTTGGTGCCTTGGAATAATTAAAAAAAAAAAAAAAAAAACTACTCTCCATCCCTATCGCATGAACCTCCAATTTATTTAAGTGATTTTCAAAAGATTGGAGAATGAGAGTTTTATTGTAATACTGCAAAGAAATAGAAATAAATTTATTTGAAAACTTAGAAGACTGATTATCATCTTGTAATGTCTATAACTGGTCATTCCGAACTTTGGAGCGCGCTACAGTGGTAGTGAAATATTTTAAAAATATTTTCGAAACAACGGAAGACTTTTAACAAGTCTATGAACTTGCAAAACATTTATAAAAATTCATTTTCATAAAAATGATGCAACAACAAAAGATTTGTTGTGCAACAGAACATAAGCAAAACAATAAAAGTTTGGTATTTCAAACTTATTACAAGGGAAGAAAAATAAGTCAGGGATACAATGCGGCGGAGTATTACGCAGTGGAGATATGCATATGTAGATGCATATCTCATGATTTGTTCCTCTGTGATTGCTTATCTTTATACCACAACATATCCATCCTCACTGCTAACCTGCGCATTTAAAAAAAAAATGTGAGGGGTTGAGTACAAACGTACACCGTGGAGACGTGTCAAAAAATATACATTTATACATATTAATGTTATGCCACAGATAAACCACGAGGTTTTACTGAAAGCTACCTTGTTTATCTAAAACATTTATCACTGTGCACAGATTCACTCAATATGTTTTTCATATATGTTTAAATACGACGCCAACAGCTCCACCAGCACCGGCCAATTTTTCAAAATCACTGGCAACTTGTAATGTTCGATCCCCTCAACTACTTGATGGGCCATTTCTTCCTCCTCATGCCCTTCACCATCATCATCATAGGCGACTTGTACTTGTATATCCTCCTCAACATCTTGATAGGACATTTATTCCTCAGGCATTTCATCATCACCCCCACCTCTTAATACGGATCAAGAATGGGCAAATTATGTTCCTCCAAAGTCGTAGCTTCGTCATTGCCTAGAACTTCTTCATATGGATCAAGAATGGACAAATTTTGTTCCTCCAGAGTCGTTTTGTCTTCACCAGCGATTTCCTCTTCATGATCAATTGACAAGTCTTGGTCTTCCTCCTCAGCCGCTTTATTTTCGCCGACGATTTCCTTATCATCAGTGACCAAGTCTTGACCCTCCTCCAGTACAGCTCCTTCATCTTCTCCGGCAACTTCATCTTTATCAATGGTGAGTTCTTAATTCCGCTCCTCATCTTGATGGGGTGTCCCATCTGTTGCTACGACTTCCTATTCATCAATTGATAAATCTTGATTCCGCTCCAATTCTATCCACCTCCATCTACCCCTCACTTTCTCTCTTCTGATTCTCACTTCCTTAGCTTTCTGCCCCGCCATTCTCATTCTTCTGAATACTTTCATCCTCTTCCAAATTGGGTGATTCCGCTCCAATTCTATCCACCTCCATCTACCCCTCACTTTCTCTCTTCTGATTCTCACTTCCTTAGCTTTCTCCCCGCCATTCTCATTCTTCTGAATACTTTCATTCTCTTCCAAATTGGGTGATTCGGCTCCTCCCCCCTTCTACCCTATGCGAATTTTCTTGATAGCCTCATTGTTTTAGTTCATGCAAATGAAAAATATGAAATTCACTTTGAATTGTATAACCTTCTACCTTATTTAGTGGGAAACTCAACCTCAACCTCAACCACATATAAAGGTAAGTTTTTGTTCTGTCTGAAATTGAAGTTTTACGTTAAAGGCGACAAAATTGGGTCTGAAAACTTATCCTAAAAATACAACCTTATACTCCAAGCCTAAATCCCCACTCCTATTTCATAAGTCCAAACCAAACCCAAGCCCAAAAACAAATTGACTCAAATAAATTAAACAATACAAGGAAACATCAGACCCAAATAAATTAATCACTACAAGGAAAAATCAGAACCTGAATTTCATCATCTATTTACATATATGCCTCAACTCGATCTGTTCAATAATTTCTCTTTCGAGTAAATAACAAATAATTGACAACAGATTCATGTGTTGGATATGATTTTGCATGCGAAATCAAACTGATCAATTCAAGCAATTTAGATGCATGGCGGTATTATGATTTGCAACAGCCCTCTCCTACGGAGATATATAGTGTTGTGTGCATGCATGTTTTATAAAATTATTAAGGGAATATATACTCCTTCAATCGGTCGCATGCAGTGGAGCTAAGCCTCGGATCTTGTGCCTTGACTGTCAAAGAATCCATCTGCTTAAATGTGGCATCAGCAGCTCCACAAGCACCGACCAATTTTTCAACATCACCGGCGACTTGTAATGCTCGATCCCCCTCAAGTTTTTGATGTGCCATTTTTTATTCCTCGGGTACTTCATCATCATCATATGCGACTTGTACTTGTATATTCCCTCAACTTCTTGATGGGCTATTTCATCCTCCGCAGACGCTTCATCATCACCCCCCACCTAATCAAGATCATCTTCATACTAGTCCCGTCATCCTCATTCTACCCCTCACTCTCTCTCGTCTGATTCTCACTATCTTAGCTTTCTGTTCCGCCAATCTCATTCTTCTAAATGCTTTCAGCCTCTTCCAAATTGGGTGATTCGGCTCCTCCCCCTTCTACCCCATTCAAAATTTCTTAATAGCAAAATTGTTTTAGTTCATGCAAATGAAAAATATGAAATTCACTTCGAATTGTATAACCTTCTACCTCCTTAAAACTTTCTCCAACCCACAACATAATTTTCCAGTGCAGTTTTCCAGTTTTTCGATATTTATCTGCAACCCAAAAATCTATCTCTTGACAATAAAATATTATTTTTTATTTCATTTACTATTGAATTAATAAAATTTAAGTTATAATTTATAAACATTGAATTATTTTTATAAATTTAATTACAATAATTATTTGAGAAATAAAATTACTACTTGATAAATTTTAAAATATTCAAACCTAAACATTACTAATATAAATTAGATAAATAAATTATAAATATATAGATCTATATAGAAAAGATTAAAAGAACAAGATGCAAAAAATAATGTTGCAAAACAGAAAAAATAGCGACAATCACCATTTGCCACAAGCGTCAGTCTCCAATTGTTGAAAAAAAAATTGTATCCCGTCCCGTCCTGGGTGAACAGTGTGACGGGAATTACCCCGGGTTTTTGAGCGCGGACAGGAAAATATCTCGTCCCGACGAGGTGGCAGCGAAGAGCATTGAAGACGATTGGGTTGGGAAAACCGCACACAATGGGATTTTCCTGTGTACGTTAGAGATGCTTTTATATACAGGGAAACTCAGCATCAACCACATATAACGGTAAGTTTCTCTTCATTTTGAAATTGAAGTTTTACGTTAAAGGCGACAAAATTGAGTCAGAAAACTTATCCTCAAAATACAACTCTGTACTCCAAGCCTAAATTCCCACTACTATTTCGGAAGTCCAAATCTAAATCCCTTCACATCTTCATCGGCAACTTCTTCTTCATCAATGGTGGGTTCTTTATTCCGCTCCTCATCTTGATGGGGTGCCACATCTGATGCGACGACTTTCTCTTCATACATTGACAAATCTTGATTTCGCTCCAATTCTATCCGCCTCCATCTACCCCTCACTCTCTCTCTCTTCTGATTCTCACTACCATGGCTTTCTATCCCGTCATTCTCATTCTTCTGAATGCTTTCAATCTCTTCCAAATTGGGTGATTCGGCTCCTCCCCCTTCTACCCCATTCAAATTTTCTTGATAGCAAAATTGTTTTAGTTCATGCAAATGAAAAATATGAAATTCACTTTGAATTGTATAACCTTTTACCTCCTTAAAACTTTCTCCAACCCACAACATAATTTTCCAGTGCAGTTTTCCAGTTTTTCGATATCTATCTCCAACCCAAAAATCTATTTCTCTTGACAATAAAATATTATTTTTTATTTCATTTACTATTGAATTAATAAAATTTAAGTTAGAATTTATAAACATTGAATTATTTTTATAAATTTAATTACAATAATTATTTGAGAAATAAAATTACTACTTGATAAATTTTAAAATATTCAAACCTAAACATTACTAATATAAATTAGATATAATAAATTATAAATATATATAGAAAAGATTAAAAGAACAAAATGCAAAAAATAATGCTGCAAAACAGAAAAAAATAGCTACAATCACCATTTGCCACGAGTGTCAGTCTCCAATTGTTGAAAAAAAAATTGCATCCCGTCCCGTCCTGGGTGAACAGTGTGACGGGAATTACCCTGGGTTTTTTAGCACGGACAGAAAATATCTCGTCCCGGCGAGGTGGCAGCGGAGAGCATTGGAGACGATTGGGTTGGGAAAACCGCACACAACAGGATTTTCCTGTGTACGTTAGAGATGCTTTTATATAGCGGGAAACTCAACATCAACCACATATAACGGTAAATTTCTCTTCAAATTGAAGTTTTACGTTAAAGGCGACAAAATTGAGTCAGAGAACTTGTCCTCAAAATACAACTTTGTACTCCAAGCCTAAATCCCCACTACTATTTCAGAAGTCCAAATCTAAATCCCTCCACATCTTCATCGGCAACTTCTTCTTCATCAATGGTGGGTTCTTTATTCCGCTCCTCATCTTGATGGGGTGTCACATCTGCTGCGACGAGTTCCACTTCATACATTGACAAATCTTGATTTCGCTCCAATTCTATCCGCCTCCATCTACCCCTCACTCTCTCTCTCTCTTCTGATTCTCACTACCATGGCTTTCTATCCCGCCATTCTCATTCTTCTGAATGCTTTCAACCTATTCCAAATTGGGTGATTCGGCTCCTCCCCCTTCTACCCCATTCAAATTTTCTTGGTAGCAAAATTGTTTTAGTTCATGCAAATGAAAAATATGAAATTCACTTTGAATTGTATAACCTTTTACCTCCTTAAAACTTTCTCCAACCCACAACATAATTTTTCAGTGCAGTTTTCCAGTTTTTAGATATCTATCTCCAACCCAAAAATTTATTTTCTCTTGACAATAAAATATTATTTTTTATTTCGTTTACTATTGAATTAATAAAATTTAACTTATAATTTATAAATATTGAATTATTTTTATAAATTAATTTCAATAATTATTTGAGAAATAAAATTACTACTTGATAAATTTAAAAATATTCAACCCTACCCATTACTAATCTAAATTAGATAAAATAAATTACAAATATATAAACTTATATAGATTAATAAAAAGAACAAAATGCCAAAAATAATGCTGCAAAACAGAAATAATAGCGACAATCGCCATTTGCCACCATCAGCAGTCTCCAATTGCTGAAAAAAATAAAATTGCATCCTGTCCTGTTTTGGGTGAACAATGTGACGGGAATTACTTCGGGTGTCTGAGCGCAGACAGTAAAATATCCCGTCCCGGCGAGGTGGAAGCGGAGAGCGTTAGAGACGATTGGGTCGAAAAAACTGCTCACAACGGAATTTTCCCGTGTACGTTGGAGATGCTCTTAAATAGCGGGAAACTCTACCACAACCACATATAATGGTAAGTTTCTCTTCAGTCTGAAATTGAAATTTTACGTTAAAGGTAACAAAACTGGGTCAGAAATCTTATCCTCAAAACGCAACTCTGTACTCCAAGCCTAAATCCTCACTCATATTTAAGAAGTCCAAACCCAAACCCAAAAACAAATTGATCCAACTAAATTAATCACCACAAGAAAACAATACAACCCAAATTACAACATCTATCTACATATATGCCTCAACTCGATCTGTTCAATAATTTATATTTTGAGTAAATATTAAATAATTGACGACAAATTCACGTCTTGGATAGGAATTTGCATCCGAAATCAAACAAATCAATTCAAGCAATTTAGATGCATGGCGGTGTTATGATTTGCAACAGACCTCTCCTACAGAGAGATATAGTGTTGAGCGCATGCATGTTTTATAAAGTTATTAAGGGTATATATATATATATACTCCTTCAATCGGTCGCATGCAATGGAGCTAAGTCTCAGATCTTGTATATTGGCTGTCAAAGAATCCATCTACTCAAATACGACGTCAACAACTCCAAGAGCACAGACCAATTTTTCACAATCACCAACGACTTGTAATGCTCGATCCCCCTCAACTTCTTGATGGGCCATTTTTTCCTCCTCGGGTGCTTCATTATCATCACAGGCGACTTATATTTGTATATCCCCTCAACTTCTTGATGGACTATTTCTTCCTCCTCAGGTTTTTCATCATCACCCCCCACTTGACAAAGATTATCTTCATACAAGTCTTCGTCCTCCTCCAGCGATGCTTCATCATCATCGCCCACCACTTCTTCGTACTCATACGGATCAAGAATGGACAAATTTCGTTCCTCCAGAGTCGGCGCTTTGTCATCGCCTGCAACTTCTTCATACGGATCAATAATGGGCAAATTATGTTCCTCTATAGTCATTTTGTCTTCGCCGGCGACTTCCTCTTCATGATCAATTGACAAGTCTTGGTCCTCCTCCTCAGCTGCTTTATCTTCGCAGGCGATTTCCTCATCATCACTGGACAAGTCTTGGCCCTCCCCAGTACAACCCCTTCATGTTCGCGTGCAACTACCTATTCATCAATGAATCCCTCCACATCTTCGCCAACAACTTCCTCTTCATCAATAGTGAGTTCTTGATTCTGCTCCTCATCTTGATGGGATGCCGCATTTGTTGGGACGACTTCCTCTACTTCAATTGAGAAATCTTGATCCCGCTCCAATTATATCCGCCTCTATCTACCCTTCACTCTCTCTCTTCTGATTCTCACTTCCTTAGATTTCTACCCTGCCATTCTCATTCTTCATATTGCTTCCAGCCTCTTCCAAATTGGGTGATTCGGCTCCTCCCCCTATTTACCCATGCGTCGCATGTAGTGGAGCTAAGCCTCGGATCTTGTGCCTTAGCTGTCAAAGAATCCATCTGCTCAAATACGGCGTCAACAGCTCCACAAGTACCGACCAATTTTTCAACATCACTGGCGACTTGTAATGCTCGATCCCCCTCAACTCCTTGATGGGTCATTTCTTCCTCTTCAGGCGGTTCATCATCATCACAGGCGACTTGTACTTGTATATCCCCTCAACTTCTTGATGGACTATGTCTTCCTCCTCAGGTGCTTCATCATCACCCCTACCCGATCAAGATCATCTTCATACCAGTCCTTCTCCAGTGCTGTTTCATCATCACCCGCCATTTTCTCTTACTCTTACGGATCAAGAATGAACAAATTTTATCCTTCCAAAGTCGCTGCTTCATCATCGCCCGCAACTTCTTCATACAGATCAAGAATGGACAAATTTTGTTTATTTAGAGATGTTTTGTCTTCGCCGACGACTTCCTCTTCATGATCAATTGACAAGTCTTGGTACTCGTCCTTAACCGCTTCATCTTCGTCGGGGATTTCCTCATCATCAGTGGCCAAGTCTTGGCCCTCCTCCAATACAACCCCTTCATATTCGTCAGCGACTTCCTCTTCATAAATGTATCCCTCCACATCTTCGTCGACAACTTCCTCTTCATCCATGGTGAGTTCTTGATTCCGCTCCTCATCTTAATGGGGTGCCGCATCTGCTGCGACGACTTCCTCTTCATCAATTGACAAATTTGATCCCCCTCCAATTCTATCCGCCACCATCTACCCATCTCTCTCTCTCTCTCTCTCTCTCTCTTATGATTCTAATTTCTTTAGCTT
>JAPKLW010000363.1:566023-590706 GCA_026898455.1 Plectranthus barbatus
CTCCCCTCCTATACCCCAAGCAAATTTTCTTGATAGCAAAATTATTTTAGTTAATGCAAATAAAAAATATGAAGTTCACTTTGAATTGTATAACCTTCTACCTCCTTTACATAGCGGAAAACTCAATCTTAACCACATATAACGGTAAATTTTTGTTTTGTCTGAAATTGAAATTTTAAGTTAAAAGGCAACAAAATTGAGCCTGAAAACTTATCCTAAAAATACAACTTTGTACTCCAAGCCTAAATCCCCACTCCTATTTCAGAAGTCCCAACCCAAACCCAAATAAATTAATCACTACAAGAAAATAACACAACCCAAATTACAACACCTATCTACATATATGCCTCAACTCGATCTATTCAATAATTTCTAGTTTGAGTAAATATTAAATAATTGATGACAAATTCATGTCTTGGATAGGATTTTGCATCCGAAATAAATTGATCAGATGACGGACATGAAGACTCTGACCCGTTAACCTACGAAGAGGCAGTGAATGACAATGATGTTGAAAAATTACGTATCGCCATGAATTTTGAGATAGAATCCATAACTGCTATGGATGTGTAGCAGAAAGTTGAGCTGCCTAATAGTTTTAAGGCCATAAGGTGCAAGTGGGTATACAAGAGGAAGAAGGGTGCAAATGGAGAGATTACGACTTTCAAAGTCAAACTGGTGACATAGGATTATAGTCAGAAAGAGGGCATAGACTATGATAAAACTTTTTCACCTATAGCCGTGCTCAAATCCATCGGGATACTTCTTGCCATAGCAGCGCGTATGAACCTCGAGATTTGGTAGATGGATGCCAAAACCGCTTTTTTAAATATTTACCTTGATGAAGGTAGGGACATCTGTATGCAGCTATCCGAGGGTTACATGCGCAAAGGCAAAAAAATCTTGTTTGGAAGCTTAAGAAGTCCTTGTATGGACTTAAGCAAGCTTCAAGGTCGTGGAACTTACGTTTCAACGATGTGATTAAATCTTATTGATTTTCACAGTTGGAGAACAAAAGTTGTGTATACCGACTTTGTGTCAGTGGGAGCGTGGTTTTACTTGCACTATATGTGGACGTCATACTCCTATTTGGCAACAACGAGGGAGTGATGCCGGAGATTGAGAGTTGATAATCCGAACAGTTCCAAATGAAAGATTTTGGAGAAGTTGGGTACATCATTGGGATTAAAGTCTTACAGGATCGTAAGAAAATGATGATAAGCTTATCACATGAATCCTATATGTAGGGGTGGGTCGGTACGACATACCGAAATTTTTTTATCATACCGCATACTGTACCAAAAATTACGGTATGAAAATTTTCATACCGATACCGTAGCAAAACTTACGATATACCGAACTTCGATATACCAAAAATTCGGTATGATACATAGAACATACCGATATCGTACCGATATTTCGGTATACCGTATTATACCAAAATCTTACAGTATACCGAATCATACCGTTCTAATATTTACGATATACCTTATCGTACCGTAGTAAAAATAGTGAAAATCTTGACAATCAGATTACACTCCAAAATGTGGAGCAAAATAAGAGCAAGAGAGACTGCAAAATCATGGGATAAATTACAAAATACAGAATATAACAAGATATACTGGTACATGAGGAGATTAAAGAAATCGACAGCAATGTTTGTCATGAATTCTTTGCTCAATAGAAAACAACTATCATCATTCATCAATCTTTATAAAAATAGATAAATAATAATATAAAAAAAAAAGAAATAGGCGACGCCATAACATGCGAAATACTGTAAGAGACGGGCGGAATAGTGGATTGATGATGGTAGCGATGGCGGTAGCGGCGTGGGTTTGGGGCGAGAATCCGGCAGGCGTGAAAACTGAAAACGGAGAAGATGCCTTGAGATGCTCTGAGCGAGTGCGGCTAGGGTTGAGGGATGTTGAATTTGGGGATGTAACTTGTAAGTAATGTTTTAAGATATTTTTTTCCTTTATTTTTTTTATATTTCCGTGTAATACCTTTTTTTGTCTTTCTTTTTGTCTTTCCTTTTCTTTCTTTTTTTTTTTTATCTTTTAAGCTAAAATGCTATATTATTAGTTTAAACAAATATATAGTATTATAGTAGTTTAATAATTTATATATTAATATAAATTACAATAAATTATGAATTAATATCTCAACCTAATTCATCACTTATACAAAAATGCTAATTTTTTATTTAAACACATATATAGTATTATAGTTTTATATTTTGTAAATTAATATATACTATAATAAATTATAAATTAAACAATATTTGTATTAGATGATAATAATATGTGAATCTAAAATTTGTATCACTACCAAATCAAATAAACTAAAATAATAGTTTATAAATGTATAGTTTATAATTAATATTTGTATGTTGAAAAACTACAATTTAATACTTTGCTTTAATTATATATTTAATCTTACTTTTCCATTATTTGTATATTTTTAAGGGAGTATTAAAATTTAATAATTTATATAAATGTATTTTCAATCTTTAAATCAAATGAATTAAATCAATTAAGTGAATATTTAAAAATTACATAGATATAACAAATTATATTTGAATTAATAATAAATTTGTAACTTATATTAATCATTTCCATTCCAATTTAATAATGTTAATGATAATTCTTATATTAATTTAAAATATAAAATAAATAATAATTATTATATATTCGGTACGGTATATCGACGGTATACCCCGATATTCAGTATTCCATACCGTTATCATACCGTTAAACTTCGGTACGGTATGATACCGTACCAATAATGATGGTATACCAAAATTTCGGTAATTTCGATATTTTTTCGATACGATATATACGGTATATCGGTATAACAGTATTTTTTCCCACCCCTACCTATATGGACACTGTGATAGTCCGGTTCAACATGCAACTCGCCAAGAAAGACTTGCTACCTTTCAGATGTGGCGTACATTTTTCTAATGGACAGTGTCCTGAGACACAAAAAGAGAAAAATGAGATGAGCTTTGTACCATACGCATCTGTGGTGGGTAGCCTCATGTATGCTATGTTGTGTACCAGACCTAATATCTGTTATGCCGTTAGCATGGTAGCAAAATATCAGTCTAACCCTGGACAGGCGCATTGGAGTGCGGTAAATCACATCCTCAAGTATTTGAAGAGAACTATAAATTATTGTCTAGTTTATCAAAGTGAGTATTTGTGCTCTGTGGCATGGATTCAGATTTTCAAGGGGACTAGGATGAGAAGAAATTGACATTAGGTTATATGTTTACCTTGGGAGGTGGAGCTGTATCTTGGAGGAGCGCAAAGCAGAAGTGCATTGTTGACTCCTCCATGGAGGCGGAATATGTTGCTGCCTCCGAAGCTTCGAATGAAGGGGTATGGCTCCGGAATTACCTTTTGGAGTTGGATGTGATTCAAAGTTTTCCTAAGAGTATCACAATTCATTGTGATAATGCTGATGCAGTGGCAAACTCGAAAGAACCACAGACTCACAAGGCGAGCAAACATATAGAGAGAAATTACCACATCATATGAGAGATCGTATCGAGGGGCGATTTTCAGATCAAGAAGATTGACACGAGAGACAACCTAGCTGATCCATTCACAAAGTGCTTACCACATAAGACTTATGAAAGACATACTCGTGGGTTAGGTCTGAGGTGTATGCCTACCACTAACAAAGGTTGATGTAATAGCTAGGATAGATAGACGCACTGTAAACTCTGGATGACGGTTGTAATGCTTTGAGTATAAGTGAGAGATTGTTGGGTTTTGTATACAGAAAGTATTATTACGATGAGTATACATTCAACTGTATTTTCTATCTGTTAAACAAACTTACATACGAGTAACTATGGTATCCTCTCATCTCACCGATTGGGACGATCATACGGCATATTGTAGAAAGCAAAAGACAATATGATCACCTGACCTAGTGAGATATAAATATTATCACAATCGAGACAATATTGAGGATAAGTCTATCGGTATTGGCTGCAACGTAGTCGGAAAGAAACAATCTGTCTTGATCACTAGGTATGCTGGTATGTGCGATTGCGTATTGATTGGACCACAATGAGATGTATTCTTGTGTCTGACATGAGAGAATACAAAATCTCGATCTTGATTGCGTCTAAACCCTAACGAAGGTTCAGGGTTATGCACGAGTTGACTGTTGCTTTGACTTGCCATGGTGGAGAGCCTGAGTAACGTGCTCGTACACCCGTATCTTGGGTAACAACAGTTCGTGTAGTGCACTTTGAGACTGAAGTTAGGTTACTATATTCGAGTAATAGGATGAGTACATTCCCCGAGTAGCCCAATAATGTTCATCGGGCTAAAGTCCTGCAGGCTGATAAAATTCAAGTACGAGTGATAAGGTTTGAGTGATATTGCTCAGGAAATAAGAAATTAATTAATTGTGAAAGCTTGTCAGAAGCTCCAATTAATTAATGAATGTCCAATAACCTTAAATATGAGGATTCTCAAGTAAATGCAACTTATTCTCATAGCGTGGTAATAAAGGGGTAGACTAATATTAATTAATTAATTAATTAATCAATTAATTATGTCTTGGGTTGTGGACATGAGAATTAATTAATTCATAGGCTCACTTTATTATTTGCATTAGGTCCCAGGTCTGGCCCAAATAAATATGCTGAAAATGAGCCCAATAGAACCCTAGATCTATAAATTGTTGGCACTCTCTCACAAATCATATAAGTTGAAAAATACAGAAACCCTAGAGAGAGAGAGAGAGAGTGGGCTACGCCAGTTTGCAGTGGGAGGAGAAAGTTTTTCGACTTTGTCCTGCACAGTCAGAGTCTTGTGAAATCCTCACCTGTAGCAGGATTGAACAACATTGGGATACAGGAGAACATCTAATCTTATTTTCTTCAATTTCTAATTTGTTTAAATCTTCAAATTAGAATATGTTCTAATTTCTTATTCCACATATTTATTCAAATCGCGTGGTGGAATTACAATATTGGATTCAACGTGAGCATGCCTAGGGTTTTATCGATTGCAAATATTTTGACATCCATTAACGGTCCGGGTTTCACTTGGATTAAACGATTCAATTCGTGACAACAAAATCCCTAAATATACAACAGGAACAAACATGTAGCCCATCACGATATTCTCCTCATGGTGAGTGAGCCCGCATTTGATGTCCTTACCAGGCTGTAACACTTCATGCACACCTTATATAGTCAAAACATTCATGCTCGGCTCTTTTTGCAAATAATATTTTAGTTAGCTCTCCAGCATGTCCTGCATCTTCTTCCCGATATTGAATCTTTCATCTTTGTTTGATGTTATTTGACCAGTTTGGACAAACATTTTGGCTACCTATACACTAGTGGCCTTTCCAGTGGCAATTGGTTGATGTAGCAATATTGGAATATATGTTATTTTGTCGCCAGGATCTTAGGATAATAACAGCTCAGTTCGGGATGTTGTGGAGAATTAATATATTTTTTTCACCACGTGCTTGTTTATGAAAAATGACTTTAAAAAATGGAAGTACGTGTGAGAAAATAGAAAATAGAGGCCTATTTATTACTTTTTAAAAGCCTAATTCACTGACAAGCAATAGGATAACCTAAATATCAATACTTGCCTAAAAACTGGTGAACTATGTTGAGAGTTGTGGAGATACACAGTTTTACTTACTTGAAGATATGCATATATCTTATTTTCTTAGATTAAAGTTTATTTCCGTGTACATATTTTATTCCTCTATATATACTCTTGTAATAACTTTTGTGTAAACCATGTATCAATGAATATACGTTCCTAGTACAATTTCTTCATGGTATCAGAGCAGTTTTGATCCAATAAACAAGCTTCTGCATATTTTTTTGCTTATCATATTTTATCAAATTGGAATAAGACTGAAAGTTTATTTAAACATTAATTTTCAGAATAGTACTTCCTCCGTCCCAAAATAATTGTCTTGTTTGAAAATATCACAGACATCTATGCAAGTAGAGATAGAAGAAATTAATATTTTATTAGTGAATGTGTATTAACTTTCCATCATAGGTAAGAAGACAATTGTTTGGAACGAATGAAAAAGGAAAACAAGACAATTGTTTGGGAACGGAGAGAGTAATTCTTAACTCGTGTGAAATATTAAAGTGGAAAAAATAATTGGGCTCTTCGATTAATTCTGATTCTTGGTTCCGACGGCCCAATACTGTAATAAAACATTGGGCTAAGCTAAGCAATTAAATTGTACCGCCCAATCTCAAATTCAATTTTCTTGTTAAACCTAATGTTCTTACATAACCCACCTCAAAAAATGTCCAATTTAATGACTTGTCGGCGATCAAATTAATTCATGTATAAAAAGTTTAGATAGGTAAAAACTTTACGAACATCATTAACAATGATTTGACGACATTGAATAAAGTTAAAATTAGTTCATGAGAATGAATTTGACCTAAGTTAATATGATGTAGAAATTAAAAGGTTAAAACATCAAATTTAGTTTAATTTTTTTTTCAATTCTAATACTCCCTCCGTCCCATAACATTAATCCTGTTTTCCTTTTTCGTCTGTCCCAAACATTAGTCTTGCTTTCCTAAAATGGAAAATTAATACGCACTCATTAATAAAATACTAATTTCCTCTATCTCACTCGCATTGGTATCTGTGCCGGAATGAAACAAGACTAATGATCCGGGACGTAGGTAGTACCAATTATTTCATTTTATAATTTTGTATTTGAACTATAAAATATTAATCAAATTTAGGATAAATAAATTTTCCGACATCGAAAATGTGACGGAGCATGCCCCGAAATCCACATCATTCAATTATGTATCTTTTTTTAATATGACACAACTTTCCGACAATGCCCAATCACCCATCAGTTTTTGATACTTGAAAATTTTACTCATCTTAAATTTGAATAATTTTTGATTATTTATAAATAAAATTCAATAGTTAATATTAAAATTAAAAAAAAAAACTAAAATTAATGTTTTGATCGAATTAAAAAAGAGAGAAAGAAAATGAAAATTAAGGAAAGGGAGTTGAAAATGAAGAAGATAAAGTAGAAATCACATCTTCCTCCAACACAATCCAAAGCAAAGCCAAAAACAATCCTAAAAATTCAATTTTTCTTTCTTTTTTTGTGAACCCAAATGCCCAAATGTGTCCCACCTTAAAACCACCAACTCAGCCGCGTCGCCGTCATCACCACTAGTTTCTTTTTTGAATTGGATTGTGTTGCGGTAAAACTGAAGAAACTATTTGAGAGGCCATAAATTTTCAGTAGCATAGATAGAAAGAGAGAGAGAAGGGAGCTTTTGCACATGCTGTCCAGGAGCAGCTCATCTTTTCTCTCTGTAATGGGACACCCCATTTCCATTTTGCTTTAGAATTTGAATTTCTTCTTCTTCTTCTTTTTTTTTTTTTTTTTGTGATTTTTATTTTTGAGAATGGGGAGCAATAACCGGTGGAACTGGGAGGTGGCTGGGTTTGAGCCGAGGAAATCGGTGGAGCAGAGAGATGATTATCGCAGGGTGCCGGTGGCGCCGCGGCGCTACTCGATGTCGTTATCGGCGCAGTCGGAGTTGTCCCGGCAAGCCGTCAACTCCAAATTTGTGCGATTGAGCGACAAAGTCAAGGTAAAAGCCTTGCTGATTACATTCTATGACTGTCTGCTGCTGAACAAACTGATTAATTTTTTTATTTTTATTTTTTAATTGGGAAATGAATGCCTTTGAATTATCTCAGCAATTTTAGCTGATTGCGGATTGTTTAAGGGGCTTGATTTAAACATGTCCATGACCTGTCTTTGAAATTTGTCACCTTTGCTTTGTTTGGGCAGCTTGTCAGAGAAGATTACTTGCAGTTAAGACAAGAAGCCTTGGATCTTCAAGAGTATTCCAGTGCAAAACTTGATCGAGTGACACGTTACTTAGGTGTACTTGCTGATAAAACTCGCAAACTAGGTAAAGTGTGTCCTTTGGCCGAGTTTTGAAAAGATTGAAATTTGGTTAATGTGTTGAAAACTTTTGTCAAAACTGTTGTATTGTAATTTGAACAATTGCAATATTTATATGACTTATTTTGTTCAGGCAGTACTGATGTTTTGTGGGTTGTTTTGTTATCATCCTACGCTTCTAGACTTATTTTTCATACAATGAACCCGCCTCTTTCATCATAGTGATGGTTTCTTCTCTAGTGCTATTTAGTGTTTGCTTCTACCATAGCTTGATTCCAGTTCATTAGGCTTGAGATACCAACCTTTAGATATATTCTTCTGTTAATGAACTGATATATTTGACTTACTGGAATTAAACCACCTACTTCCAGATCAGGCTGCTCTTGAAACCGAAGCTAGAATTTTTCCACTGCTATCTGAGAAGAAAAGGTTGTTTAATGACTTATTGACGGCCAAAGGTACCTACTTTATACTTGAGGATTTCTGGAATCATCTTCCTGCATGTTATCCTAAAAGCTAAATGCATGAAAGCCGCACCATTCTAAACCTGCTGGACTAACATATTGCAGGGAATGTAAAGGTGTTTTGTCGTGTAAGGCCTTTATTTGAAGATGAAGGACCAGAGATTGTTGAATTTCCTGATGATTATACCCTTCGCATAAACACGGAAGATGACACTCTATCCAATCCAAAGAAGGATTTTGAGTTTGACAGGGTTTATGGGCCTCACGTTGGACAGGGTGGAACTCTCGTTACCAATTCACTTACTATGCTTCAGCTGTTTGTAGAAATGTACTGACTTACGGGATTCATTTATGCAGCCGATCTCTTTGCTGATATTCAACCATTTGTTCAGTCAGCATTTGATGGATATAATGTTTCTCTATTTGCATATGGGCCGTCCTCCTCAGGGAAGACTCATACTATGGTATGTCTTCTCCTGCTCTTCCTATCCTACAGTACATTTGCACAAGAATGATTTGTTCACTATTGCTTATTGACTGCAAATGCATCTTATATTTTTCATTATACATCTGATAAATATGTTCCATTGAAATGAATTAATCAATGCCACATTGTTCTTTAATCTATAAATTTAATTCTAATGATCTCCATTGAAAAATGTAGAATGAAATGAGTTGTGTCCATGTTATGCAAGAATTATCATGATACACTCTGTTTCTGATAGTCTTCCCATCTTTCTCCAGGAAGGATCTAGTCATGATCGTGGTTTATATGCTCGATCATTTGAGGAGCTCTTTGACTTATCCAACTCAGATGCAACTTCAACTTCTCGTTATAGTTTCTCGGTTTCAGTCATTGAGCTTTATAATGACCAGGTTCCTCTCGATCTATATCTTAGCCTAGTAAAATGCTTATGTTATTTTCCAACTTCTTTTATGAAGCGCTATTTGCATCCTCCTCCCATGAGTTTGGAAACATGCATGCATCTTTTGTTAAAGTTTTGGCAACAGCTTTTAGAAATTAACTTTGAGCTCTTTAAATTTCACAGAATGTAGCACTTAACAAAAATAATTCATGGACTTAAAAAATACAAAATGAGACCAAATTATTAGTTCAAGTTCTTATTGTACAATTTAACTGACATTGATTACTTTCAACAGCCAATAATTTGCAACTTTTAGAGGCCTTTAAAATAAATACTATGACGTAATAGCAAATCAAATAAACCATTACCCTTGCTGGTTGCTGAAGAGAATATCCAATTTAGTATGAGGAAAAATATATGAATTGGACAAACTTAATTTTTGTTGCCCATGAGTTCCAAGAATTATTTTTTGAAGTCAACAATGAAAAGACTAACATTGACTGTTATTTAAAAAAGACTAACATTAACTGTTATTTAAACTATTGATTTGTTGGACTAGTAGATATTTGTACTTCAAATGGAGAATTATGCATTTGAAAAATTGTAAGCCATTTACAATATTGAAATTAGTTATATTGCTCCTTTCACATTTTCAATTTTTTATCAAACTGTTCTTGAAACTAATCTGTCCACTTTATGTAATTTAAAACACCTCAAGTCTTGAGTTTGATATACATTATTATCCCTTCCGGCAGAAACTATGATATAATTTAAAGTGTACTTATTTTTTTGGCCTAATGTATATGGATTTCAATAATGTACAAGAATATGGATCTTTTGGCCTCTAAGGACAGTCTGGTTGTTAAATATTTAACGAAATTGTGTGAGTGGGGAGGTCTTTGCCAAAGATCCACACCTTATGCAAACCTCCAACCTCAGCTGATGTAGAAACAACAGAACCTCTGAACTATCATGCTGAACATCATTAGCATCTGATGCTTATGTCGGACCTCACCTGTGGTTTTGTAGATAACAGATTTGCTTCTGGAATCTGGAAGTACTCAACCAAAGGTTTACATTGGGTCATTGGATTGTGTTCTAGAAGTTGTCCAGGAAAAAGTTGAGAACCCTATAGAGTTCAACAGAATTCTCAAAACAGCATTTCACAATCGAGGAGCTGACACCTTGAAGTTTAAAGTTTCCCATCTGTATGTTTATCAATGTCGTTGCCTTTTTTTTTTTTGGTTTTGTTTTGCTTATCCACATTTGTTTTTTGGCACATGTTTGTTCATTGGGTTTTTTTTTTCCCGTCTTTTTTTGTTTTGGATCAAATACATTTTAATTGTCAGTGATATTCTTGAAAGCATAAGAAATCACCAGCCACTACTATACATATGTGAAGGATTCCTTATTTATTGGAGTATCTGTCAGCATCAGAGTTTCTTCTGTAGAGCCCATATCTGGCAGTATATGAAATTTTGGGTGTAGAATATAAATATAGGATGCTCTTTTGATGCGTTTCCACAAAAAAGCTTGATTATATGATCATAAATTAGGAAATTTGTGACTGGTGGCCTGAGTGGAAGATGTTTAAAATATGAAATGTTAGTGGAATGAAGTTATTGGTACCAGTTACCACGATGTTGGCGTTGTTTATCTGTCTTTGGGCTTTCTTGACTAGGGTAGGATAATTTGAAGGTTGTGGGTCCTCCTGAAATTATATTCCTTGATTGTTTGTGAACTGCAAAAGGTTGTCTGGTGAAAATAGGAGTGATTGTCCAATGGGTATTGCATGCTACCAATTAGTTCCTGGAAATAAGAAGATTGGAGATGTTGAATATACACAACTGACCTCCATAACCCAAATGCCGAGTGATTGGAAATCCAAACTATAATAGATAACATTCTTTCTAATTTATATGCATTTTATTTGTTGCTGTTTACAAATTCCTGGAGTGTGATGGTTTCATGTAAAATCAGAAACTTATTTGCATGCTTGTTGACTTTTTTCATTTCACGTTCCTTTTTAGAAGACATTAATTCCTCTTCTTCCTATATTCTTCCCTTTCCATGATTTGTTTCTCTTTGGCTTGTTTTTTTTGCAGGATTGTCTTTATACACATATACTATACAAACTTGATCACTGGTGAGAATATATACAGCAAGCTTTCTCTCATTGATTTGGCTGGAAGTGAGAGTACAAGAGTGGAAGATGAAACTGGCGAACGTGCAACAGAAATGTTGCACGTCTTAAAATCCTTATCTGCGTAAGTTTAAATTCTGAATTTGTCTCTTCCAATGACTCTGCAATTCTTTTATCTTCAAATTTGACGTCTTCTGTGCATATGAAGTTGATAATACAAACCAATGATGTAACTGCAGGTGCCTTTCATATATTTTTATTTCATTCTCAACCATTTTGATATGTTATGGGCTGTGATACATATGTGTCAAGTTGATTTGATTGATTATCTAGTTTTATTCAGTCGGTAACTCAATATCAAAAGTTTTCTTTGTTCATTCATTCTCACTCATTTTTATGTTTCTCTGCTTGCTTGTGATGTGTGTAGACACTATTTTACATTTTCATTTTTTTCACTTCCTTCATGTGAAAGGTGATTGAAGTTAGGAAAAGGCTATCTATAGTTTTCATGGGTACACAGTGTAGCTTTCCATTTTTTGTTCCATTGTTACCAATTAACATTCAAGTATATCATTTAAAAAAAAACATTAAATTCTATAATCTTGTTGCAAAATATTATTGGAACTGCAAATCACTAGTCTTTTGGCTTCTGCTAACCATGCTGTTGGGACTTCTTTGTGCTATCTTCTTCTCATTCTCATATGTATTTGCCGATTTTCTGTCTGCAGATTGGGTGATGTTTTGGAATCCTTAACCTCCAAGAAAGATAATATTCCATATGAGAACTCATTGCTAACAAAAGTCCTTGCAGATTCACTAGGTGGTTGGTACCCATGCCCTGATTTTCAATTGTAATTTATGTTATAATCCCATAGCTAATCATTTTAAATAGTGTTTCTTGGAGTCAATTTCTGCTGCTTCTGGACTTAAATGCATGCTACTTTGTAAAGCATTTTTTGTAGGATTAATATCTGTGCTACTGCCCATTTGAATCTTAATCTAGAGAAGGTGTAGATTGCAATTATATGGAGAGCATTTAAATTTGTCTGGAGTTGAACAAGTTTCTGATTATTTATTTCTCAAGGATTCTTGAAATAGGGAAAAGCCTTAAGTATGCCAACTACTGGAATATTGATAATATTCTGTACACCCAAACCCAACCCAATACATGACTTAAGGTCAAGGCACTATGTAAAAAAAATAAATAAAAGGAATAACAATCATGGTCAAGAGTGAGACATGAAAATACATGTATACAATATACATTATCTTCCTGTGCATTTGAAGTCACTGTTAACTCTTGTTTTTTTTGTTCCTTAAAACTTTTGATCCTTCTTGACATTTTATACTTGTATCTATCATCATTCTGTATGCAGGTGGAAACTCAATAACGCTGATGATTGTTAACATTTGCCCAAGTGAGCCCAATATGTCTGAAACATTAACATCCCTAAATTTCTCTTCTCGAGCTCGAAATGCTATGCTAACCCTTGGAAATCGAGACACAATCAAGAAATGGAAAGATATTGTAAGTTTGGTTGTTTTTCTTTTTTATTGGGATCAATTGATAATTTTTTTTTTTGCAATTCTACCAACCGGAGTTTTTGTAGTAAATCAGGCATATAAAAACTTACGTTTTTATGGCCTTCACTTTCCTCGTTCGGAAGAACAATACTGCTCATGTTACATCTGATAAGTGCATGCCATCTGTGAGAACATTGATTATCTCATGATGCATGTGTGATGGCTAAAGAATACCAAGATAAAATAATGTGATATAAAGATGTTCACTACATTCTGCTGTAAAATTTATTGTAGGCCAATGATTCACGTAAAGAATTGCTTGAGAAGGAAAAGGAAGTCAGTGACTTGAAGTTAGAAAGCATCGGACTGAAGCAAGACTTAAAGCGTGCAAATGACCAATGTGTTCTACTCTTTAATGAAGTCCAGAAAGCCTGGAAAGTGTCTTTCACATTGCAGTCAGATTTAAAGGTTCGCATCATGCTTTTAACCATTGTGTGCTCGTGAAGTAGGGATTATACTGTCGCACCTTTCACTCTCCAAAATTGTTAAATAAGAGTTCATTCCACTATTGGAATTGGCACAACCTGATTAATGAGGGAGTTCTTCATCTGACTATCTGGAATTTATTTTCCTTTTAATTGCAGACCGAGAATATAATGCTTGCAGATAAGCTCAAGATAGAGAAGGATCAGAACCTGCAGTTACGGAACCAAATAACTCAACTTTTACAGGTTGAGCAAGAGCAGAAATTGAAGATGGAACAAAAGGATTCAACAATTCAAATGTTGCAGGTTGGCTTATAAATTCTGTATTAACTTCCTGCAATCTCTGAATCATGTGATTTCATGCTTCTCTTAAAGAAACTGTAATGATACATACATTTTATACATTTAAACTGAACAATCGAGTCATGTGTTCACTTCTTGTCTTCTAAGGGTATGCATAAGCTGTGATGGTAGTATATTGAAATAAGTTCATGATCATACAAAATCTTTGTTAAATTTGATCCCTTCATGGCTTTGTGACTTTATTCTTTAGTGCAGCGAACAAGTAAAGCCTTTCCATGTTTAAGGTGGTGAGGTTGGAGGTTGGGGGGATACATAGGCTAGGTACAGTAACAAGTTTGTCTGATGGAAGAATATGCTTATAAACAAATTTGTGTATCAGATTGATAAAACTAGATAAGGTGTCTTTATTCTTGCTTGTCGCCGAACGATGACTCTGTATCAAGTTCATGTCTTTCTCCTAGGCTACTTTTCTGATAAAAAAGTTACAACTCTAATCATTACTGAAAAACATTCATATTGTGTGTTGTAAAAATTATATGTATTCAATTATTAGTATTGCTTGCTGGCCTTTGAACTAGAACTTACCACAGTTCTTGGTAAAGTTGTGGAAACATGATTTGTGGTGTAATACAGTGAACTGCCAGTGGGTTTTCTGGTATATTTGCCTTAGGTGCAGTGTGTTCTATGATCTTATTCTTGGTAAGTGGTGCATAAGTTGCTCCAGCTTTGTAAAAATTGTACATATTCCATAAGTTGCTCTCATTTTATAAAATTGTACATATTCCATATATTGCTCCAGCTTTATGTTTCATGGTTTGGTTCGATGTCATGTGCTAAACTTATCAAGCAATAATCATATGCTTCTGACACTAAATTTTACCATATATCCCTGTGAAGTTATAGCTGTTATGATTATGTCTTAATTCTCATCACGATTGCTGCCTCTTGTGTAGACCAAACTGAAGAACATTGAGTCACAATTGAATGAAGCTCTGCTTTCCAATGAGACGCGGACAACAAATGACTCTAAATCACAGGCTGAAGAGAATTCAAGCAACAAAGCCCCTGGGGATGACATGGATTCTGCTGCAGTTACCAAGAGACTTGAGGATGAATTGAAGAAGCGGGATGCACTCATTGAGGTACTTGACTGTGCTAAATGTTGACAAGGTTGCTTTTTTCTAAAAATCTTCCTCAACCTTTCCTAGAAGGAATGCGGCTAGAAAATTGTCGATCCATTTTCAGTGACAAAATTATCTGCTTGTTCCTCCCCCCCCCCTTCATTATTTCCTTTCTTATTCTCTGCTAAGTTTAACTGTTAAAACTACATAGATGTGCGGTGCCTTTGGTATTGCATTACCCTAAATGCCTTAGGAGTAATAATGCTTTTTTGGTTTCTTTATTTGGCAGAGGTTACATGAAGAGAATGAGAAGTTGTTCGACAGACTGACCGAAAAGGCTTCACTAGCTGGATCACCACAGGTTTTAATCTTCTATGGAATTTATTTTAGAGCTGTTATTTTTTTATGTGCTGCGTTTCACTGCTTTGTTAGATAATGCTAGTCCTTGTTTGATATATGTGGATATACTTATTACTTGCTTGATCAATTCTCTCAGGTAGCAAGCCCATCTCCCAGAGGACCGCTTAGTCAGTCTCGTGATTTGCAAAGGTGTTTTTTGTTTTGCTTTCTGAACAACTAAAACTTGATTTATCTTTTGTCTATGTCTTCTCCATAAACTCAACCCCCCATGTTTTTTCTAATAAGAAACCTAGTTGATATGTCTGACTCCAATTAAGTTTTCTTTCATAGGATCGATAACAGCAATGCCAAAGGACGTCATGGGGATGCTGTTTCACCTTTAGCCTCTGAAAAGACTGAGAGAGCTATTACATTGGTTAAGACCGGTTCTGATATTGTGAAAACTACCCCAGCTGGTGAATATCTTACTTCTGCGCTGAATGATTTTGATCCAGAACAATATGACAGCCTTGCTGCAATCTCAGATGGTGCAAACAAGCTTTTGATGCTGGTAGGAATCAATATTTATATATTCATGCCTTCAAGTGGCGCTGAAGTTAAACTATTTGGGTTCCTGATTACTGCATGTTTGGCTATGTGTTAGGTACTCGCTGCAGTCATTAAGGCAGGTGCTTCTAGAGAGCATGAAATACTTGCTGAAATCAGAGATGCCGTTTTCGCTTTTGTTCGTAAAATGGAGCCCAGAAGAGTGATGGACACCATGCTTGTTTCCCGTGTTAGAATTCTCTATATACGATCACTGCTTGCTCGGTCACCAGAACTACAATCAATTAAGGTGCTCTCCTTCACGTGCCAATCAAATGGTTGCATGAGCGAAATATTCTACTGTACTGAAGCATTTCTTTTTATGTAACACAATCAAAAGTAGAAAGAAAACTTAAGTGAAAATGTTTTCTCTGCTGTCAGGTTTCTCCTGTTGAGCGCTTTCTTGAGAAGCCTAATAATGGTCGCAGTAGAAGCTCTAGCCGTAGTAACAGTCCAGGTAGATCTCCAGTGCGCTATGATCCCAGCTCGAGAAATATGTTGGTCGAGGATCAAATTCAAGGGTTCAAAGTTAATATAAAACCAGAAAAAAAGTCAAAGTTGTCATCAGTAGTTCTGAAGATACGTGGGATTGATCAGGTAACTTGTGTTCCGTCTCCCGACACTATTTTAGCGCATCTTATGTTGATCTTCATTCCAGTATAGTCGACTGACACTCTCTCAAGAGCTTAAGATTAGCTGAGGATATTTAAATGATTTCCTTGCAATATCAAAAGCAAAGCAACAAAGAATATACAGCGGATGGACCCTGTGATGCATATGAGTTTATTCTTTTTAAAGCTACATTAACCCTACACAAACACTAACATCAAATCCCCTTAATTTAGTAATTAATGGAAAGGGGTGATTAAGGTTTATGACTCTATAGTTGTGAAATAAGACAATGAGGTTTCTTCAGCCAAGAGTAACTGCATAACATCTAAAGAAATTATGTCAAGCTGATTTGATATGTCTTTTACTATGTGATTAGAACTATTTTCGGCAACAAGTACTTTCGAAGTTGCATTCGTGAAAGGCTTGTGGAACCTTGTTACTGTCGGTTTATTTTTTTGTGACTTGCTAGAGCTAGAAAATGATGCATACATTTCACGATGAACTACTGCAGCAGTATATTTCACCAAATCTTTTAACATTTCTAAAACTGCTTGGACCTTTAATGCAGAAGGGAAATGTGCCCTTAAATTGTTATCCCTTTTTCTCTTTGCTGCACGAAAACGGTGAGATGTTTGAGCTATTATGCTGTGTTTTCTCAGTGACAACTTGTGTGATGTTTTTCTTTTTATTTCATTTATGCATGCATTATCTAGTTCTTTCGCAGTTTTTTGTAATAAATGAGTGAAAACATTTTTCACATTTGATTAACAAATACAGGAGACATGGAAACAGCACATAACAGGTGGAAAACTTAGGGAAATAACCGAAGAAGCAAAAAGTTACGCAACTGGGAACAAGGCTCTTGCAGCTCTTTTTGTTCATACTCCTGCTGGTGAGCTCCAGCGTCAAATCCGAAATTGGCTTGCTGAGAACTTTGATTTCCTTTCTGTTGCTGATGATACGGTAGCTGGAGCTACTGGTCAGCTCGAACTTCTCTCCACAGCAATTATGGATGGTTGGATGGCTGGACTTGGTGCTGCCCAGCCTCCTACTACTGATGCTCTCGGCCAGCTTTTGTCTGAATATGCAAGACGCCTTTATACTTCTCAACTGCAACACTTAAAGGTAATGAACAAACAGTACCATTATCTGAATATCTCGCCTTTTCAAAATTTTCATCATATTTTGTCTACCAATTGACGGTTTATTGATTTTCTCGGAATAGCGATTCATGGTAACAAGTGATTGATCCTGCATTGCATTGTTCTGTCAGGATATAGCGGGTACTTTGGCAACTGAAGCAGCGGAGGACTCTGCTCAAGTGGCTAAGCTACGTTCAGCTCTTGAATCCGTTGATCACAAGAGAAGAAAGGTCTGTGCTATAATACGACAACTCCCTCTCTCTTGCTTTTCTCGCTTCTCCTCTAGGCATTTCATACACGCGTTAATGATCCCTGTGTATAGTGCTAAATGTTTCCTTGAATCAGATTTTGCAACAAATGAAAAATGACATGGAGATGTTGAACTTGGAAGAAGGTGCTACACCCATCCGAAATCCTTCCACTGCAGCGGAGGATGCAAGACTAGCATCACTAATAGCCCTTGATGGCATACTGAAGCAAGCCAAGGTTTTCATCCTTATACACTCACTCCTCTTCTCTAATGCTGTTAGACTGCTTCTTTGCGGAGTCGGAGCCACGGGCTTTGAACATTTTTCTGCGTTAACAGGATATAATGAGGCAGGCCTCTGTCCATGTTCTGAGTAAGAGTAAAAAGCGAGCGCTGCTTCAGTCTCTAGACGGACTTTCAGAACAGATGCCTTCTTTGCTCGACATTGACCATCCATGCGCTAAGAGACACATTTCAGAAGCTCGGGATGATGTAGAGGTATGGATACGCTCCAATTCTTCGAGTTCGTCTATAATTAGTTGGGGGGCTGCAGAAACTTTTGAATTAGAATGGAACCATTAGTTCTTCCCTAAGCTTTTCTGTTGCTGGCATGCAGTCGACTGCAGAAGAGGACGATAAGCTTCTCGAAGCACCCGGTTCCAAATTCTCCGCAGACACGACACACAGTTCCGAAACAGACGTGGCGCAGTGGAACGTGTTACAGTTCAACACCGGCGCCACAACACCATTCATAATCAAATGTGGAGCCAACTCCCACTCAGAGCTGGTCGTTAAAGCAGACGCTCGAGTACAGGAACCCAAGGGCGGGGAGATTGTTCGAGTCGTGCCAAGACCAACCGTTCTCGAAAACATGAGCCTGGAAGAGATGAAAGACGTGTTCTCGCAGCTCCCGGAGGCTTTAAGTGTGCTCGCTCTCGCTAGAACAGCGGACGGAACCCGAGCTCGATACTCGAGACTGTACAGAACTCTGGCCATGAAGGTTCCTGCACTAAGGGACCTTGTCGGTGAGCTCGAAAAAGGGGGTGTGCTTAAGGATGTTAAATCATGATATGCCTCCTGCTTCTGCTCCTTTTTTTGTTGTTGTTATTACCACTCCGATATTCGATACGTGTCGACCGGTGGGAGCCACGGCGGTGCGCCGGACCCGTTGGGGGATTTTTCTAAACTATGGTATTTATTGGTGTAATTTCTGTGGTTTGTTTGCTTTGTAGTGATGAGCAACCTTGTGATTGTTGCTATTTTGTTGAAATCTATATGTAAATACATTTGGCATATCTCTCTCTCTCTCTCATTGTATTTTGTAGTTGATGCTGCATTTATCTTTATCAACACTTTGTTGGAAGGATTGGGTTTTCATTTGATTGCCACTCCAACCTCTTTTCATCATTCTTGTGAAAATTCAGCCTAGGTGTTAGTGGTACCTAATCGAATTGAATATCCTTAAATTCTCGTGTTTAGTTGTTTTGACGAGTAATCAGCATCTAGAAATTGCTTAGGTTGCTTAATCTGCTAGTGTTAGTGGTACCTAATCGAACTGAATATCCTTAAATTCTCGTGTTTAGTTGTTTTAACGAGTAATCAGTATCTAGACATTGTTTGGGTTGCTTAATCGGCTAGTGTTAGTGGTACCTAATCGAATTGAATATCCTTGAATTCTCGTGTTTAGTTGTTTTGACTATTAATCAGCGTCTAGACGTTGCTTAATCTGCTAGGGCATCGATTTAGGTAACCAAAATAAGCAGGTTATGTGTCGTATAATCGATTTAAATTGTTGATTTATTTTTTAAAATAATCAAAGTTTATATAATTTTTATCTATTTTTAAATATTATAATAAATATTAAAATGAAAATTAATTTATCGATTATCTTCTGATTAGAAAATACTTAGGCTTCATCTAAATTACTTAGATGCTAGGCCCTAATTGAGGGTTTAATTAACACCAAGCAATTTTTACAATCTTGCTTTAATACGAAGTTGTAATCCAATTTCTTACATATACGAGATATTACATATCACAAGAAAGCAAGTGGAAACTACATATGGCATTGAATACAATACTAAATATTGGTGTTCTAGCATTTCAAGTTGTATTTAATTTTATTTACAACATTAAATTTGTTCTACACACTACCCACAAAGTAAAAGGAAAATAAAAATTAATTTGAAAATTGAGAACAAAAACAAATCTTTCCAAGTCCTTGATGAAAATCTTGAATCAACGAGTTTAATTCGAAATTTATTTTTTAAAAGCAATCAAATGTAGTTTTAAGAATATTTTGATTACAATTTTATTACTAGTTTTTATGAATAATTAATTTTAATTTAGAGTAGGCTTAGCTCCTCTTCCTCCTCCTCTTCTCTCTCTCCGCCGGCGGCTACTGAGCTCAAACTCACCTTCTCAAAGGCAGCTCTAACACTCGCACACAACAATAATGGGTAATGACTGCTCACTGACTTGCAAAAAGCTAACCTTGATCACGGTTTCAGCAGTGATGATCCAGATAATTGGTCTATCCCTTTTCGTCATTGGGTTTTTTCCGGTGAAGCCTTCTCTATCTGGCTTGAGGTATGATTCGTATCCCATTCTCGTTCAAGGCTCAGCAATCACTTCCCAGGTCTTAGCGAGTTTGCTTTTTTCCATCAATACTCTCTTGTCCATGTTTCTAATGATATTTTTATTGGGTTCATTAATTCTTGATTGCTTTAGTGGATTGGAGAGCTTTTATCCACCTGATGGCGATACGGTTGATGTGGATTACAATACATCTGCCTTGCCTCCTGAAAAGCTCAAATCTTTGTACCAGGTTTGAGTTTTTTGTTGTTTTGTTTCTTATATCATTGGCAAATGGTTAAATATTAGATGGGATTTGGTTGGTTGAATCCTACACCTGAAAAAATGTTAGTTCTTTCTATTTGAAATGTGGGTGTCTTGCCTTTTCTTCTCAATAGTCAATAAGTTGCATCTGATACGTGAAATGCATGTAAGGAGTTAGACTCACAGAATTTCAGTAAATTTATGTGGCTTAGTTGTGTTGAATGCAGGAGCTATCTGGTGTTCCTCCATTCTTTGATAGATTAGTATTGATGGTAAGTAGACTTTCACATTGTTATGCAAACGACAAGCTGGATTTCTGATTTGCAAGGGTTTAGTATCAACTCTTAGATATATTGAATGAGTTGTGGCTCAGGTTGTTGATGGTTTGCCAGCTGAATTTCTTCTCGGAAAGGATGGGAAGCCTCCACCTAAGACTTTTGCCAAAGCTATGCCTTATACACAGTCATTATTGGCTAGAGGATTGGCAATTGGGTATCATGCAAAGGCCGCGCCCCCAACTGTTACGATGCCTCGCTTAAAGGTTCGTTGGCACTCATTGCTTCAGGGGTGAAGGATAACTGTCATCAAATTGTGTATAATGCTGATGACTAAAAGCAGGCTATGGTTTCTGGAGCTATCGGGGGATTCCTTGACGTTGCTACTAATTTTAATACACATGCTTTTTTGGATGATAACCTTATCGGTCAGTTTTACATTTTAGAAATCTGTTCACTTACTATTCAAGCATATAAATGAGTGGGGCGCCTCATATTTCACATCTCTACATCTGTACTATTTGCAGCTCAGTTTCACAGAATTGGCTGGAAAATGATGATGCTCGGTGATGAAACGTGGCTTAAGCTATTTCCAAATATGTTTGATAGGCATGATGGAGTCAGCAGTTTCTTTGTAAGTCATGCGAGATATCTATAAACACTGACGTGCCTTTTCACAAGTAAATTAATTTTCAGTGAGTGCGATAGGCTGTACTAACAGTAACAGGAAATAAAAATTCTCCTGCAACTTAGGTTTCTATAGGCTGTACTAACAGGAAACAATAACATGTTGGGTCTTACAACAGGTCAAAGACACCATTGAAGTGGATTACAATGTTTCTCGACACTTGACCAATGAGCTCTGGAGTGCCGACTGGGATCTTCTGGTAAATCTATCCCTTGCAAGTTCAATGTATAATAGTATTAATTCCTGTCCTATGGATATTTTGAATGCAAGATTGAGAATGGTACTATTTGTATGTATATGCTCTATTATTCCAGACAAAGTATATTTTTGTGAGACTGCTGTGAATAAAAGGGAGAATCAGTAGAAAACTCCCATTTTTTCTCATTCTAAGAAGGTGGAAGTAGACATGCTGGAAATTAAGCTACCCTCTGATTTTCAATTTACCTCGTATGAGTAACAACTATGCCTCACAGAGGCACTCTGGATTGTATCCGCAAAAACTTTATATAATTTGTGGTCATTATGTAGTATCTAGGTTAATCTTATTTTTCCTTTGATTACTTTATTCTTTAGAATATTTTTATAACTATTCTTTTGAATATTAATCAGACGTAATTAGGCTTAATAATTTCCCTCTAATTAATTTATGTTTTAATATTGAATCGGAAGAAAAAGTTTCATGAATTGAAATGCTGATGTACTAAAGAAAATGTTGATAGAGTCTATATAATGAGTTAACAGTAATTATACAAGTTAAACAAATTTTGGTATGGTTTTGTATGTTGAGGTTCATCGGGATCTGACTATTTCAGATTCTTCATTATCTTGGATTGGATCATGTTGGACATATTGGCGGACGTAATAGGTAACGCTTCTCATGTTTCTATATTCTTCATTGCTTCTAACTTACATGCTCATATCTTACTCATTTTTCATTGCCAGTATCTTGATGATCCCCAAACTGACAGAGATGGACAAAATAATTGAAAGGATTCATTCAAGTATTACATTAACTCAAGAAATTAATCAAAGAGGGACACTTTTGGTTTGTGCTGCTTTATTCTCATCTAGAATTTCTGGTGCGCAACTAGTTTTTGATTTGCATAACTTTTGCGTAAACTTGATGTAGTTAGTTGACTTAAAAGCACAGTAAAAAATTAGGTCTCAAATGGTTTATCATTTCCAGTGGTTAGGTGATACCTATTAGACTTGTTTTTTCTTACATTGATCTTGGTTTAATTTTACAAGATTTTTCTGTAAGAATTCATTTGACACTTTTCTCCTACTCTAATCAAGGTTAGATTAGCTAATACTTTGAGCCACTATGACAATATTGGGCAATACATAATTGAGAATCTAGAAAGATTATTATAGGAAGATTATCTTTATGTTAATGATTTTAGTTAATCTATATATTTTTCTTCGGAGATAACAAAACATATAAAGATCAGGCTGACACTGTTGCTCAATTTTGATTATGTGATTAGTGATATAATCGTGTTCTTCTTCAGACTAGACAGTGCCTGTTCTTTCTGGATTTCAAAATCTAAAGTTCCATGTACATGATATAAGGGCACACAGCTATTACTCATATCATTGCTCTAGCGTGACTTGCGTGTGAAGCATCTTTCATGTGTTGAGAAAGTAAAAAAAATTGCATGAGAACTTTATATTAGCCTCCCTGAAGCACCCTTATCTTGTATACTTGGCTTTTCCCTGTCGATAATTCCAGATGGTAGTAAGTGATCATGGCATGACTGATGGTGGTAACCATGGGGGGTCTTCTTATGAGGAAACAGATTCTTTGGCACTTTTCATTGGTGCCGAAAAATACAGTGATGCTGAACACAACAAAGAAGCTTACCAGGTTTTTTGGCTTCAATTTAGCCAGTTACTGGATATTAGTATGTCAAATTGCTGGTTAGAATTTAATTGTGTTGGTGACAAGATAAGTACAATATATTTTGAGAAATTAAAAGAGAATAGGAGAATTTTCTTTCTCCTGGGAAAAGAGATTAAGAAGCCAAATTGTAGGTTGAGAATTAGCAAAACAAACTCGTTTTGATCGTTTCGTATGACAGAAAACTGAAAAGTGAGTTGAACACATAAACAAGCAGGCGAAGTAAGCTTCTATGATATATTTCTTCATATCTGGGGGGCAGTGTTGATTTGTCAGAACTCTAGGTTGAGGCACTAGGAGTTGTAGTTTCTTGAACATAAACAATGACATGGATGACAAAAGTCGAAGGCTACAAACCCATTATAGTTAGATATAACACCGTACAAGTTTCCCTGACAAATTTTTAACCACTTTCATATGTACAGACATAATTAACATGGGTGCTAATGCTTTGCTGCTTTTCTTCATTTTCTGGATTTTTAGGTCGACATTGCCTCAACATTGTCCCTCCTCTTTGGTGTGCCAATTCCAAAAAATAATGTTGGCACTGTGATGGCAGAAGTCTTCTCATATCTCACAGGTTTTATTTTGATATCTAGTTGTTATTCATGAATGTGTTTTCAATTGAAATGTTGAATCTCATTAATTCTTGAAGCCTTTTATAGTGTAGATGTATTCTGTGTTCTTGTCAAATGAAGTGGGAGTTCTACTATTATGCCCTGGTACTTGGACAACAGATAAATTGCTCAATGGATTCCTGAATTTAAAGCATTGGTTTCTCTGACAGAAAGGAAAAATCTTTATTAGCAAACAAAACATAAGCTCTGCACGTCAAACAATATGGGTTAGCTATACTAGTAAAATATGAAAATGGGAAATACTTCATACTATCTGATACTATATAAGCTACCAATTGCTTGGCATATTCATATGGAGTTCTTGAAATTTGCAACTTTGATTCTTTCCTTTAACTTAGTCAGATACCAGACTCTAAAAGTAGAATCTCAGGTCCCCTACTCGGGGCGCAGTGGTGAAACTACCTCGCATGTGACCAAGAGGTCTTGGGTTTGAGATTCTGGGAATTTGGGTGTGTGAGTTTTCAATAAATTTTTATCATGCTTAATTTGCCCCAAAAATGAATGCAATTGTTGATGGCAGG
>JAPKLW010000364.1:12518-117674 GCA_026898455.1 Plectranthus barbatus
TGTCTATTTGCTATTACAAAATTGCACCAAAAAACAAGAATACAACATATTGCTTAGATAAAATGCACAATATTGAAGATAAAATGCATGATTGCTAAGATAAAATGCACAATATTGAAGATAAAATGTCGTAAGTAGAGATATAGAGCATTTTATTTCGCAATGCAATCTTAATGCAGGATATTGCCCTTAAAATGAACAAAATCTTAGTTAAAATGCAGACTTTAAAATTATCATTCATTATATATAATTACTATATTGTCCATTAATGCAGGATAATCGACCAAAACTGCACACGAAATTAAATACATTTTGAGCGTTAATGACAATATCAAAGGCTGAGATTTATTCTCATTTCTCATACTAAGGTTCATGTTAAATAATTTTACATTAACATTATCAATACATTTTAAAACAAAAAATCCAAATATTATCATTCTTTCTCAAAAAAATATATATATATTATATCAACTATAATATTATTCTTTATTTAAGTATAATATCAATCTCACAAGTAATGAAAGGAAACATGCAGAAAGAATGAATAAATTTAGTAAGAAGCTGCATAGATTTGAAATGCATTATTTATAGGTTCGTTGGGAAGAATTCAGAATGCATTATTCATGTTCATAGATTAGAACATCTATCACACATGCTTGAATATTTTCTATTGTTTTTCAGCACCTTCTAGAATTTCTTCCACGATATACTTAATCATATGTTTAAGTTTTCTTTTTTCTCGTAAATTGCAAGAAAAAATCAAGGAAAATGCGTTACATCCTCCTTCAATAGCTCCTCCAATATCAAATTAACTTTATTTAATTATATAGTTAAATAATGAAAAAGTGACAAATATTGTATTCTCAATCATCCCACATAGTAAGACAGGGCATGCATAATGTTCATAACCACAACCAAGAAACTCAGAAAATCACGAAATTACGACATTTCCAAACTACAACCAAAAATCCCAGAAACCTAGAGAATTGCGAAATCACGACGCTACGAAACCCAACCAAAACCCGGAAACCATAAGAAGAACGATGGAAGGGGAAGAGAATGTGGCCGAAATTAAAGCCAGGGTGGAAGCGATGAAACTACGGTTGCAGGAGATATATTGAATCAAAGTGGACAACAGTTATAGAGAATTTGACCATGTCTTAGTAATAATGATAACAATTCATTCCGTCTTATCATTATTCGTGTTGATTCTATTGACAATTGCTTACTCGCTCAACAGTATGATCTTTTACCCATTCCTCTTTTTGTTTTTCTTCCAATTGTTATTTATATAGTCTTTCAATCATTTATGGTATTCAGAATTGTGTTTATTAGAAAACAATATTTTTTTTTCTTTTATTGTGTGCAATCATGGTTGAGTTGAAGCTTTTCTTATTGATGTAAAAATGTGGCTTTTATAGAAGTCCTGGAGACAAATAGAACTAATGGCAGATATGAGGGTAAAAAATATAAAATTTTTTAAATTTTTTTGAAGAGGCTATGGTATAAAAATAATTATTTTTAGAAGTAAGGGTAAAGTTGTAAATATAGAAATAATTATTTTTATTATAATATTTTTTATATTATATGAAAAGAAACATAATTATTGAAGGAGGTAAATAAAATTATGTCTTAGGTTATGGAGTGGATGAAGAAAAATTAATAATTTATTAGTAATCGATTCATTACGCGACCAATAATGACGATAGTCTTAGGCTATATCGGCTAGGTTCCTCCTTAGCATGCTAGACCGACAATTAAGAGACTTGGTTGTTGATCAGTGGACCCATGTGCTAATTTTAAAAAAAAATTTAAAAAATTTTAAATTTTTTGTAATTTATTTATTTTTTATTAATATTTATATATTAAAAATAAAAAAAATTAATTATTGATTAATTATTAATAAAAATTGCTTAGACGTTAGATTTTACTTTAGAGCACAACTAGCGCTTTATAAAATTTTCATGGTAATACATTTTATTTAAACTTCACACTCAAATATGTTTAGATAGTTTGAACTCGTAATCTCTTGTGATTGGTCACAGACAATGTACTTTCACCACTACACTCTATGTAGAGACATAATTGTGCAATCATTATTTTTTTGGATAATTATATATTTATTTAAACTCAAAACACTCCGATATTCCCGAAAATCTCGAATTCACTACTTCTTGGTTATGGAGAAGACACATTTTTACCACTACATCCCGCCGGGAACAATTTTGCAATCATTAATTAATCTTGTATGAGCAGAAAATATTCCTTTGATACTCGCTCCTAGAATGTATGGGATTTGCTTTCATAACCGGGCTCTGTGATGCTTCTTTGTCATCTTAACTTGATTTTTGAGCCTGCTTCGAAGATGCTCCATGCTGCATCCTACATTTGTGCTGAATTCATGAAGCCGCTGGTTTGTATATTGATTTATAATAATTGCAAGCTCCATATTGCCCAACATTGATAATTTTTAAGCCCCCGCCACTTCATTTTCTAACAAGATACAATCATTACAAGTCATGCGTTTTTATAGAAAAAAAAATGTTGAGCTGAATTAAGCAAGGCTCTAGTTGTAGGAACTAGGAAGCATGTCGACCGCTGAATATCTTCCATGGAAGAAACCTGTAAGCTGAAGTTGAGCTAGCCATCCAGTTTGTATCTCCGTCAAACCTAGTGCTTCCAATTCTGATGCTACGAATTGATTGAGTGCATCAGAAAAATGAATATACATATGGTGTGCAGCAGGTTGATATAGCTAGCCATAGGCAGGTGTCATCCTAAATTGGGAGTTATAAATGATATTATATGAGTTGGAGGTGAAGTGTCATAGACAGATGGAGGAGAGGCGTCGATCTGGTGGGGATTTGGCGCACTGAACGACGCTGAGGAAGATTCTCTCATCGCAGGGGATGCGAAGTCTTGAATCAGCATTGAAGTCATACACTTCCCGAGCTTGATCGAGCAATGCCTGAAAGAGTGGGTGGTTGAGCAGGCCAACTTTGATGACGAATCTCTTGTGGTATTCTCCTACATACACTACCAAATGACCCTTGGGCACGTCCCTCGGCACGATCTTCTCTTCCGGCCACACGCAGCACGTGTCGCAGGGTATCACTCTTCTACCCATTCTTCGCCACTTTGTCGTCCATGCTTTCATGAGTTTCCCTCTCATCATGTTCATCTTCTCTGTCTTGTGAGTTGTCATAATTGAGAGAGAGAGAGTGTGTGTGATGGTATGGTGAGGTTTAAATTATTTGGAGGAGTGATGATGTTTGGAGGAGAAGAAAGGTTTATATATATATATATAAGAGAGGGAAAGAGGAAACGTCAATGATTGACATAATATGTGTGTGTGCAGCTAAGACTTAGAGGCAAGCTAAGTGTGAGTGTGATATTAAAAGTGCAGGTTGCTCTGCTGTACCTTTCTCTTTCATATTTAGTATTGCATCTTCATACGAAATTGTACGAACATGCACTGCATGATTTTAGATTAATATTTGAGCCAAATGCAAATGACCCTCTCTCTCGTGTGTGTGTGTGTGTAATATATTTTTTTCAAGTTTTCAGAGGTAGTAGACCCACCGTTTTGAACAAGTAGTAGATAAGATATGATATGAATAGGGATGGGAGAGATGAGCTTCTTGGTCCTATTATTATTATTTATTTTTGAAAAAGTGGCAATTTCCCATATTCATGTGTAAGGGAAGAGGGGGGGGGGGGAGTACCGGCCGTACCGTGTGGTTATATTTTAAGGGCAATGACCTTATCCCTGATTCACTCAAGTTATGTGACAAAGATTGCGAATCTTTTAATAAATTAATACCAACTCACCATACTTGCGTTGCAGGAAAGAATATACAAATAATGCACTGCTAATGAAATTGAAACCTAGTCACATGATTATTATTGTCATGATAACTAACTCATAATACATGAGACTTAAACTATGTTGTGCTCTGTTTCATTTGGTAGGGGTAGGGGTAGGGCACACACAATTTCTAGAATGTGTGTGTAATAATGCAATGAGCAGACACGTATAAGCATGTGTGGTCGAAAATATGAAAATGGTGGTGTTTAATTTCTGGAGCTGGCCTCGATTTTTCCATGGCAAATGTATGTATGTATGTATGTATGTATGTATGTGTGTGTGTATTGATGTGATATATCATCCATGTGAGAGGAAAAACATACATGATTCTGAGAGAGCCAGCCAACTGATTCATCCCCCAAAGCCTGTTTTTTTGAAATAAATATACACCACACCTGCTTCCCACATTTAATTCCATAAACCATATATATATTTCAAACTTTATTTGATGTGGCTAAAATGCATGTTATTTTTTAAAAAACTATGCATAGTCACTTTTTTACTGATGGTATTTGTGTGTATGATGAGTAATTAAATGGATACGCTAACTACCGGTAGGGCCTACATTAATAGATAAATCTCTTCATTGCTATTGGTGAAGATGAAGAGGGCCAGGATATATATATAAAGAAGAAAATTGTGTGAGAGCATTGAAGAAGAGGGGCCAGAATTTTTTTTGCTTTAATTATGAATTTTTAGATTTATTTATTATGTTGAGATTAGTTTTTGTGTATGAATTTTTGTACATCTTATTATTATTATTTATTGAATAACTATTTTTTTATTATTTATCAATCTAACGAAATCTGTTAGGGTCAAGCCTAAAAAGACCTACGTACGAAGGAAGAAGTAGCCCGGTAGCAAGTCCGACTCGTCGACATCGAACTCATCAAGAGCCAATCAACGGTATAGACTCTACATCAGTCCTAACCCCCTTGAATTGAGCAGTCATTCCAAAAACAGTGGAAGCCCCGAGAATTTTGGTAGAATTAGATTAAGCCTCATTTTCTCGTAAAATAAACCTCATTCCTACCATCTAGTAAATTGATGTTGCATGCATGATGAAAATTAGAATTGGGCTGTAAAATGCTATATATTACATGGTGAAGGAACAACGTGAGTGGGGGTGTCGTAATTAAGGAAACCCTGGCGTCGTAGGGTAAGAAGAAGAGGTAAAATCTAAATGTGTTAGGGATGTGGGGGGTTCATTAATGGGCACATGAGGGGGACCCGTTGTGGTTCACCGGGAGGTTAGGAGACATGCATGTTGGTGACACCTCAAAACACTTTTGTCACCGGCCACACCCATCTATCATTATCTACACAAGTCAAAATTGATCTAATGCTATAAATAAAATTTATGTTTATATTATATAAATAAACGTACAAGCTTAGATTGATTACATCAATAATTAAGATCAAATTAATCAATTTATCTAAGTATAGTATGAATAAGAATTGACGAAAACTTGTGTGAGACGATGTTTATTTTAAATGGCGAGACATTTCGAATGGAATACATTTTATACTAATGGAATGCACATTTCGATTGGAATGCAAATTATGTATTTCAACGTAGTAAATAATGTAGTTTTATAAAATAAATAATTTACTATGTTGAAATACATTATTTAATTTCCGTCCAGAATGCACGTTCCGAACGGAATACACTGTGTGAAAAACATATTCCAAACAGAATGCACATTCCGTCAAATGTCTCACCGTCTTACAAAAAATACACTGTCGCAGGAAGACTTACTCTTAAGAATTAAGCATAAAGTTATAAGATTGTGAGTAAGTCATAGTTTGAACCATTGATTTAGTATAAATGGAGAATGTATATTCTAAGATAAATTCACTCTTTAATACTGGATTCATTTCCTATATATATTTATAAATGATAACTTAATTTACTTGAATTATATATAGAGATATTTTCGCAATGTATATATAAGATCCAGATTGCATAGATCAAAAATTAAAAATTTGCGCACAATTACATCTACAATATATAAGATTTTTGTGAAGTATAAATAACATTTCTCTAAATGAAATCTACTATATTTGGAAGATTTGGGCTTACAAGATTATTATTTACTATAGATCAAGGTCTAGCCATTTAGTAAGATTATAAGATGTTGAATTTTCTATGTTATAACATGATCCTCTACGTTAGGGGTGACAAATCGTGCGGATCGGATCCTTATCGTATCGATTCGTTATTTATCCGATCCGTTAAGACTGATCCGATAAAAAAATGTTAAATTCATATCCAATTCGTTAGGCTCAAATCCAAATTCGATCTAATCCAATCCGATCCAATTGGGTCCGATCCGATAAGAAGCCGGTAAATATTCAATCAAATTACAATCCGATAAATCAAAAAATTATCCAATACTCGGTAAAAAAATTTAAAAAAAATAATTGATATATTAATTATTAAATTTTAATAAATAAATAATATTTTTTATTAAATTCTTAACGGATTATCCGAATCCGGTCCGATTTAGGATTATCTGGTCCGATCCGAATTTTTCGTGTTCTTATCGTATCGATCCGATAAGGATCTGAATTCTTATCGAATCAATCCATATCCATTATTATCGTACGAATTCGTGTCGGATAATCGGATCGTGTACAAAATTATCACCCCTACTCTATGTTATAACATGTTGAATTTTCAACCTTCCAAAAATGTGTTTTAGCTACTTATTTTAGATGTAATTATAAATGTGAAGTTAGAAATATTTATCTATTTTAATAACAAATATAAAAATTGTTTAGCTTAAAATGATCCCACTCATTTTAGGCTCATTTATGTTTGGGAAGGTCTTGGGTTAGGCAGGCCTAAACGATTTAGGCGGGTTTTATCCATTAACCCAAGCTTTAGGCGAATTTTATCCATTAACCCAAACCCAAACCCATATAATATACCCTATTTGGGATGGGTGAACCCATTTGGGTAGGATAAAACCCGCTTAAACCGTTTAGGCCTGCCTAACGCAAGTTTTTGCCTTTATGTTTAAATGAAGTGTGGCCTGTAAATCAAGGTCCTGCAATATGATCATTGTCAACCCAGGTATGCAATCGACCCGCTAACGCTCGACTCTATCTGGCGATCGAACTACTCGAGTTGCCCCTCGAGATGCTTCTCAGACAAAATAGTCAAACCGGTCTAGATGGCATTAAAAAACATATAAGGAGATTACAGAAGGATGAGGAACAAGAGGCAAATCAATAGGGATTTGACCGTATCAACTCCAGAACTCAAAAGGAAAGAACTTATTCACGTCACGGTTAAAATTGTTTTTCTTGTGAATCTAGGATTTTCACCCTAGGAATACTCCTATTTTTCATTGTAAAAGCATCTATAATATAAATATTATTAATCCGCAAATTTTTAAGCATCAACAGAAATATTTTACATAACACATTATTATTTAAATGTGTCAATTTGTTGGGTTCAATAAGCCTATTCTCAATCTTCAACATGAATATATTTTTATAAAAAAAGTTTGGGTAAATGGGGAAAATACCCTAAACTATTGTTATTTTTGGAAAAATACTCCAATCTATTTCCATAAGTTAAAAATACTCAAATCTTTACTTTTATTTATGAATTATACCCTGATCTATTAATATTTTGGAAAAATACCCCAATATATTATTATTATTTAAAAATACTCCAATCTTTAATTTCACTTACGAATTATACCAAAACGAGAAATAGTATTAGCTCACACAAAGATGGCAGTTAAAACAACTTTTTTCGTCTGTATTAAATTTAATTTATTAAGTAATCAATATTTTCTATATATTCTGAAAAATATTTAAACTTCATGTTCTACTCTTTGTCTTGTTTCCTTCGGTTGGTGTAATGTTCAATCCAAGACGAAGGTGCATATATTTTGATACAAGATCACACGTCAAAATATGCATTGAGGGAAAAAATAAGGAATTCAAGCAACCGAAGGAAATAAAAAAAAAAAGAGCAGAAAATAAAGTTTTATATACTTTTCGGAAGATAAATGCATTTGAATATATAACAAATATTGATTACTTAGTATATTAATTTAATACGAACGATGATAATTATTTTGACTGCCATTTTTGCGTGAGCCAATAATATTTCTCATTTTGGTACAATTCATAAACGAAATTAAAGATTGAAATATTTTTAACTAATAATAATACATTTGGGTATTTTCCCAAAATATTAATAAATTGTGGTATAATTTATAAATTGAAGTAAAGATTGAGATATTTTTAACCTTTAGAAATAGATAGGGGTATTTTTTTCGAAAATATCAATAGTTTAGAGTATTTTCTCATATTTACTAGGGGTGTGCACGGTTTGGCCAAAATCGGCCGAATCGGCCAAACCAAATTAATTTGGTCGGTTTGGCTAGTTTGAGAAAAATGATTGACCGGGTTGGTTTGAAAAATTTCAAACCGGATGATTTGGTTTGGCCGACTGTTTAAAGGATGAAGTCGACCGTTTTGGCCGAACCGGCCGTATAAATAATATAATTTTAAATATAATAATGATAATAAAATATTATTTGATAGAAAACTAAAATATCAATTATATTGATATATATGTCCGATGCTTATAGTCTTTCGAATTGCAACCCTATAAATCAACTTATATTTCATTGTTTCTTACAAATATAACATTATTTATTTATTACTTATGTCCTATTTATAATTAATGACAAGCGAGATATATTTATATTAATTTTATTTCGTGTATCATTCTTTTATTATATCAAATTGATTTACAAATCTCATTGTTTGCAATATTATTAGTTGAATAATCTTCAATTCATTTAAACCGGCCAAATCAAACCGTTTTAATATGGTTCGGCCGATTTAGTTTGAAATAATTATTTAGCTGGTTTGGTTTGTAAAAATTTCAAACCGTACCTATTGATTTGATCCGTACTTTGCCCCTTAAACACACCCTAATATTTACCCAAAAAGTTAATATAGTTTCAGTATTAAATAGATTAGGCTAGCCGAATTACTAAATCTAGGTCCTAGTATAGTCAGTAGGCATGAGCCTATTTAAGGAATAAAAATATATTAAAGTTATTATTTTCTTAAATATGCAACATATTAGTTACTTTGTAATAATAGAAATATATGATAATTTATATAAATTAACTAGATTTAATAAGCATTTTCTATATTTTACGTAATTTATTTGGATGTTTGTGTCGTGTCGAAACCGATCAAACTATATTGTATTTTATTTTCAAAAAGCAGAATTAAAATAAAAAATTGACTGAATTAATTGAGAAAAATTCTTTTATTTGTTTTTTTTTAAATGCGTAGAAAAAAGTGTAAATATCAAGGTAGATGATTGGAGAGGGGGAGGATGGACGACAATGATTTGATTTGATTGGACTACTGAATTAATTAAAAGTCACGTGCACTCTTCAGTTTTTGTAATTTTATTAGCTGGCACTTGGTTCGGATCTCCAATTTTTATTTCTCCCAACTACATAATTCTCAATCCTTTATTTCGGGGGCGGGGGGGGGACTGCAACTACGATCGATTCTCCCACAATTATTTTTTTCTTTCTTTATTTTTACTCCCTCTGTCCTAATTTATTAGGCCCTTTTATTTTCGGTATGAAAATTAAGAATTGTAAGTATAGAATAAGTTAGTAAAATTAATATTTTATTATTGAGTGTGAAAAGATTGCTATTTTTGGAAATGGATTAATTTAGTTGGTACGTCCGATTTGGTAAGAGGGTCTATTCTACTGGGACAAAGTGAGTATTATTTATGAGTCTAATGGTACAGAAAATTCTCTTAAATGTATTACCATTACAACCTCTCAAAGTCGCAAATCAAACACTTTTCAATATATTAATTATGCTGTCTGTGGGTGAATTTTTAGTGATATTCACAATGTAGAACCTCTTGTGTTGATTAGATAACTAATGGAAAGTAAGACTAATGAATTTCGTGAACGTTGACATTCTTTCCATAAAAGGTATATTCATGCCCGGAGTTACTGCTTCTGTCCTACCCGAATTGTCTCACTTTCTTTTTTTATTTGTCCCACTTCATTAATCTCATTTTTAAAAATGGTAATTTTTCACACTCAACAATAAAATATTAATTTCAATCTACTCATGAATCAATACTCACATTCCTTGAGTTATTATGCCCGGTCAAATCGGGACTATTCGAGCGGGACGAAAGGAGTATTTTTTTAGTATTGATTTCAGCAAAAATCGATGCGTATTTTTCGCCAAAAAAAAAAAAATCTTTTACACTACATTCACATGATATTTATAATATTAATGTATTGTAAGGTGGTTTGGTTAGACAAAGTCATATTTGACTATCAACATATACTATACAGAATAATTAAAATTTTATGATAGAGATTAATCACATTAGTTGAATGCGTTTAATGTCAATTGCAAGTATAGAGTTGGTGAACAAAACAATGAGAAGCATTTAAGAGATACATACATAGTGATATGATAGTTTTATTTTCATAATTGTAGCATGATTGTAGTAAAACGTGTATGATCCCATAACATAGCGATGTGTACACTTCTTGTTCCCCATGACATTGAACCCTAATGTTGTCCCACCAATAATTAGCAGAATATTTATTTTATTACAGATACTATTCGTAATTGATTGCAATAAATGAGAACTAATCGTAAAAGGACAACTCATGAAGTAATACAACATACTAGAAAAGGATAGAAGAAGCTACTTTCATTTCCTTTTATTAATCATTTAATGATCGAATGGAGTATTTTGTAGTTCAAGATTGTAAATTTAGGTTTCACCGTTAAGTGTGGTTTTTAGAATGAGACCCAAAAAAAATTATAAGAAGTGGTTTTTAAATTTCTCTCAGTTATAGTGATGAAAGTATGTTATATACTCCCTCCGTCCCATAACATTAGTCTTGTTTCATTCCGGCACAGATACCAATGCAAGTTGAGATAGAGGAAATTAATATTTTATTAGTGAGTGTGCATTAATTTTCCATTTTAGGAAAGAGGACTAATATTTGGGACAGACGAAAAAGGAAAACAGGACTAATGTTATGGGACGGAGGGAGTATATTTAAAAGTTATGGGTTTGAAATGCATTTCAAAATGTACGAGTATTCAAACAATGTATTCTATTTTGTTTATTTTTTGAAAAAAGTCAGTTTTAACGTGAAAGTTTTCTATAGATTGTGGTAAGATTAGGACTGTGAATGAATCAAAATTCAAAAAACTCGTTTAGACTTTACTAAAACTCGATTAAGTTCGTGAAATTCAAAATATTTAATAAAAAATTAGATACTCAACTCGATTTTAAATAAGTCCCATTTGAGTACTACTCTATTCGATTATATTCCTTACCAAGATTATCTCCATGAAAGAAAAGAACAATTTGGCAAATAATTTTAATATTGAAAATCTAAAATACAGAAATAGAGAAAATAAAAATTTAGTGTGGCTGCTGGGATTCGAGCCCAGGTCTCCACGGCCACAACGTGGAATTCTCACCACTAAACTACAGCCACTTTTGTTTGAAGTCATCAAACTAATTTTATATAATATATTTTAATTACCATGCTACAACATTAGATTCAACCATGTTTTGATTGGAGAAATACCTGATTCTCACATCGACAAATGCACTAAAATTTAATTTCATTTGTAATCCAAGATTCAATAATTGGAGTAGACTGTTGATACAATGATGTTAGGGATTGTGGTGCAAAAAGGCCTCTCCATATCCTCATTAAATTTCCACTAAAACAAAACCACAACAAATGATATCACAAAGTGCCTAAAACAGTAAGTCCATAAGCATTTCAAGTTGACTTCGTGATTAATACTCCCACTACCTAAGTGGATTTTTCCTATTTAGGCAGCTCATTTGGACGAAGTTTTTTTTCTCTTCTCCATCATAATTGCTCAATTAAAAATACACCAGATTGCTCTCCCACTCACCTTTGTCTACTTGTTGCTCACACACACTATCATTTCTTCTAACCATCAAATTTAATGTGACAACCACAATCTTCTTATATATATCCAATTAACTGCCTTCTTGTTTTCTCCAGATTATATCTGCTTAACCCAGGTGAGTAATCTGTCACATATTCTTCTTTAACTACAAAAACATGTAGCAAAGCTTTTTTTATATTTTTATGTATTGCCCTCTTGCGTTAGGATTGATACTAACATAACACACTCTTTTTTCTTTTGGTATTAAATCAAAAACAGAAGCCTGTAGAGAATGAAAGTGGTGGCGTTTGTGTTGATTGCATTGATGACCTCCCTTTGCCTGGCGGCTCCTCGGAGGGCTCTAGTCAGCAGTGGAAGGAACCACGTTGCGGAGGAGAAAACCGAACAGGTCATCGACGGCACCATCGAGAACCATCACAACATACCGAGGCAGTACTACAACCAGTGGGGTAGCGCTCCTCCATCCGGAGGAGATAATAATGGTGACAGCAACAATGGAGGCGGTTGAGTTATAGCCCCCCAACTCTTGTATAATACCAACTTCTGTAGTATATGGCCTTTGTGTTTGAGCTTTACTGCTCCAAGTCATTTGGTGTCGTGACAATAAATGGTATGTTTGAAATTTCCTGGAATGCCATGTTGATTATCAGACAGTGTACGATGCTTGTCGGCTGCATGGACCATCAGACTAAACACAGAGACAGTTGTTAACACTAAGAAATGAACAGATGATGTCCTAAAAATACTAGAAATTAGTTGAAAATGTTAGAAACCATCATTCCTGCACTGTCTGGAATGAGGGATTATGAAAAGAGGAAAAAAAGTGGTAGAAAATTGCCTAGGCTATATCTACACAAGAATCAATTGCCGTTAATACTTCGTAGGATTCTTCTATAATCACTTAATGTAATATCTGTACTTCTATCTGGTGAAACACGACGAATATGTGCAATCTTCGATTTCCCATCCTTGGGATAAGGGTGCATTGCTGCAAGTTCACAAACGCGGCGCAAGATGGACTTTGGCAGAGGGCGCCACGCCACATTGCGCTTCTTCTCTCCCTGCATCAATTTGGGTTGTCAAGACAAACTTTTTAGCCTGAACAGCGATGAGCAGTGCATGTGATTTACAATATGAACCTGTTGATTGTGTTGCCCCTGCAAACCACTTGCTTTCAAAAGATTTCTCCATTTGTCCTGTGAAATTGCCAGCAACAGATCATTTGCACACAACGCTGCATAACAAAATAAAAGAGAGTCTTACCTTGAGGTCCACGGAGGTACGATGGGCAGATGCAGAAAAGAAAACCTTTTTTATTCGACTCCATCTTCCAACACCATAGTCAGACACACCATCAATTAATTTTTTGACCTCCGCAATAGTCCACAGCCTATGATGCTTCCTCCTATCACTAACATCTTCGAGGCTCTCTGCAGAGGGAGAGTGGTCGTCTCTTTTTCTTTGACATATTGTTGTTATACACTCATCCCTCTTTCTTGGGCTCACTACAACTGTGGTGCATTCCCTTGTTTTCTGACTTGGTGCTGTGACATCTTTGTCCTTTCTCTTCTGACTTGCTGCTTTGGCACTGTCATTCCTTTTCATCAAATGAATAGTTGGGGTGCGTTGATCGCTTTTTGTTGAATGAGCTCCACTAACATTGTCATCCTTCTTCTGATTTGCTGCTGCTGGGATATCTTCACTCCTTTTCATGTGATGAACAACACTGTTATCTTTTGGCTTATTCATCAGATTTCTCCTATCTGAACTCCGAGCCTGCTGACATAAGAAATGCAAACTTCTTCATAATTTGGAGTGAATACAACAAACATATTTCCAGTCTAACACCCTACGCCCACCCAAAGAAAGGAAAGAGAAAAGGGGGAGAGAGAGAGAACACAAAAGTGGCATAGCAATTTAGTAGAAAAACTAAACAATTAGGTAATAGTTAAAGGAATATCTTGCTCTAAGACTTACCACATTATGAGCAGGACTTTCTGGGCAATCTGTATGTACTAAAGAGCCAAAGGGCACTTGAATAGCTTTAACAGCAGATTCCTCAGCAGGTAATCTCATGGCTTTGGATCCCATGTAACATTTCTTATGATCTTGAACTCTGACAGACTTATCCCTGAAGGTCGAAGAAACCTCCCGCCTTCTTTTTGAATGCTTTGAGATAGGATCTGCTACTTCATCAATGTACCTCTTTGTGGGCTTACGTGATCTCTTTAGAATAGGACGGACACCATATTGGTTTTCTTCAGATAAAAAGGTTACTGATGCATCCTGCCCCTGAAATCTCTTGGTCTCAACAATTTGGCATGTCTGCCTATATTCATCATTTTTCTCATCCTTTGGACACAATAACATCTCCACCGGTTGGGAAAGGCTAGTGCCATTCTCATCCCAAGGTGTATCAGCCAATTCTTCAGACTTGTGACGAGGACTATGAATTTCAGAAAATTCAGAAGTCTTGAGACAAACTACTTCATTCCGGCATTCTGGAACATCCATTATTCTGAATAAATCTGCTTTCCACGTGGAGTCAATACCAGCACACGTAAGAACTGGACCGTGTGTAACTTGAGTTTGCAAGCATTCGCTTGAAGCATATTCCAGATCTGTAATGCTTTCAGAAAATCCAACACCTGCAAACCCAATACAACAATTTTCTTTTTATTGTTTTGGGTGTGGGAAGAGCAGAGGGAGTTAGTAATTTGAGCTTTTTTATGGCTCAAAGTTCAATCATAACAATTGAGAACAAGGATGCTTACCTAAAAGATACTCTTCTCCCATACTACAGAAATCATTTTGCAATCTAAAATATCCACCATCATCTTCAGTGTGCAATGGATCAAGTACCTACACAGCATTGTCAGTGAAAACGAAAAATTGCAATTTTTTAGAGGCAATGAGAAGGCATCGCAGAAAAATGAATAAATAAATAAATCAATTTACTCTTTATCCATGTCCTAGCAACAATGAATAAATAATACAGGGATGTCAACAAAACAGTTCCGGGAGAGCACAAAGTTTAAAAAGAACATTGATAGTTAGAACTATGAAGTAATAATCTTTCTATTCTAAAAATGAGAGCCCAAGCATTCACCATCCAGGCACCTCTCAATTTCAAAATTTCAGAAGAAATTTCTATACAGAAACCAACCAATCAAATAGCAGTATTGTTAAAAAAAGTATTTCTATGCAGATTTTTATATTAAAAAAGTCTACATTATTAAAAAGCTAAATAAAATATTTTTAAAACTGTTTCCATGATGAAATGCATAGATACCGACTCACATTTTCCATTTAGAGTGCTTTTCCACCAATTGAACAACCACCAGTATTTTTTCCTATCATACAATTCTTCCTAAAACCAATTCTGTCTAAAACTCTTACTTATCCAAAATTCTCAAAATTCCCTATCATAGAACTCTTCCTAAAACCAATTGTACAACCACCACTATTTTTCCTATCATACTATTCTTCCTAAGACCAATTCTCTCTATAACTCTCACTTATCCAAAATTGTCAAAAAGGCATCATCTTAATTGGTTCTAGATTTTTTTTCTTATGACTTATGCAAAAGGAAGATTTATAAGATTTTATCAGCAATTAAATAGAATAATCAATAATTACATACATCTCTATTGAGGATATCACACTCTTCATGGGCAATACCAGTTCTCGTCACACCTGCATGAAGCACAACTTATGAGCAATACATTAAATAATTAGATAATAAGCTCCAAAAAAGTAACAAATTTCTTCAATTTCATATTTGGGGATAATGTAAGATATGTATCAATATGATTGAATGTAAGCTTCACATGCAGAAAAATACAATATAACCAATCAAAGAATGCTAAAGTATAAGCTCAGTAAAACAACCCCTTATCCCCTTTCTGGCAGTATTCAGAACAATATCTGCAGCTTAGTGCAATTTTACAAAATAGGATACACAACTAGATGCAGGCAAGATATAACCGAACAAGAAAAAAACATCAAGATAATCACTCAAATTCCAGTTCTCCATTCCTTTTCTAGCAGATACACTCCACATTTTATCTATAAAGAGTTTTTGGAGTCTCCATTCAAGAGACTCCCACAACCATTCACCATACCGCAATAATACAATACTTTCTTTTTTTATCTTTTAGGTCAGTGAGGGAGGAGAGAGAAGTTAGCACTGCTTGATTCCAGATTCCAGGGTGTACCATAACCACGGGAAATCTCTGAGATGTCAATTGCTTTCTCTGGCATCTTTTCACTAAAACACATGACACTATCCACTGAGACATGTTCATCTTGAGGTTCTACAAGCAGACTTTCAACATCAACTATCCCGTCTTCAAATCCAATTGTTGGAGGTCCATTCTCCATTACCTGATGAATATTATTAATAATAAAAGTGTCTATTAAAGCTTTAAGCAAAAGAACAAGATATTCAGTTTAAGATAGTGTGACAGGAGTTATCTCAGACTATCTATCAATGAGTAAAATAAATTGAGAGAAAGGCCACAATGGGTAACTTCCAAGAAAGACATCCCTAGATGAAGAATATAATTGTTCATTGCAGTAAAGCTCGAAGAAAGCAAAATACTATACGTCAATGCCATCTTCAGTTCCATTATAGCACTTTTTAGAAAGTGGACATTATTGCACGTGTACACAATGAGTGTAAATCATATCATGAAAATAATCAACATAAAGATCATGAACATGATAACAGACTCAAATTCAAACATAAGAGACAAAAATCTTGAAATTAAAGAAGAGACGTTTCAAAGAAAAACCACATATTCCCCATAACCATAAGCATTGGCAATTGAAGAAACATTATCGAATCAAACATAAATGATCAATGAAGTCCAATTAGAAAGCTTACTACGAAACTAATTAGTTCTCAGTTAAGATCTCTAGTGCTTTCCTTCAAATCAAGTCACGTTCATGACACTAAACAAATCCAATCACTTCACCCCTGGGCAGAGTTCATTTTCATAGTAAATTATTTTAGATTGCTATCAAGCCATTGGCCCCAAAATCATAAACATAGTAAGAGGAGTGCCATTCCCTGCCATATCAATTTGATGGGTTAGATATAGAAAAGTAATTATACACGATAAACAGTAACAATAATCCTCTCCGAGCAACATTACATGCACTCGATTAAGAAGGCTTAAGCGTTTGTCATATGAATTCACTAGAACACCATTCATTTATGAACCAACAAACAATTGAGCACAGAATCATAGTCCAGTTAGTACTAGTGAACAAATCCCATCCACCGATGCCCCAAAAAAGAAAACCATAAGCAGATGGCAACCCCATTGTAGAAATCAGCAAAAAAAAAAAAGCAAACTTGTAAGCATAGAAAAAATAAAACCTGACGTTTCAGTCGCCGGAGTAGTCGGGTTGAGTGAAGTGAATGGTTGGAGAGTAGGAAAGAGAAGGTTCGAAATCGTGGGAGAATGTATGTATGTATGTACAGTAGTAGTAGTGACAACACAATTTATCTGACGGAATTGAAAAGGATCTCTCAAAGCTCTAATGGAATATGTGGTTTGGCGTCCGCCGTGGCGATGTGTGCAGTTATTATTATGTTGCGACTGTGAGTGACAGCGACGCCTAGTTTTCATTCTCAACGGAAAATTATGTTTTTTTAAACTATAAAAAATATTTTGATGTTTTCTATTTTGAATTATATTTTAATGTTTTATTTTATTAATTAAAAATATTCTTTACAATAAAAAAAATGATCTAAATTTTTTCATGCCATTGAATTATCTGTTGAATCATATGGTAATTTTAATTCAATGTATACTATATATATATATATAAAATGTCACGTGATTTAATGCATGACTTATCTAAGTTTTAGTACTATTAACGATTGCGATTATTTTTAATTGATAAAATTAAATATTATAATATAATCCATGATAGAAAAAATATTTAGATATTTTTATAGTATATATTTTTAATTGACTAAATAAAATATTATAGTGTAATTCAATAAGAAATAAACAATACAATAATTTTCATAATTGACCAATATTTAAAATATTTTTCATAATTTTCTATAATTATAAAACTAGGTCTTACGTTTTTCAAATACGCAGCATTGATTGTCTCTACTTTCAAATAGTTTCACATTAGATGTATGTCAACGTGTTAAATAACAAATTAAATAGATCGGTTTTTGAAGTCTATTACTCCCTCCGTCCCACGAAATTAGTCCCATTTGCCTTTTTTGTCCGTCCCATCTAATTGTCTCATTTTCTAAAATGACAAACTTTTTTACACTCATCAATAAAATATTAATTCCACTACACTCACTAACATTGGTTATCGTGCCAAAACCAAATGGGACTAATTACATGGGACGGAGGGAGTATTTTGTAATTTTTGTTTGGTTATGTTTAAGATCAGATCATTAAGTTTTGGATCACTTTCTACCAATTGTTAGTTATTTGGTTCCATTCAATTTGTGTTGACTTGGTCATTCAATTTTTTGGACTCATTGGTTTAGAAATAATTATTTAATTTTAATACCTTAAGAAAATTGAATACATTAAATATGGGAAGCTCTTGGGTTAGGCAGGCCAAAACGATTTAGGCGGATTTTATCCATTAACCCAAGCCCAAACCCATATAATATACCTTAATTGGGATTAATAAACCCTATTTAGGTTGGGTCAACCCATTTGGGTAGGATAAAACCCGCCTAAACCGCTTAGGTCTGCCTAACGCAAGTTTTTACCATTAAATATTTATTATCTTTCAATCTTTTAAACAATAAAAAATTATCGAATATTTATTTTTTCTTATAAAAAGTCAAGAAAACACATTTTATGTATTTATCAATTAAAAATTAAATATATAGCTATTTCGTCAATATTTTAATTTTATAAGTAAATAAATTTAAGTACTTAATTTAAATTAAATATAATTATATAACTTATAACATAATTAAGAAATGTGATTATGAATATAAAAAGTAAATTTCCGTAAAATAGTTGTAATAAAGAATGCTAATGAAAAACTAATACGACCAATTGAAACAATCCATCAAGCTTTGAGTTCAACTATATGAAACCTCAAGTTATTCAGATTAATTTCTTTTGGGGCTAAATATTTCAACTATAACTCATTTTTTGATAAATCAGGAGTTCCTTCCATTGAGGACGAGACGAGGTTAACCGGACAAAATATCCAATGATGAACCAAACTCCAGAGGATCTGCGGATATGATATTTAGCATGCACGTACATTCTAACCTTAATTAATCTGTTCATTCCTATAAGTTGTGCATTTGCAATCAGAAAAGCTCACGTGGGATATTGTACCAAAGAAGAAGAAGAAAATGTGTACGGAACATAATTATGTTAACATCTAATGTCCTGACAAAAAACCTAGGGATCGAGTTTGGAAACCATGCATATATATGTTCACTCCTTCAATATATATAGCTAGCCTCATGCACGTTTAAGGGCTTTGATGAGTAAAACGAGATTCTCTTTTTCAACTATGAGAACCTTAATTTTCAGCCTTAGATATCTGAGCAGGAAGCCTTCATAATAGCAATGACATAAAAGCAACATTAACAACCAAGACATTATCGTATTAAAAATGATAGATGACCAAAAAAACATAACAATTAATAATTAAAGAATGTAAAGAGCCCAAGAATTTTACTTATTTTTGAAAATAACTACACAAGTTATTATATGGAGCAGTCTGACAATATATCATGCTATAGTACTCTGTATCAGATTAGTGCATCTACAACCAACCAACCAACTGCAGAATATACAGTCATGAACTCATCTATATCTATACAAGGTTGTGAGCTTGATGAACATAAGTAGATTGAAAGCAAATAAGTATTCCAGCTATTGGAATGAGAAATCTTTAATTATCAACATATATAGATGCTTTAATCTTATCTCAGGCTACAGAACCATGACAATTACTCCATTTTATTAACAATCCAATAACTAATCTTGTGGAACAAAGCCCACAATTTTCTGGTACAATCATAGGCATGCAAGTTCTAAGAGTTGGGATTTGGATTACAAGTACTCAACTTAGAGCAAGCTGCAAAAATGAGTAGAGTATTATTAGACAGTGAAACAAAATCTGCTGCAAGCTAAATGAGCCAGACCCAACCTTATTGCTGAGTCCTTGCTAACTAAATAACATCATGCATATACGTAAAAAAAATTCTCCAAATGAGTAATGCTTCAGTTCATCTACGTAACAACTTAGCAAAGCTTCAACATTACATTTTTCTTCAATATAATGTCTGGAATTGAAAAAAAAAAAAGGGTGAATATTATTATTATTACTAAACCAGATGCAAATTTTCTGAGTATTAAAAATATCTAACTTCTAAATGGATTTCAGAGAAGGGTTTCAGATAAAAAGCTTTCTTGATGGTACACATATCTGTAATAATTTGCTACCAAAATGTTAATAACTGAACAATAGAAATAACAAAATTGAATTATGAACTTACGGCTCACATCATGTACCAGTTGCTTGATTGAGCTGCGCGCGTGGACAATATGAGACAAGCTTCAAATTGAAAGAACAAGAAATATATGTGTAAGTTGCAAGAACTTCAAAAAAAAAACAAACCATCTATAAGACTATGTTTATCAGCGACCCGCTCAACCGTCCAACCACTCAACTTTTATTATATTTTATTAATTTCTCTCACTTCCACATCATCCCAACCCAACTACAATATTTTGTCAAGTTTATCAATGACCACTCAACCACACACTATATATATATATAATTATTTTATTGAAATTTATTTAATTTTTTAATAAAAATAAAATAATTAATTTAAAACATATATAACTTATAAAGTAATTATTAAAATAAAATATATTTTAAGAATAGTATATATATTTTCTATATATATATATATATATAATTAAATTATCAAGAATAATGCAAATATAATATAGTGTATATATATAATTAATATATATATATATATCAAAATTAGTCTCTATTTGTAGATAATTAAAAATTATGAATTTTGGTATATTTTTTATTTTATTATTTAAAAAAATATATCTAATTTATCATTGTATTTATATAAAATGAATTGACCAATAAAATAAAAGCATATATTACAATTCTATTGGCTAATAAATAAAGAATTACAAAAAAGTACAAAAGTGGGCCATGAGACCTTTGTGGTTGGAATGGTCTCTGGTCGACCAAAAGAGAGAGAAATGTACAGCACTTTTCAATTTTTTAATATTTTAATTGTTGATGTGGCGGTTGGGTTGGGGGTAAAAGGTTGCTGATAAATGTGGTCTAAATGATTCTTAACATGCTTTGCATAAACTGATGTTTTTTCACTAATATGTAAATGCCAAAATATCTCTATAAAAGAAATAGAAGGATTTTTCATCCGAATCAACCAGATAAAAGTTGTGGAAAGATATTTGAGTGTTCTAATCAGATAAACCCAAGCAAATGTCCCATTAAAGTTTTTGTTGTTTTAATGAACTTGAATTACTCCAATGAGTGTATCAAAGTGGAGAAATGGGAATCCCCTTTAGAAAGCACAGATCAACGAGTCTATTAGGCCCTAAAAACTATACAACATATTGAATGGAGTAAATGAACACAAGAGTCTATTTCAGTGAAACTAACAGAACTATGGTAGTTGTATGTAAATCACGGTTGTTTTTTACTTGTTCAAAAGAAATATTATAGAAAGTGGATAAGCAATTTTTGCTTTCCAAATAAAAAATATTAATTTTGATATAATATATATATATATTATTAATTATTCATTTATTTATATTTTAAAATAAAATATATAATATATAATCATCTTGTTAGGAACCGAGACTCCCACATTAGTATGATATTGTCCGCTTTGGGCCGAGCACAAGCCCGCACGAATTTATTTTTGTGCATCTCCTAAAGGGCCTCATATTAATGGAGTTAATTGTGGACTTATAAACCAATGAATACTTCTTTCATTTGTCGACGTGGGATATTGGGTTTGCTACCCAACGCATCTAATTATAGCGCTTCTGTTGGATAACTTACTTTTTACATGGGTTGGAGAACATCTTGGTTGTGAGCTAAAATTTGTATATTTTTTATTTTTATTTTTCATACAATCTACATGAGCGCCAACTAAGCACAAGTGTACTTTGTTTGTTATAATGAATGTAGGGATGTCAATAAAGCTCGAAACCGATGGGTCGACCCGAAATTGGTGGTCTAAAATGCGGGTTAGGGTAAAAAAATTTCAACCCGAAATTATTTTTAACCGAACGGGTTGAACCCGACGGGTTGGTGGCCCGAACGGGCTGAGCACGGTGGGTTGCGGGTCGGCCCGTAGGTCTGGCAATATTTAATAATTTATTATTTATTATTTCTAATATTATTTATATCCTACTATACCCATTACTTATATACCAAATTTCCTAGACCTAATTTTCCGTCACACAAAATCTCATCAATCTCTCCCAATGACGTAGTCCTTTGCCCTGAAATCGAAAAATCTCTCATTTCTTCCTCTTTCACTGTCTTCCACTCGTCACTCTCCTAATTTGCGTATCTACTCATTTCTTCCTTTCAAGAACCTTTAGTCACTCGTTGTTATGTTCACCCAAGTGAAAGCTATATTTAATTTTTTAATCATTATTTTATCATTTTATACGTTGAGAAATGTACTTCTATTACTTAAATTAGTTGGTATATAAGGATTGATGTTTTTTTTTTCTTTTCAAACTATGATTATCCACTTATCACTATTTTTTTGCAAAGATATTGATATTTGATGTCTTTATTTATGTTGGTTCATCATTTTCTTTTTTTATTTTGTTTTAGGGGTTGTTAAAATATTTTAAGAAAATCTTTACAAAAATAAACTCGTAAATATTGTCAACCCGACGGGTCAGCCCGAAAACCGGTGGGTTAGGGTTAGGTTCAAGAATTTTTAGCCCGATAAAAATTCAGCCCGATTCAACCCGGACCGAATAGCCCGCAGCCCGATAGGGTTAGCCCGAAACCCGACGGGTTAGCCCGATTGACATCCCTAAATGGATGGTCTTATTTACTTAAGTAAAACTTCCTCCAATAATATTTATTGGGCAAAGTTATAATTTTCCCATATTTATTTCAATTATTTATGATTTCAATTATAATTATACTTAGACAAATGTAGTAGAGAGTGAGTATAAGACCATCTCCAACCCCAACGGGGAAATCCCGTCGGCCACGAAAATCACGGGGGTGGCAGCTCCAACGCAGCGCCGGGACGGGACGCCGGGACCGTAAAAATCCCTTCTGCAAACACTCTCCCGGAAAATACCCCGGCAGCAAAATAGGGGACGGGATGGACGGGATAGGGGTTTGGGGTGGATTTGGGATATTTTTTCAATTATTCTATAGTTTAATGGATTTTGGGCTTTTGGAGCTTATTTTTATAAAAAAATTGTGTTAAGTTTTCCTTTAAATAAATTTGTTAATTTTTTTAAATATTTTTTATCATTTTGATTTAAATTTGTTTTTAATTTAATATATATTTTAACAATTAAAATTTAATTAAAACCAACAAGTACTAAAAATAAGATAAAACTTAAATACATTAGATTAAAACATGAAATTAAATACATTACATTAAAACATAAAATACATTAAATTAAACACAACAAGTACTAAAAATATTAGTTTGTTTTAAATAAATTAATTATTGTCTGTGAGTTTATTTATATTTGTTATAAAAATATTTATTTGATGTTAATTTAAGTTATATAAGATTTAACAAAAAAATAAAATATATAAAAATAAACATTAATATATATATATATATATATATATATCAAAATATGTAATATAATAAATGAATAATAAAAAATTAAATGAATAATATAAGTAATCAAAATGAGATATTCTATTTTGGGTTGGAGATGAATATGAAAAAATTGGAAAACTGGACGGGAAAATTGGAAAATTAGACTGGGAAATCAGAGATGGTCTAACGCCTCTATATTTTGCCGAAAAAAGCCATACAATTCTTCAAATATGAAAAACATATTTGTTAATATTAAAAATGATAATATGCATCATATATGGATTCATGTGCGATTCTGGAATCTATGCTGTAAAATACGGAGACGGATAACATTCCGTGTGATTTAAAGATTCTCTGATCAATGGTGTTGACCAATTCTCAGTAGCCCTCTGTGGACATTTCTTCCTATAAATAACAATTCATATAATTCCATCTCTCTCTCTCTCTCAATTCACTTGGATGGAAAGGCCGCCTTCACACCGACTCCCAGTTCATCGAAGATTCTATCACAGTGGAGTCACAACTTGTATGCAAATTTCTCGTTTTGATTATTAAAAGGTAACCATTGACTATTGTGGTGTGATATTGTGGGCTGTTGAATTATCTTCCATTATTTAATTTTCGTTGATTTTTGAACAAGACTTTAATGATGAGGCGCTGCTTCTGCAAAGCTTCATCTTTTGAGTCCCACGGCATTCCAGTCCTCCATTAACAGATTGAAGATCGAAAAAACTCTTGATTGCCATTCTCAAAAACAAGAAGGAATCCCAGATTAGGATAAAAGGTAACACATGCTTCAATACTGTGTTTCGTGTCGTTGGCAAATGATGATTAGCTCTTGAATTGTTAATTTTCACTTTCTTATTACCTTTCTTTTCTGAAAGATAGTTGTCAATTTGGGAGTTGATTGAAGTTAGGGTTGCATTGTTCAGCACATGATGTTGTTTCATGCTTGGTTTTGTAACACAGACCATTTCATGGCCATGAAGTGCTTTCAATTCTACAATGGTGACAGAAAGGAAGAACCAAAGACTCCAATGGCTAATTCAACTCTGTCTTCATTCACGGATCTTGAAATGAAACAATCTGGGTCTGAATTTAATTCTCAGGATGTATCAAGTGCGAGCATTGAGTCCAGAGGTCGTAGCCAGTTCCCAAATTTGAGTGAGAGAGCCAGTAATCTCAAAGTTTTCACCTTTGCAGAACTGAAACAGGCAACAAAGAATTTCAGCCGCACTGCCAAACTCGGGGAAGGCGGTTTTGGATGTGTTTTTAAAGGTATCATCAAGAGTTGTGATGATCCAGCAAAGAAAGTTGATGTGGCTGTGAAACAACTTGGTAGAAGAGGACTGCAGGTTCATTTTTGATCATGCTTGTTCTTCAGTTTCAGCTTTCCGATAATTTCGTGGTAGACTTGGTAGTTAACCTCTTCGAACTATGTCAGCCTCCGCACTTGTTAATGTTGATCGTACGTGCTCATACGTCCATTGATGACACGGAAACATAACTTAGAGAGGATTAGGCTATTGACTACTACTAAAACATGTCCAATTTGAGTATCACTGTCCTGAAAAAGGAATAACTTATTAGGAGCATCAGTATATTTAATTAGTATTCATTAGAAAAATGAATCAAGATAATAATTTAGTTTAAACAGATGATGAAGATGGCTGTCAGGTTTTCAAGAATTAATGCACTACCTCCTCTTGGGGGTTAGTTAGAAGCTGTAAGATTTTCTTATCTTTTTTTTTGAGTTTCTGTTAACTCCATTAACGTCTTACTATTACAATGCCTTATGTCTGAAGAATTGTTTCACCGATTTCTGTGACTTCGTATAAGTAACATTTTTAGTGTGTTCCTGGTGAAACTGCTGATCTTACCTCATTTAATTCTCTCAATGGAAGAAAAGAAATCTTATGCAATTTGAATAAAAATTGTTCTTGGTATTGTCAGGGTCACAAAGAATGGGTGACAGAAGTTAATGTTCTTGGCATTGTGGAGCATCCAAACCTCGTGAAACTTATCGGTTACTGTGCTGAGGATGATGAAAGAGGGATTCAACGGCTTCTAATATATGAATACATGCCCAATGGAAGTGTGGAAGATCATTTATCAATCAGGTCTCCCTCACCCCTGTCATGGGATAAGAGGCTGAGGATTGCCTTAGATGCTGCATGCGGCTTAGCTTACCTGCACGAGGAAATGGATTTTCAGGTTGTGCTTTAATGCTGACTGTTTAATTTCCCCTGTGACTTCTTTTCGTTTTTACTAAATCACTGCCATGAATAGCTTGCAGATTTTATCTATTTATGGCCAGTTTTTTAAGAATTTACCACTAACTTTGATCATTTAATTCCTATCTCCAGATCATCTTCAGAGATTTCAAATCTTCTAACATTCTTCTAGATGAACAATGGAATGCTAAACTATCAGATTTTGGTTTGGCTCGACTGGGTCCTTCAGAAGGGCTAACGCATGTTTCAACAGCGGTATGCTCCATGCTACGATGTTTTGGTTTTTCTCTAGGCATCATGCAAATTGGGGGGTGGGATGTCTCTGCTCACTGCTTTGTGCAATGGCTAATCTCTGTGCATATTTATTCGAGTCATCTCGTTTCGTGCTCCTGTTGTTTGATAATTATATGTTGTTATCAGGTTGTAGGGACAATGGGATATGCAGCTCCTGAATACATTCAAACTGGTCGTCTCACATCGAAGAGCGATGTTTGGAGCTACGGGGTGTTCCTCTATGAACTCATCACTGGGAGACGCCCGTTGGATAGACATCGCCCCAAAGGCGAGCAGAGTCTATTGGAATGGGTAAAACCATACCTTTCAGACCCCAAGAAGTTTCCTCTTATACTGGATCCAAAGCTGGAAGGAAAGCAACCCATTAGATCAGCTCACAAGCTAGCACTTGTCGCTAACCGCTGCTTGTCCAGGCTTCCAAAGACACGGCCCAAGATGAGCGAAGTCCGGGGCATGATCATCCAAGTAGTCGAGGCAGCTACAGGCGCCGGCATCCCTCAACCATCTTTGAAGAATAAAGAGCAGGATAAACCTTATGATGAGCCTGAGCCTGAGCCTAAGGCCAAAAGGAGGCTGAGTGATATCAAACTCGTGGACACTGGCTGGCTGCTTCGCGTGTGGTCATCGAGGCTCGTGAAAACTTGCTGACCAGCATCAGTCAATTAGGATGGACAGGTTCTATTTGGGTACATAAATAAGAGCTTCTTTTTTTTTGGGTATTTTAAGACAGTGGTGGATGTTTGAGACTGGTTGAAGGCATAACTAGTTACTGCTGATAGAATGCTGCAACCAGATTCTGACTTCTGCTGTTACTAGTGTAAAATGTAAATCTCTCCACGAGGAAGTGAAGGACTTCTCATAAAAAGGTTTCAGTAGTCCCTGTCTCGTTAGAGGCATCGATAGATTTTTGACGGACCGGTGGTTCGATATATTCAGCAGGTTTGGAATATGCTTTTGTAGGTTTTGATCGTTGAGTTCACAGTTGTAACCCTTTGTATCTTCTTTCATGATAAAAATGGTATGATTCCTGTTCAATATATAAATATATATATGTATGTATTTTAGGTAGAAATTTCGTAATATTCTTCGCTGCATTGGTGGCCTATTTTTTTTGCTCTATATTCATGTCAGGGGCGGATCTAGAAAATTAAAATTGGAGTATAATATACGAATAAGATAAATTGGGGTACATTATGTAAATATATATATAAATAATATGTAAGAAATATATCTAAATAGTAGTAAAATTACATAATTAATAAAAATTTAAAAAAAAATTGGAGTACAAGTGTACCCCAAAGCTATAAGTACATCCGCCTCTGATTCATGTGTGTGATGATACCTTATATGCAGGCAATTCAATTTGTACAATAATAAAATTAATGATCTATCTAAAATATATGATTTTTTAAATAAAATATATTAATTTAAAATTTACGCATCCAAAAGATCCAAAGTTTTTGAACTAATAACTTTTTAGTTACATTCAAAAGCATTTTTACCATGTGTGTAATAATATACTCCCTTCGATTATATAGTCCGGATTACTATTTTAGAGTGTTTTAATTATATAGTCAAATTTCCATATTTGGTATTATTTTTATATGGCTATTTACTATTACATTCCTGAATAATCTTGAAAAATGAGTATATTAAATGTAATATTATGAAAATGAGAGGTTAATTAATACTTTAAATAAGGGTAATGTTGGAAGGTTATTTAAATATTAAATAGTAATTTTTTACAAATATACGAGATCAAACTTGACTACATAATATAAAAAAAGAGGGAGTATAACTTTTGCTGCCATGTGTTGGGCCAGTTAGCTTAAATAAAATTGATGGAATAATGTAATTGCACAAGATCAATGATATTAATTAGTAAATAAATAATCGTTTAATGTTTGTAATACTTACGTGGTGGTGCAGATGCGGCCGCCGCCCATCTATCTTGAATTTGTTTTGAGTTTTATATTTACAAATGTGATATTTTACACATGTAATCAAATGAATGGAGTCGTCCATTTTTTAAACAATAGTAGAATTTTATAATGAAAAAAAAAAACACTTGCATTTGCGTATATTCTCACCCTCTTTTATTCTCTGTTTTCAACTCTCCAACCACCGCCTTAGTCCTCCACTATTGCATAGGGATGTCAATAAAGCCCGAAATCGATGGGTTAGTCCGAAACCGGTTGGTTAAAATACGGGTTAGGGTAAAAAATTTCCAGCCCGAAATTATTTTTAATCGAATGGGTTGAACCCGACGGGTTGGCGGCCCGAACGGGTTGAGCCCGGTGGGTTGTGGGTCGGCCCGTAGGTCCGGCAATATTTAATTTTATATATATATATAATATTTTATTATTTCTAATATTATTTATATCCTATTATACTCAAAAACCCAATTCTCTAAACCTAATTTTTCGTCACACAAAATCTCGTCTATCTCTCACAATGACGTAGTCCATTACCCTCAAATCGAAAAATCCTCCCTTTCTTCTTCTTTCACAGTCTTCCACTCGTCACTCTCGTAATTAGCGTGCTACTCATTTTCCTTTCAAGCACCTTTATAAATCTTTCGTTATTAAGTTCACCCAAATGAAAGCTACATTTAATTTTATAATCTCTATTTTATTATTTAATAAGTTGAAGAATGTACTTCTATTACTTAAATTAGTTCGCATATAAGGATTGATATTTTTTTTAAACTATGATTGACCAACCTTTTATCTACTTATCACTATTTTTTTATGAAGATATTGTTGTCTAATGTCTTTTATTTATGTTGGTTCCTCATTTTCATTTTTATTTTGTTTTAGGGGTTGTTAAAATATTTTAAGAAAATCTTTACAAAAGTAAACTCGTAAATCTTGCCAACCCGACGGGTCAGCCCGAAAATCGGTGGGTTAGGGTTAGGTTCAAGAATTTTTAGCCCGAAAAAAATTCAGCCCGATTTAATCCGGACCGAATAGCCCGCAACCCGACGGATTAGCCCGATTGACATCCCTACTATTGCATATGTAATCAACAGGTCATTAGATTTGATATATTCTAAAGATATTAAATTTTAAATTAATGAATAATTGTGTGAGTCTTTGCATTCCAATCCAAATATAATTTTAGAATAGTGCATTTTATTTGAAATTTATATTATGATCGAAATGCTCTATAAATAAATAAATTTTTTGAGAGGAAAGTGTTATGTATCAACGTTTCACTTTAAAATATTATATCACTCAAATTTTTACTTAGTTCAGTACTCCCTCCATTGCCATTATATGTTCTTATTTAATCTTATATGTTTGTCTAAAAAAATATATTGAAAAAGACTTTCAATATTATCCTTATTAAAAGCATAAATTAGTCTTGATCTTTTCATATATTTAAAACATTAACTTTCTCATTTTTTCAAAATTATTTAACGGTATATCTGTAATTTTTTTTAAAAAAATATATTAAATATAGAAATTAAATGATATAATTAAGATATTGATATAGATCATATAAATAGAAGAGAGGAGGGAGTATATTTTTTTATAAAAAAGCCACCACCTCGAGCCCTCCATTTGTGAAAGCAATTCAACATCAATATAAATTATGCTACAAGTTAAAAGGTTAGGCAAAATGATAATGTCATTGGGCAGCCTAATCTTCAAATAAATTCTCACGAAAACCTAATTCCAATTATGTAACATCAATTCTAAGCAAATATTAGGAATATTTGATTTGACCGAAAGATGAATTATAGGTCAAATTAATAAGTAAGGTGTGGAAATTTTTTTCAAACTGATCAAATTAAAATTTCAAACAAAAAGGACCAAACCATTTTAAAAAAATTTAGTTCAATCGGTTTGATAGTTTGGAATGACAATTCAACAGTCCCGGTCGAAACATCGAGAATTTCTTATTTTTTAAAAAAATTACGTATTTTTTAAAAACAAACAATTATGCATCTATGAAATAGTTTTACGATATCTCTTGACATGAACAATTAATAATGCAAAAGTTTTCAATTTTATAATATTATTGTTAAAAAAATTCATAAAAATATTTAAATAAGTGCTATTATTCAATATAATATATTAATATTTAAATAGTTGACAAAACTTGAAATAAAAAAATAACTTATACATTGTTGATACTAATAAATATTAACAGGATGCACAAAGCATACATTTAAATATTGTGAGAAATATTAATAATACTACATTATAATTTAATATAATATATAGTTTAAACAGTATTATAAAAAGATACGTGTAATCACGAAAATCGTATTCAATTAAATAAACATGAAATTTGGATACAATTCGATTTTAATTTGGATCAAAATATATTTTGTGGATTCTATCTCTATTCTTCCTTTGATTCTTCTCTTCGAACTTGATGCTTGAGTGTTCTTCGGGTCTTCAACAGAATTTGGCTCCGTCGATCCTCTTCAACTTGATCTTGAAGTTTTATAACGTTAATCCAAATGGTTTTCACCTTGATTTTGGATTAAACATTATTTTTGGATGATTTCTTGAAGAACTTCAATCTTGTTCTTCGTGGGCTTGAAGCTTGATCTTCTTGTTCTTTTTTAATTCAATCTTTGATCTTCTTCTTCAACAACTTGGATGGTTGATAACGTTTCTTCGGGGACTGCGAGCCTTGATAATGAATCAAACGTAGAAATTGCTTGTCTTTTGATCAAGAACGCGTTGAAGATGACAAAGAACGCCTTCGAATCTTCAAACGAATGCCTTGAACTTTGGAGAGAACTATTCTTAGTTCTTCAAGTTTATCCACCCTTTAGTTATGATTTTTACTTCAATAATGCCTTGTATTTATAGGCAAAATTGAGAGATGTAGGGCTTAGGTGGCGCGATCTCATTGAGTTGTGATCACATGCTTCTCATATTTGGTGAGCTTGACATATGTTGGCTTTTTATTGGACAATTATTTTTATATATTAAATATCCCTCTTTATTTATTTAATTTAGGAATTCTATTTAAATAAATCCCTAAAATATAAATAAATTGGTATTTAATATTTTAAATCCACGTGGTACGTTTTAATTGATCGTGAATTTTTGTGTGTCTACAATATGATCCAACATAAATGATCGATTTCTTACCATTAATTGTCGATCAAATCAAATTATACAATTTGAAAAATAATTCGGTCCAGCCACATTCTTAATCATCAAACTAATTAAATTATTTATGTTCGGCCGATTTGACGGATTTCGTTAAAATCAAATTCACCCCTAGTGTATACCCATAAATTGATTTTTGCTGAAGACAATGAATCATCAATGAAATTCAACCCACACGAACAGATCAATAAAATCTACTAAGATTCTTTCAAGTCAAATACAAATCTGAATCAAATAACTCGTGATCAGTTACTCTAATATTTGAGATTAAAAAAAGCGAGGAAACAAATCTCCAAATTAGTTTGATGCATAACAATCGTGCCAAATTTGATTCTAACCTAAATGGAAGGAAAAGTGGCGATTACATTTACACCCACTAAGCGTTTCCAAAAGCTATTCTTGCCTTTTTCTTCACATCAACAGCTAATTGTCCTTGCCCAAACTGTATGTAGAGTTGCGATTATAAACCACCTCATCCCATCGTTAAGCCTCTACCCTCCTTTATTCTCTCTCTAGATATTACAGTTGCGAATACGCGGAATGCTGAATACTTCGTGCACACCAACTGTGTGCATTTTGAGTTTCGGGTTTTCCTTTTCTGGCGTGTTTTAATTGAAGGTGATGTTTGATTTCTTTACCACATCCAGTGGCTTTTTCTTTACGGTTTCTATTGGTTTGCAACTGCGATTTGGGATTTCTTCGATTCCAAGTTTCTGGATTTTGATGCCATTTTCCTTTTCGTATTCTTGTGCTTAATTATTGGGATTCAGGAATATGTCCTTAATTTTGTTCTTGTGATGAATATTTGATTAAATGATTATGCCAGGAAGAGATTTTTAAGGTATCCGCGCTCTATATATTTCGTTTTGCACTCTGTAGTTTATATTGAAAAAATATCCACCTTTTCGTCTTGAAGTTCTCAGAATTCTTGATCACCCAATTATAAGATTTATGTTTGAAGACTTAACTAGGAGGTCATGAAAATTGCTAGTGTTTCATGGATACGGAGTAAACTGCTGTTTGGATGAGTAAATCCTAGAGAGATCAGTAGTTACCGTAAACCATATTATGGGTTTTTGTTATGATGCAAGATTCATCCAAACGTTGATGGCCCTTTTTCCTTTCTGGGTTCTTTTTCTTTGTTTTGTTTGCTTACCGCCTTTTTCTAAGATGTGAATATTAATATTAGTACACACCTTTTACTCGTTTGTATTCTTATATAAGGGTACTGGTTTCTTTTTACCTTTCCTATTTGGCAGGGAGCAAAGTCAATCTGACTAACTAGGAAGCACTACAACTTTTATTGGATGAATGCCTGTTTGTTTCTGTGAGCGATCACCCGAAGAAATAATGCATGAACCAGAACCTGATGCTGCTCCATGGAGTTTTCTTAACATCGACAGTATTTTCAGTAACAATTATTATGGAGACAGCACTCAACATGATGTGAAGATTAGCCATGAACAGTATGTAAGAGATGATCAATGTGTCAACACTGACAATGACGAGATTGTAGCACATGCTCTTCTACAAGAAGAATTATCGCAATTGGAAATTGGAGAACCTCTTGAATTATCACATTCTGGGGAGGAATGCTTACAAGATTCCACTGTCACCTCAGATTGGCATAATTCTTCAAGTAACTATTATACAGGTCTATTCATACTTCTTTCTCTTCTTGCTTGTTTTGTTTAACTTCACCAGAACCTCTCCTGTGGTAAATTCCGGAGAAATCTATTAAAGTGCAGGCCAAGTGGGTAGCGCATATGAGAGTGATGATGCAGGGAGCCCATGCTCGAGCCCTGGAGAGAGATCATGTGAGGGAGATGATTACTCTGGTAGTCTAGAAATAACAGATGACTCAGAACTTGAAGGAGAAGTTGAGAAGAGGTTACACCAAATGATTCCTGTCCCTGTAAGCATCAGTTCCATGAAATTTATACAATTTGAATCACATGGAAGTCATTGCACTGTATATAATTCACCAATAGATAATTTGAAAACTCAGGACATACCTATCAATTTTTCTTGTTTCCTCGTGTTAATCTATTAACTTATTGTCGCTCTCTTGATCAATATAATTTCCAAATATGTTTGTTGCAAGAATCATCTATAATTAACCTAAACCCAGATAAATCCTGATCCGTTTCTTGGCAAAATTCATATACATTATACCATTAACCTAAAATGTTGAAAATTGTTCAGAAATGGGTGCAACAGCTCTACGTATTTTAACTTAAAATTTGGGCATGATTTTGTCTACACCATTATTTCAATTTACTTTGGAGTGATCCTTGCAAGGATATTTTAGTGATTTATGTATTGGTACTACTGGCAGCATGTTCCAAGGATCAATGGAGACATACCTTCAGTAGACGAAGCAACTTCTGACCATCAAAGGCTGCTGGATAGGTACTTTTGATCTTGCTGTCTTGTTGGCTTAGGCATCAGATTTGAATCAGTGGATCCATATTCCTGTTACTGCATTTCCTTCATTTTGTCCATTCTTGAAATGTCTTTGTCAAGAACCAAACCCCCCCTACACGCACCCGATCCGATGTGATTTTACTGTTGTATGTGGAAGTTTTCAATGGAAATGATTAAAACGCCTTCTACTCAGCAGTAGGAGCCCATACTCTCTGAGAAGCTTTGTTGGTGTTACAGTGAAAAATGGTTAACCAAGTAGTTGGTAATAAATTAACTCGTGTCTGTGAGGACTATAATTGGACTTGAAATCAGCCTCTTGTAGTTTAGGATGCCAATACGCATGCTGAGGATGCTTAAGTTTTCTAGCGTTGACCCTTTGTGTTTTGCTCTGGTGTCTGATTGCATTTGATATTGTTTCATGACCAGTGAGTTGGTAGAACACATTTTTTGATATTTGATCTTGTGTGACGCCTTGGTTTCAGGTTAGAGTTGTATGACTTAATTGAACACAAAGTTCAAGGAGATGGAAATTGTCAGGTTAGTTTGCATCATTATGTAACTTTTACTGCATATAATAGGTTGCCAAAATGTTTCAGTACCAGTAGACATAAATTTCCAGAAAAGAATTGAATACATTTATCTCTTGTTATGTATTAAAGTGATATCATGTTTGAAAACCCTAAACCACTATCTTCTCCGTTACATGTCTTGAGTATACAACCTGATGAGCAGACGATCCTAAGTATGCAGTTAAATATTTTGCTCAAGATTGTCTTTCACGCGAATCACGCCAAAATCCAAATAATAGGCTATGAAGTATTCTTACATTGCTATGCTGTACTTTACACTTTAAAATAGTTCCACTGATTCATTATGGCTTTTCTGCAGTTTCGTGCTTTATCTGATCAGTTCTATCGGGCACCTGAGCATCACAAATTTGTACGACAAGAAGTTGTTCGTCAGGTGGGGTGTATTTGTAATTAAACAACGGTGTTATTGTTTTCCTCATTTCTTGCATCCTAGAGGCGTTTTTCTATTTTAGAAACTGTAATGTGACGCAACTCCTGTTTGCTGGTGTGTCATCAGCTCAAAGCGCATCCAGAAATGTACGACGGGTATGTTCCCATGGAATATGCCGAGTACTTAAAGAAGATGTCCAAGTATATTTCTTGTCTTGGGATTTTCTCTCCCCTTTTTTTGTTTTAGCACTATAAACAACTTGTGATGTTTACATGATATATAACCAGGACCGGAGAGTGGGGTGATCATGTCACTCTTCAAGCTGCTGCAGATTCGGTATTGCCTGCCTTGTCTCAAACTGCCGCTGATTATTTAATAACATTTTGAACTGAGATGTGGGCTATTTATCTGTTGACAGTATGGTGTCAAGATTCTTGTAGTAACTTCATTCAAAGATACCTGCTACATTGAGATACTCCCACAAAACCAAAAGTCGAAACGAGGTCATTTTTCGCTTTCACCACATGCTGTATCTGCTCTGCATCTTCTAGATTGTGCTAAAGCATTATGTCCGAATATTTGCATTTTTACATCCATGCCATACTGCATGCATGTTTGCAATTCTTCTATATTTCTTGGCGCATGATTTGTGTTGCTTGCATCGTTTGAATCACACGTGATATTGTATTTGTGATTATTCTTGTGCAGTCATATATTTGAGTTTCTGGGCTGAGGTACATTACAACTCCATTTATCCTCAAGGAGGTAAACTGTCATTTCTTATTACCATTTTACTGTCTTACTTATTTGAGTTTCGATCTACACTAATGTCGTGAAATTAAACCTATCTTGATCAGATCTGCCTCCCAGCGATTTCAAGAGGAAGAAAAAGTGGTGGAATTTCCGAAACAAGCCGTAGAAATATTAATGTTAAGCTTTCGAATCAACTGTGGCTGATATTTGAGCTCAGTTGCACATAAACTTCATCTTCATTCTTACCTTGTAGTATTTATAATATGTTGCCAAAATCTTGGATCAATTCCACTGCATAATCTTCTGCAAAATTATATACATGTTGGATGGAACTGACTGAAGGGAACAAAATACATACACATGCCATGCCAGTCTCAAACACAACCCTAATGAAATTTATTTTTATACCATCATGCACCCATAATAAGGCAACCTATTTATCATTCATGATCTTCAGCCAACGCGCTCTGCCCCCTCCTCTTCCACCGTCGCTGGCTGCAGCAGCAGCGCCGTGAACGGCATGTGGCAGTACCCATTAGGAATGAAATTTAACTCCATCGGCGGCTGGTAGAGGTCCAGAGGCGGCGCAGTCAGCGCGTTTCCACTCTCGGGAGAGGCGGAGACAGCCTCGGCAGGTACGATGCCGGTTCCCGTTGCGGCTATTATAGAAGGCTCGGCGTGGCGGAGTAGCCAATCTATGGTTTCTCCGTCAGTGCGGTGGCCCAGTTCCCGCGTCAGCTGGAAGACGCGGGCGGCGCAGAGCGCCGGCATCCGCACGCGGCGGCTGCGTCCGTTAACCTTGGCGTGACGACCCTTAGTGGAAGAGGAGGAGGCGTTGGCGCCGAGAGACTTCTTCCTAGAATGTGCGGTTGTGGTGGAGTTGGAAGCGAGGGTTTCGTCAGTGGCGGAGGGAGCAACGGGAGGAAGGGAGTGAGAAGAGGAGACCATGTGGGGAAGCATATTATTTGAAGAAGAGGAAGGCATGGTGATGATCGATTTTTTTATGAAGACGAAGACCCCACAAAATGAATTACCAGAGATTGAAGACGAAGATAAACCCTAAAAGCCGGTGACATCTGTTATCGGAAATGGGCTTCCTTTTTTACTGCACGGGGCCCATCCCTCTCTCTCCTCCCTTACTATTCCTCAATCCCCATTTTTATAAAATTTAGGGGGCGTTTGGTATAAGTGTCGGAATCACTATGGGTATGGGTATGGTTATGAGTTTGAAAGTAAAGGGAATGGGTATGGGTTTAAGTATTCCAATAAAGATGTTTGGTATATAAGATGGATTTGGTATAATTTTTAATTCTTTAAATTCATATATTAAGAAAAATATTAAATAATACACAAATAATAATAATTAATTTGATAATAAAAATAAAATAATTTTATATATTTATTTATAATTATATTAATGTTAAATGACTATTTTAAAATAATTAATATAATTTTATTAATATTATTAATAATATAATATTAAAAATATTATATATATTTATTTATTTTCCTAATATTACTAAATATAATAGTAATATGTAATTAATAATATTATATTTATTTTTTAATATTAGTAAATAATATAATAATATAAAATTATGATAATATTTTATATTATAATGAAGATTATATACTAATATATTTATATATTAATTACAATTTCATATAATATCATAATTACTATAATATTTTATAATGATATCATAATTATATAATTATATTAATATTAGTAATATATAATTTTAAATTATATATATTAATAATTATTATATTATAGTTGCTAATATTAAAAAAATATAATAATAATATATAATTATAATAAATATAATATTTGATTTTACTAATATTACTAAATAATATAATAATATATAATTATGATAATATTTTATATTATAATTAAGATTATATAATAATATATTTATATAACATTATAATTAATAATATTTTATAATAATATTATTACTATAATATTTTTTAATTACTAATATAATATTATTATCTTAATACTAATATTATAGGAAATTATAATAATTAAAAAAAACAAACAAATTTAGGCATAAAAATGGGAATGGAATGAAACCCTCCAAATTATGGGGGAATGGGGGATTCCCAAGTTTTTGGGAATCAAGTCATTCCCACGGGAATGATACCCGATAACCAAACGGTGGGTTTCGGAATCATTCCATTCCCTGATTCCGAAACCCACCAACCAAACACCCCCTTATATATTCAAATATAATTTTCAGTATTTACTTAAAATATATATGTAATTTTTATTTATCTATATATATATTTTTAATAATAATAATGTATTAATTTAAATTCACACAATCAAATATTTCCGAGAAATTTCGAACGTATCTGTAAGATATTTTTACCACTATATCATGTTGGGACTATTTTTCTATATTACTCCATTTGTATAGCTTTATGAAGTTCTTATCTATACCAAATATGATTATTTTTTAAAATGAATTTCTGTATGAAATATCAAGCATTTTCTAATCTGTCCAACTGATTCTTGTCAACACCCAATCAATATTATACTATGTTTATGAAGCATCAATAAATGTTTATGCAACAGAAGCATTTTCAATAAATTTAGTCTAAAAAATTCCATACAATTTAAAACTATGAATAAAGCAGAGGATGCCGCTGTAGCCACAGATCATCAATGGTGCAAATCGTACAAGTAGCATTGTTTGCTCGAAAAGGATGAAAGTGTCTTGCCTGTAACCAAAAATTTATGAATATGAAATACGCGACGGATCCAGTAAATTTCTGGGGGGTTGAAATTTTTTTTTGGCCTCCACTCGACTTCAATTCCTTTGTATCATATTTTTTTCTTATTTTCATCCATTTTTTCTTGTTTACTAGGGGGGCTAGTCCAGAAAATTTCGGATCACAATACTATAAAAACGGAAAAAAAATCCGGCTAGGGGGGGGGGCTGGAGCCACCCCAGCCTTAATGTAGATCCGTCTCTGATGAAATATCTTGTAAACATATTGTATATATCGGTTTTAAATTAACGTGTTCTATTTCAAAACATAGTATAAGTAGCATTTGGTTAACCATTATAACAGCTTAACCATATCACACAACAATATACCAGTTGCCCTAATGCCAGAAGCATCCTACATTCCTACTGAATAAGCTGAACTTGATTCTCACATCTCATCAGGGGTTTCAGACAAAGCATCACTTTCATGAAGGCTGCCCACGAGACAAGAGTATACATCATCATCTGGTGTGATTCCAGCCGCTTTCATCTCATCATACAATCTGAAAGCTTCTTCTGATCTCCCCTCTTTCGACAACCCTGCTATCAATGCCGTGTATGTTATCACATCCGGAGTTATATTCTTCGCATGCATCTCTTGGAAGAGCTTCAGCGCCTCATCTATCTTACCAGCTATGCATTCTCCTTGTACGAACGAAGTGTACGTATAACTATCTGGCAGCAGCCCATTAGCTTCCATTTTCTTCCTCAGCTGATATGCTTCCCTCATCTTGCCTACTCTGCAATATCCATGGATCAATGCGTTGTACGTTACAGTAGTTGGTTCCTCTCCTTTTTCTTCCATCTCGCGCAACATTTTGTTTGCTTCAACGAAATTGCATTCCTTGCTGTATATATGGATCAGTGTTGTGTATGCATACATATTCGGAGCCACACCCTTCTCCACCATTGAGAATAGCTCCTTCTTTGCTTCGTCGAACCGGTTTAATCTGCACAGAGCATTGGCAATCATGTTGTAGACATAGACATCAGGATCAAACCCTTTCTTCTCCATGATCAGCTGCAGCTTCCGAGCTTCCTCGATCATCCCCTGCTTACAGTAACCATCCATCAACGTGTTGAAAATAACTCGATTCATGTCTATTCCTTTGCTCTGCATCTCAACAAGCAAGAGTTTCGCTCCCTCCATGTTCCCCATTTTGCACACACCGTGTATCAACGAACCATAAGTGCGCACGTTAGGCTCCAGCCCCTTCTCCACCAGCTCATCAAATAAAGCAAAAGCTCTCTTGATATCACCCAACTTGCAGTATAAACTAATTATCAAGGTATAAGCTTGAATATCTGCCTCTATACCCTTATCAATCATTTCGTCGAACACCTTCACTGCATCTTCAATCTTGAAATATTTCGCTTTCCATTTGATACAAAGAGTGTACGTCGCCACATTGAAGCCCACCCCTGCTTTTTCCATGGCAACCAAAGTCTCTTTCACACCCTTATGATCCGATTTTTTCAGATAAGCATCAATCAAAGTGTTAAAAGTATACGCATTCGGTTTAACCCCTCTTTCAACCAAATAGTCCATCGTTTTTCTTGCTTTCTCTACCTCCTTTCTTCTACACAATCCGTCAATAACCATCGTCATCGAATAAACAGTAATCGTAACATTGCATTCCACCATTTTTTGAAAGAAATCATAAAGCGAATCAAACCGGTTGCATTTCTTCAATGCAACCAAATAAACCATGCAAGAACGCTCATCAATTTCGAACCCATTGTTAACCATATAATCGAAAACCTCCAGACCCTCGTCGAACTTTCGATTATCAACATAAACTCTAAATAGCATATCAAAGAATTTATTCTTTATACTGGGTTCTGCACAACTTCCACTCACTAATGAAGCTAGTTCTGAAAATGGGCGTTGGGAGCTTTTGTCTGCAACAGCAGCATTCAAAACATACTTGCCCTCCGCAAACTTTCTACTTCCAAACAGCCGCAGAATGATTATGATGTGCGATTCAAGATCGGGTTTTGGAGGAGAAATAGAGTGAGCCGTCAGCAGAAATTTGAAGAAACGCAAGCACGAAGAAATGGGAATTAGTGGGTTCGAGAGAACATGGTGCGTGACATGGGGATTAAGAGCGGAAATGAGGGACGGTGAAATCTGGAGAGATTTTGAGGTGGAATTAATTAGGGATTTGGCAATCAAGTTTGCGGTCCGTTCATTAGATTTGGGAGACGAAATTGAGCAGAACGCTTGTTTCGCAGTAGCGTAAAATTCTTTCTTGGACATCGAATTTTGGGAACGAATGCCTGCACTGCACGGTCTGCGGCTGAGCTTCAATCCAATTTAGCGTAAACTTAATCAAATACTGAATAAAAAAATAGGAGTATATTTATAAAAACGCATATTTTGAACTATAAATTTGAAAAATATAAGAAAAGAATAAAACCACGCACGCGCAGAACACGTGGTGACCTTCTCCTCCCTCTCCCTTTGCTTCTGCCATTACTCTCTCTCTCATTTTACTTACTTTTTCATTGGGCAAGAACACATTACAAATCCAATTCCGTCCTGTTATTTTTTTTGTTGATTGGATGAAGCCGTATGTTGCGAAGTACTCCATACAAAAGTAGGATCTTCTCAATTTTCGAAAAACTCAAGTTTTTCGCTTTTTGTTGTCATCTAGATGTGGATGTTGCAATCAATACTGTCCGGCATAACATTTCTGAGGCGTTATTTTTTGTATGGATATACATAAATTGCCATTATCCTTGCATTTCGAAATAATTCATGGATGTGTGATTTCCATTATTAATTTACATTAGCTGAACGTTTGTGGGATCAATCGAAAACCTGACATGAAATGGAAAATCATCCTAGAGACCAGAGCAGCAACCATTCCATACGGACCATACCCAATCTATGGATGATCATATTTCATTTCTGGATTGTAGTTGTAGTGAACTATATATTGATGGATCCGGTTTGCATGATTCTGAGTCTCAGCAGTCAGCAATATCTTGTTAGACTCCAGCTTGGTTTCACATTCTCATGATGCATCTGTACATGAGTTTCATCTGATAATACAACTTTGTTCTTGGGAAAATCTTCTTATGGGGTTTTCATTGCATGGATGCTCACATTCCATTGCTCTTTTTGGGATTGTTTCAAGCTTACAAGGTTCTATTTTGAGCTTAGGTTTTTCCAAAAGACTGAAGAACCCAATAACCATACATTTATATATTTTGAGAAATGCTGTTGAAACTATGGAACGAGAAGATATATGAAGTTGAGGGAGTTTTTCTTTCCTAAAGTGCGGAGTGGAGACAGCTTCAATGGTAAAGTCTTACAGATTTTGACGCCAAATGGAGAAGGCAAGTGATGAGTGTTAGTTGGAATTACTTTACATTCAAATTTACGGCTGTCTTGTTCCAGAAATGGCTTTGAACAGTTTAAAGATCATGAGTTGGTGAAGAGTATAAGAAATTCAGATGGCCAAGATTGCTTCTACATTCAAAAGATTGTAAAGACATACGGGTTCCATTAAATTTAAAAAAATATATATAAAAATTAAAAAAAGTGTTATGCTTCTCTATATTTCGGCCCCTCCTACATTTCTTTTACATATCTTGAGCATTTTGTTTTTTTTTTTTTACTCATCCCAAAGGGCCCAAACAAAGGACATCTTTAGCCTATTTTTCTTTTTTACAATTTAAGGGAAAAGTTGTCCATATAAATATTGCATCACTATATTATTAAAATCTCAAAAAAGGTTAAAGCCCCCTCCTCTCTACTTACTAAGTAGTTAGTCAATGTGTAAAGGAGATTAGTTAGTTAATATAAGAATCACTGGATTAAGATCTTACTGTGTCAGAAGTCAAATCACAATACCCTCTAATGTGCATAGGTTTCAACCACTATTTTCATTTATTTTATATTTTATTTACTTTATTTTGTATTTTTTGTGAAGAACGACAAGAATGCTATGCTTTTAGCAGGGGATAAGGAATTCTAAGTTCATGCAAAATTTGTAATGGACTAAATATAAATTATTGGCAAAAACTTGCATTAAGCAGACCTAAACGGTTTAGGCGAGTTTTATCCTACCCAAATGGGTTGATCCATCCCAAATAGGGTTTATTAATCCCCAATTAGGGTATATTATATGGGTTTGTGCTTGGGTTAATGGATAAAATCCGCCTAAATCGTTTATGTCTGCTTAACCCAAGACCTTCCCTAAATTATTTGGGATAAATCTGATCATTACCTCCCAAAAAAATGTAAACCCAAAATAGTCATGTTTTCTTTTCATATGTAAACCTTAAACAACCCTTCTATGTATATATACATAGTGGTGGATCCATAAAATTTAATATTGGAGTATAATATATAAATAAAAAATTAAGAAAAATATAACTAATTGTTATTTAATATTTAAAGTCCTATACTTAAAAATGTAAAATCAAGAAGAGAAAATATACAATATTAAAATAAAACTACAATGGTAACAAGATCCGACAAGTCTTCATTTTCTGAAAGCAGTCTACAATATCGAGATCATATAATAATTCTTCCACCTTTATCTCTAGTTATGCACTACTATTACGTGGAACACTAATTCACTATTAATTGATTATCTTAATATCTTCTTGAATCGACGAAAATGATACGTCTATTTTTATGTTTTTTATGGAAGAAGGTTCAAAGATCCGGTTGCTTGTCATTGCCTTATTTTCAACCTTAGATATTTTATTGGCGACTCAGTGTTATTTATCTTTTTTATATAAATATTGTAGTTTGTTAGCAAAATTTTAAATATTGATAAGTTATTAAATGTGCAACAAAATTTTAACATTTTGAGGAATGATAGTGCAATTTATACTCAACAAAGTACAAATCATTATTACATATACAAAATTTAATTTTTAACCATTACTACTAATCAACAAAATCATTAATCATATTGTTGATTGAGAAATGAAAATAAAACTATAAATTAATAAAAGAAACAAATAAATAGGAAATGAAAAAGGAAAAAATTAGCTTAGTAACAAACAAGAGAAGAAAGTAGAGGCTTGAGAGTCCCTTCGCTCGGGGTGTAGTGATTAAAACACCTTGCCTGTGACTGAGAGTGTAATACCCTGTGTATAAATTCGACCTTGTACAAGTTATTCGGAATTAATAAAGTAAGAATATCTCGATTCAGACATGAATGAAGTTATTTATTTTGTTGGAAAATTTATATTGAGCTTAGTAATTATGTTTGGAGAAATTATCAAGATTTAATTGGGAATGTAATAAGGTGGAGTGAGGATTATCATGAAATTATGATATTGAGATTTGTGAGGAAAATACAAATGAGGTTGAATTATCATGTATTTTGGAGGTATCTTTGTGAGAATTGAGATAATATGATTGGAGGAATTGATTTTGGAAGTATATGCATTAATTTTTGGAGTTATTATGTTGGGAATTGTATGGATAATTAAGCCATACTATATACATATTATAATAAGAGAAGAAAATAAGAATCATGGTATACATATATACATATAGAGTAGCGTTCAAATCCGAACTAAATGTCCTGAATGAACTATGAACTTTTCATTGTTGTATGTATAATTGATCATTGTAGTTTATATGATAGTTCATTATAGTACTTAATTATGATACTTCATTGTTGTGTGTGTAATTGATCATTGTAGTGTATATGATACTGTAATGAGATATCATATATACAATAATGATCAATTGTACACACAATAATGGAAGTTCATAGTTCATTCAGGAAGATGAGTTCAGCCTAGAATGCACCCCCATACATATATATATGTAATTATATGTATTATAGAATAAGAATTTCTGGACAAATATATAGCAAGAAATAAATCATTCCACACCTTTGCAACCTGAGTTAGAGAGAGAAAAAAAGAGAATAGTGCCCTTTTTCAAAACCTTCCCCGTCAGACTGCATTCCCGGCCAGATTCCGGCCAAACCACGGAGTTGCCGGACAAGCCGTGACCGCCATTGCGAAGCTCGTCTTCCCAGCTTTGATTTGAGCACTCGTGGGTTCCGAGAGGGTGAGAAACAAAGGAGTTATCGTAGAAAGAAGGTATGGGTTTAATCAACCCAGAAATTTTGAGTTTATTTCTTGAATCTTGTTTAATCGACGGAGAATTGATGTTTTGACGGCATTTTCGTGTTCCTCATCATGTAGAGAGGCTTCGGACAGTGAGAAGTGAGTGAAACCACGCCGGAAAAGAGCTCCGCCGCCGTGAAGAGTGTTTTCCGGTGAGCTCTCTTCCACATCTTTAATCTTGCAATTTTTGGTGTTTGGATGCGATATTCATGTTCTAGAGTGTCTAAGGAGTCGATTAGTATCATTGCATGTAAGATTGGACGGAGGAATTGCGAGAAAATGCGAGTTTCAAGGCTAAAACCGGCGAGTTCGTCGGAGAAGACGACTCGTCCCGAACAGGACGGAGACATCCCGCTCGGGACGAGCCTCGAACAAGCGTGCAAGAGCAGGACATCCATCCCGTTCGGGATGGGTGGATCCCGCTCGGAATGGGGCACGACCAGGAGGAGAATTTCGGCGAGTTGTCCATCCCGATCGGGACAGACTCATTCCGTTCGGAATGGGCTACGACCTTGAAGTATAAAACATGGTTTTTGAGCTATTTTTCATTACGTTTTGGATCATTTCAATCCTTAAGTTCAATATATGAAATTAGAAGCATGTTAAGTATGAGAACATGACGTGATATGTGTTTGGTTATGGATTACGAGTATGAACGATGTTGAATTGGATTGGAGGGAAACAAGAGAATTATGTTGAGATGATTCGATTAAGTTTGTCATTGTCCTAGATCGTCCGTCCTAATCTGGTGATTCTTGATTATTTGTAGGAGGTTGAAAGTCGGAGAAGTAAGCTCGAGTTAGCGGAAAACATCTATAACTAAAGCCAAACATCAGGTGGGGAACTATTTAAGTATAAAAGCAAAATGTGTGTTTTATTTTCAAAATGTGTTTAAATTTCCTTGTTTTTAAATTGAGACTGCTATGCATGTTTTGTGCTATTGTATATGTCCTCTGTCGATTCCCATCGACAGAGAGTATTACTAATGAGTTTAGAATCAGGTTCCATAACTGCGCTAGAACTCATTTAGTGAATTGGGTGAAATGGTAGTGACCTTAAACCCTGAAAGAAATTATAATGGGTGAAATGGTAGTGACTTTAAACCCTGAAAAGATAAGAAACACGGGTGAAATGGAGTTACCTTAAACCCCGTGGGAAGTGATTGGTTAATTAAAATACGATCGGATCTCGAAGTGAATTCCGAGATTAGTGCACTTAGATGATAGTGTGTTGAATGTTTAATCATTCCTAACTAGTCATCGTAACTTGGAAGTAGGCCAGCTTCCGGTTACAAAACAATAACAGATACAATATCATGTTTAAATAGCGCATAAAAGAAAATGTTTTAGATAGCACGATTTCTTTCAACAAAACCCCGTGTCTATCTGTGTGAGTTGCATAACATTTCTCTTATATAATGTATGTTTTCGGGCATGTTTCTCATTGGGTACATTAGTACTCAGCCCCTCTCGTTATTTCTAAAACGTGCAGGTTAAGCAGCGAGGATGGAAGTTCTGGGGTGTAAGCCGGTGAAATAAAGTGGTTTTTGAAGAAATTAAAAGATCCTGTGACATGTATCTTCATATACATGTCACCATCACGCTACACACACTGCTGCACCGCTCTCTGAATTTTCCCTTCCCATGATTTGAACAACTAACTGTTTTAAATACTGTTTTCGTGAGATTTGAGCTCAAAGTTTATTTCCTTGCTAATTAACTATCTCTTTTTAATTTACTCAAGTTTCCTGCTTTTATTAAAATTGCTAAAATGTTCAACAAAACCTGAAACATCACTGTAACGTGTCCCCAAATTGGGAAGGTCAGTTGGGGGCGTTATAGAGGTGGTATCAGAGCGAAGGTTTTTGGTGTTCAAATGATTTCAAAGTATTTTGATTCTGGTTGAGTGAAGAGTTCGCCTGTGCTTACACCCTACTCCATCCTGCGCAACCTGAGGTATGGTTTTAAAAGATCCCAAGATTTTAAATTTTTCCTGCTTGCAAAATTGGTTATGATTTGAAGTTTTGGAAGCACTGAGTATTTATTTAAGGTGATTTGCAAAGTTAAAAGAAAATGAAGTTGATGTTGATAAAAGAGGGTTGAATTGTTTTGGCTTGTGATGGTGTCGTGTTGAGCAAATGTGCTAACACAAGTTAATTGATGATTAAATTGGAAGTTGTTATGAGTTTGAAAATTTTGAAAGTTTTGGAAACTGTTTGGGGTTATGACACCTATATGAGGATTTTGAAAATGCAATTTTGATTGAGCCGATCCTTTGAAAGCATGATTAGAAGTTGAATTGATTAAAGTTTGAAATTTTGCAAGCAGTGATTTTATTGATGTTATGGCTATAGATGTACTAACTGGATATTGAGTTATAAAAATTTCAAACTTGAGATGAACTAAGGGAGGATTAGGACGGATTAGGATTGACAAAATACCGGTGGGCCTTAAAAAGGCATTGACTTGATTTGGGTTGGATGTTGTGAGATGGTGTTGTAAGAGTGGAAAGAGTAGACAGTTGTAATAAATTGAACTTAGAACTTGAATTGGGATGTGGAAATTGAAAATTTCTGGGAACTGGAAAATCCAGTATTTGAGTTGAGTGTGCAAAATGCACGAGTTAGTTGGTGTTAAGTGTACAGAATGTACATAGTGAGACTGGCAGATGTAGTCAGACTTGGAGTGAGTTAGTATATGCGAGGATTCGAAAGAACCTCGGCAGGGTGTGTGGTGTAGTTGTTCTATATGACCTCGTACTGATCGTGTATTGATTGTTTTGATGGCAGATGGCTCCTCAGGATCGGATTGTGAGACGTTTTAGGGAGCGCCTTCCTTTCACTGAGGATAACCTTGCGTCAGCTTTATTGGACTACCTGGAGCTATGGGAGAGAGTACGCTACTTAGGAGTAACGGATAGGGAAGCGATGGAGCTGACGATGAACCTTATGCCGGAAAGATGGACCAACTGGGTGTTATCATTGACTAGATGGCACTGTAATAGCGAGACAGGCACCGTGGGGAGTTATCGTCATTTTATGGGAGATTTGATTCAGAAGGTGGTTGCGGAGGGGAATCCTTCGCCAGCATCTTCCATAGGTACTCAGGCATCCAGGACTAGGACTTCATCACCGCAGTGGACTCCATCGTCGCCGCCAGCACCAGTCGTTGCCCAGGCTGCATCCGTGCCTATACCTACGTCGCAACCGAGGATACGACCAGTACCGAGTACACCTGCAGCAGCGTATATGCCATTTCTGCCCGGATATCCGCCGGGAGGGACTTATGATCCTTATGCACTGGGTAACATGTCCATGGCTTCAGTCCAGTCTCCTACACAGTATCAGGACCCGATGTTGCCTTCAGGAGATCTTAGACCACCCGTTCCATCGTATCTGCAGTCACAGTGGGAGGTTGGAGGACCCAGTCGGGACAGACCAGCGCAGGATTCAGGTTGGAACAACGCAGAGATGTGGCCTAGACCGACCCCTAGTGGACATGAGGACATGTTTGGTGGCCATGGGACCCTCCATGGCTATGGGACGAGGCAGGCGCCGATATATTTATCTAGCGATACTGAGGACAGTCGAGGCAGGAGGACAGACACTCCGGATAGAGGAGAGGGACTAGTGAAGGCCGAGGATGACGAGGAGAAGGAGGACCCATCTGAGGGATCTGAGTGATGGATGTTATGACTTTATCATTTCAGTTATTATGTATTCCGTTTTGAACCTTTTATTATTATTATTATGGATGTATTTATTGTTGTTGATGTAGACCTTTATTTTTGTACCCCATATACCCACGTATGTCCGCCCCAATATATACATGGCTCGTGTCACAATTAAATAACTTGATTTTAACTGCAATGTTCCGACGACGAATCCAATTTAAAAACCAACTCAAATAAGCTTTTAGCAAAAATAATGAATGAACCCCATATATATATATATATATATATATATATATATATATATATATATATATTATGATGGATTGCGACTGTATCAGTGACATAATAATATTAATACATACTTGCCTCATGTTTAAAATATAGGAAATATATGAAACTGGTTTTTATTAATTAGATGGGCTAGTTATAAGTCAATATTAATAACTTTAGATGATGAGTTAAGCTTAATTACATTGCATGTATGCATGTGACATGCATGTGCTGTCAAGTAGAGATTAATTAACATGAGATTGATCGACCAACCGACGAATCCCGACAAAATTTGAGGAATCACATCGATAGACTTTTCAAGCACAAATTCATATGAAGAATACGAAATTAAACAAGGTTGTCCCAGGAAGCTGGTATTGTTGCCCACAGATTCAAAGTAATTAATAATAAAACAAAATTATGGGGCAATTAGATTTGTTAATCCAGTATCAAACGTTGTAGAGCATGTGCTGCATTAATTTTGTCGCCCCTAAAACATACCTACTATCCCTCATTAAACTAATACTCCGTCCGTTTCAGTCAATTAGTCATACTTTGACCTGATACGATAACTAATATTTGTGAGTGTAGTAAAATTAATAATTTATTATGAAGAAGTTATTAATTTCTATTTTAGAAAATGTGACTAATATATCAAGACATATAAAAAAGAAAAAAGAGATTAATATACCAAGACGAATGGAGTATAACGTTGTCACAAGGTATGAGACACATTAACTACAATGAAAGTTAATTAGTAGCTAGATTAAACATTAATCATGCACACAAATTGTAAAGATTTGTGTTGGAGCACAAAGTGATCGACGGTGCAAAGAAGAATGAACAATGAATAGAGTGTGACATGAATAAACCGAATCAACTGGAATAAGAAGGATTCCGAAGCTATATAGTGTTAGAGATAATCACGATATTGGAAAATATTTTGTAGATTGATTCATATCTTTTAAGTTTATGTGGTTCCTTAATTATAGATATAAACATAAGATCCTCTTGTAATACTTATACGCGTGAATAAAATCAAATTTCATATTTTGACATGGTATCAAAGCTAATTCATTTCAATGATGGGTACCCCAATAGCGATTCGAGGTTAAATGGTTACACATTGCACGTCAAATGGGGTAATATTGAATGTCTCACATTGATTCGAGAAAAATGATCTTGATTAGTATATAATATTCAAGCATTCTTCTCCTTACAAACTGATTTTTTAAAGAGAGTAGTGATGTTAACATGGTATCAGCGCATTTAAAAGTTTGTTTTGGACACATCCCATGCATGTAGAAATGAAAGCTCTTCGTGGCAATGACACTTGGGAACTTGTCCCTCGCCCTGCAAATAGGCTCTAAGTGGGTATTTCGAACAAAATTCCTAGTCGATGGCACCATTGATCGACATAAGACTCAACTCATTGCTCAAGGTTTTAGCCAGCTTTGTGGGTTCAACTTCACTCACACTTTTAGCCCAGTTGCTAAAGCTTCTACAATTCGCAGTGTTCTATCCATAGCGGTTATGAGATCTTGGCCCTTACATCATCTCGAGATGTCAAGCTCGAGATGTCAAGAACACTTTCTTAAAATGATTATTTATCCATATTCGTATTCATGGAACAACCTCCAAGCTTTATTGATCCCTTTTATCCAAATCATGTATGCCACCTTAAGAAAACTCTTTACAGTTTGCACCAAGTTGGTACAAACGGTTTCAAGGTTTCATTCTCTCTCTCGACTTTTGCTACAACTCTGCTGATACTTCTCTTTGTTCTTTGTACTAGTTCGGTGCTTCTTTATCTCCTTATTTACATTGGCAATATCATTGTTAGTGGTAATAATACAACCGCTATATCTTTCTCTTATGTCATGTTTGAAAGTCGAATTTTCCACCATGGATCTTGGCAAATTATGATACTTCCTTGGTCATGAGTTATCTTACCCTTTATCCGGAATGTTTCTTAGCCATGATTGACAGCAAACCTGTCTCAACTCCTCTTGCTACGTTCACCAAAGAATTAAGGTCTTGGGTTTGATAATCCTACACTTTATCGATCACGATCGGTGCCCTATTGTACTTTACTATTACTATCCCCGATCTTGCTTATACTGTGAACACAATGAGTCAATTTCAATAACGCCCCACATGTGATCACTTCCAAGCAGTTAAACACATTAATATGCATTATGTTAAGGGAACGCTTGATTTTGGCCTCACATTCTCTACTGGAGCGTCTAGCACACGAATCCTTAAGTAAGTTTGAGATCCAAATAATTTCTACAACTGTGTGGGCAAGAGCTCTATATTCCAACTCAGAGCTGGAGCGCGAGATGGTTGGTTATTTCTTTGCGCTCCATGAGACGAGATTTGGGCCAACAAAGATGGAATATCCATATGTCGAATGTCTGGTTTCAATGCAATGCGCCCAATCAGCATCAAAATATCCAAGAAGCTCGCACGAACCTATTTGAAAGGATAAACCGAAACCAAACATGCCTTTTACATACCGCAACACCCGTTTGACAGCTTGAAAATGATCGACTGTTGGGCGCTGTTGAAACTAGCTGAGTGTTGACGAAGTAGAAAATGTCGGGGCGTGTAATAGTACCAACCAAAAAAAGATACAATGTTGGATCACTGAACTTGGGTCCCGCAGCCGTGAAAGTAACACTAGGAGTGAGTTGGGTTGATACGGGCTTTGAGTCGAGCAAATATGTGCGAGTGAGAATGTCACGTGCACATTTTGTTTAAATCAAGAATAACCCCAATGCAGGATAAAAGACTTCGGGGCCAAGAAAGTAGCCTAGATGTCCAAGGTCTTTGTTTGAGAATTCAGTGCCAAGATGATATAATAATGAAACAATAGTAGGGGGATGATTTCCTGTGATGATTATATCATCAACACATACCAATAAGTAATAATGACAGATTGGCGATATAGCATGAATAGAGACGTGTCAGCAGCACTGCAACGAAAATTGAGTGTGAGGAGAAATGACCGAAATCGATGGTACCACACAAAGGGTGCTTGTTGGCGTCCATAGAGGACTTTCTTCAGGCGGCACACATGATTAGGAAACTTCGGATCAACAAAATCAGGCAGTTGTTCCATAAATACCTCAGTAGAGAGAGTGAGTCATTTAAAAAGGCATTCTTCACATCAATCTGGTGAAGAGGCCACGAGTGCATTACTGCAATGGCGAGAATGATGCGCACAGTAGAGGCTTTGACTATAGGTCTGAAAGTGTGTGTAAAGTCGAATCTAGGAAGTTAGCTGAAATCCTGAGCGATGAGTCGGGCTTTATAGTGATCAACTGAGCCATTGACAATAAATTTTGTGTGATATACTCATTTGGAACCAACCACATTTGCATGCTGCGAACGAGGGACAAGAACCCATGTTTCATTTTTGTGTAAAGCGTCCATTTCTTCATTCATTGCCTGAACCCAATGGGGGCTTTTGAGAGCGGATTTGATACCCCGCGGTTCAAAGACAACCAACAAAATAGAGAACAGAGATAACCAACAAAATCGAGAACAAGCTGAACAAATTACAAAATGTGAGATCAATAGGATGACGAGTTTTGAAAATTCTGGATCTGGCACGAGTTTGCATGGGATGAGAGTTGATGGGATTTGCCACAACGAGTGGCTGAAGTATATTGTTTGGATTTTCTGGGAGAGTATGTTCGGGAGTAGCTGGACGAGGAGGTGATGATGATGGTGGTGAGTTGTTGATAGTTTGGACAAGAGGATCGGCAGTCGGATAGAGAGTGCATGATGATGAAGATATAGGGGGAAGTGGATGATGGAGGTGGTGCAACCGATGTTACTGACGAAGGGGCATCTGGGAACTCAGAAATAGAGAGGGAAGTGGGCGGCGAGGATGATGATGAAGGTGTAGTAGCATGGGGAAGACAACCTTCATCGAAGCGAGCGTGGCGAGAGATATAAACTCGCGATGCAATCGGGTGCAAGCACTGAAACCCTTTATGGTTGGAGCTGTAGACGATGAAAACACGAGAAACATTACGTGTATCAAACTTGTGCTTGGCATAATCCCTAAGGCACATATAAACCCGACAACCAAAGATGTCGAAATATTCATATGAGGGCGATTGTTTATATAACACCTTAAATGGTGGCTTGTGAGAGAGAATAACCGTAGGAAGCCGGTTGATAGTATAAATAGCCGTACTGAACGCTTCTACCTAGAGATGCATCGGTGTTGAGGAGTGGAATAGAAGAGAGAGCCCCGTTTGACTAATATGTATGTGTTTGCGCTTGGCGCGACCATTCTGTTCTGGAGTATGAGGACAAGACATGAGATGATGGATGCCGCAGATAGAAAGATGGGACTGAAGACGATGATTTGTGAACTCCGTACGCCATCGCTTTGGAACTTTTTAGTACAATAGGATATTTGTGTTTCCACAAACGATTGAAATCGCAAAAATACTTCGAAAAAGTCAGATTTTTCTTTCATTGGATAAAACCAAGAGAACCTAAAGTGATCATCAATAAAAGTAGTGTAAGATCGGTATCCAGAAATTGAAGTCTTGGGCAGGACCCCATAGATCACAATGAACAAGTTCCAAAGGAGAAGAGGCACGAGCATCATTATTATAAAATAGCAAACGAGAACTCTTAGATAACTAACATGAATTGCATAAAGTTGGCAAAAACAATAAAGAAGAAACATAAACTGAACCAATTTTGTTTAGCAAAACAATAACAGAATATGACACATGTCCCAGGCGAGCATGCCAAATCTCATAAGAGGCTTGGAGCTTATTATTTTGAAGAACAATAGTGAGAGCTTAAGCTTGAGAATCTAGCAAATATAATCCTTTACTTCTTGTGCCTGTGGCGAGAATCTGACTGTTGTCCCGTTTCCGAATGAGAAGCTGAGAATCAGTGAAAGTCACATGAACCAGAAAATCCCGAGTAAGTTTACAGACCGACAATAAATTTTTGGTGATCCCAGGTACAACAAGGACATCATGCAAAATAAGAAAATGGAAATATTTAGAGAGCCAATGTGTTAAATAGATAAGCAGACACCATTACCTATAGTGACACGGTCATCACCAGATCAGGCGAAAGATGTGTCGAGCTGTGAAGTGTCGGCATTGATATGAGCCTATGCACCTATGTCGAGATACCAGTCAAAGGCGTTCGGCTGAGAAAGGGAGCAGCCCGATGAGAAAGACTCAATGAGATTTGCCTAGAAGGAGGGCCTTCACGTGCGATTAGAGCGATCAAAACGATGTAGGCAATCAAACGCATTATGATTTGTGGCGCAAAAGAAATAACACCATGGGGTGGAGTTGCAGCGTTGTCGGTTGTTGTTGTTTGAACGACCACGACTGTTCTGCCATCGTCCCTGACCATCATGCTGCGAGGAAGGCCCATGACCATGCTGAGAAGCAGTGAAGGCTGAGGGTAGCGATGAGGGAATGTCATCAATAGATTTTTGAAATAACTCGTGGCAATGCGTGCGAGAGAGAAGAGTCTGAAAATCCGGCAAAGGGTTTTAAGTGAGTTGAACAGTGGTAACGTGGAGAAAAAAGAGCCGAGGCCACGGAAAAACTAGTGAGACTTGTCGGATTCATAGATAGGACAACCAGTAGTAGATAATTGATCACTGAGTGCTTTGAAGTTTCGGTCATATTCTGCGACTGGAAGAGAGCCGCATTTTTTGGATAACAAATCATCTTTGAGACTAAGTTCTTGTTTTGGAATCATGACGATACGCGCGCGTGAGAGCATCCCAGACATCTTTGGAGGACTTGCAACCAATAATGACAGCTATGGACTCTTCAGTAAGAGTGGAAACGAGAAAAAGCTTCAGTAATTGATCACGGGCAGACCACCGCACATAGTCGGGATTTGATTCTTTTTGTCCTGCAACAGTAGTAATTTCTTTGGGAGGAGGCAACGAAGAGCCGTCAATGAGGTGCATGAAGTATTGGCTAACAAGTAAAGGCTCAATCTAAGCATTTCATAGGAGAGAGTTAGAAGAAGTGAGCTTAATATAGACCATGTGAATCCTGGTACGTGGAGAGGGGAAGTCTTGAACGACCATAAGGAGTTGACGGTAGGGAGAAGAAAATTAGGGTTTCAGGCCAAGGAATATTATGTTTTTGGCTGATACCATGTAAATAATGAAAACAAATTTTCTTCTCACTAAATATGACGTGAAAACAAGATTTAAATAGAGTATGAGGAATGCATAAAATAAGGAACAAACTATATCTAAGAGATACAAAAATATCTAGAAGGTTTAATCTATCATTTATCAATATCTTTCACAGTTTCCTTATTTCTGGATAGAATTGAACTATATAAGATCCTCTTTTAATGCCCGTATGAATAAAATCAGATTTCATATTTCTACATACAGGAATAAAATTGTATAGTTGAAAAGAGTTCAAATAATTTGTTAAATTCTACTCATACTAACATGATGCACAACACTTATCATAGAAAGTTTTCAAAGTCAAGCGTGTTTGACCTGTGGTAAAAATAAGATGCGTAACTCCTTGAGAAATATTCGAGGATACTTTCGATGATTTTTGGGGTCTGACTAAGTCGGATTAGAGCATTAGTGAATAACTTGACTAATCTTAGGAGAGCTTTTTTGGATCTTAAAAATAGGATATTATACATATTTCTTACATATAAGCACATAAAAAATCGTCGGGAGAAAATCCATTTTGAAGATCTGACATATGCCAAAGAATCAAACTCTAGCTTAACAAGCTGGCTGATGCAGGCTATATATGTTGAAGACCTCTATTCAAAACCTATTTAGTTTTGTTATGTGAAGTTTGATAAATCTATACAAAAAAAATGCAACCACATACTAATCTACCAGAGATATTAATGGATTTTATGATTTGAGATATCCTGAAGCCCGAAATTATGTCCATTTTGAGCTAAAAGTTGTATGAATGTATAAATATATTTTATATAGGGTTTGATTGAAATATATACGTGTTTGCAGCATTATTTATTTGAATGTGAAGATAAATACATTAACAAATATAATAGCTATAAAAAATTAAAATAAAAGCAAATACATAGAGTACCCAGTTGCAGCTGATGTACATAATATCATCATGACTCTCTTCATCTTGTCAGAAGATACTATAAATGATATATATAATGTAAAGAATTAATTTCTATTTCTATAAAACTGACATGCAAGAATAGGTAACTTTTACTGTTATACAATCGTATGCTCCCAAGTCTTCAATCGACGTAGGATATATAACACTAACACAAAATATTCTAATATCTAAAACAGAATATCTACTTCAATGTATGATAAATATGTTGAAAACTTTGGAATATGTGCATATCATATGCATTTCAATAATTTAATCTCTTCTTCAATATCAATCATATACAATCAAATGAGAAAAAATCCATCAATGACAAGAAGAATGAATATATGGATTATTAGATATAAATAAATTAATAGTTGATATACAATCAAACAATATAGTTATCAAACAACAACTGAAACACAGTCAAAGAAATTAAACAACGACCAAAACACAATCAAGAGCCGTCGTAAGCATAATCAATCAACATTTTTTCACGATGGACTTTTTCTCACTTGATCACTTCCATATATATATATAGAGAGATGAGATCACGTGAGAAAATATCTCCTATTAAGAAAAAGAATGAATCATATCCATTAAATCAAAATAAATTAATGATTGATATACAATTAAGCAACAATTAAAACATAACCAAACAACAAAATAATCAAGTAACAACTAAAACACAATCAAACAACGACCTGAACACAATCACGCAATATCATGAACACAATCAAACACTTTGCTCAGAGGAGGATTTTTCTCATTGGATCAGACACAAACAAACTTATAGAGCTCAAGTCTCAAAGTAAAACAGACAATGTATGTGCGTATAGAACTACTATGTATATGGACAAAGGTGATAAATGGTGGTGGTTGGGAGCAGAGGGACCAAAAGTGAGACCCTATACATGTGTAAACATTCTCCAAAACTAGAAACATATTTCCTAACCTTAAAATCGTAAATCTCCCTAACTTTTGTCGGCAAGGAAGGCCTGCTGAACTTATTTCTCATTCGCCTTCTAATTTTATTTATAATGCTAAAATGATAAACTAAAATAGAATCTAGCATAACCAATCCTACGTAATTGATCTGTATTAATAACATCTTAATTATTAAGAAAAAAAAAAAAGAAAAACAAGAGAGAGAGAGAAGAGTGTTGTGAATGGAGTGTAGATAGGAGGCGGCGAGTGCTAATGCAGCATCATCAGGATTCACATCGCACATGCGCGTGGCTGAGTGAATCCTTGGTAATGCTGCATTTGCAAACGACGACTATTTCATGTGTAATTCTGGATCAACAGAGAGAGACAAGGGTAACTGTTGATGATATTAATCAAACATAATTAATTAAGACACGATTACCTGCACCCATCAACCATAAATTAAATGGAATCTGCAGCAGAAACCCTAGAACGCATAAATCCCCAAATAAATATAGTTGAACAACAAATGATGATCTATGGCCGGATCGGATCATCATCCAAATAATCTTGAATTCATAACCAATTGGTGATGTATACAAGATCTAAAAGGGGAAAAAACTAATACTCCCATGAGAATCTTGATATATGTATATATCTCAGACAAGAATAAGAAAGCATGAGACATGAAATTACGAAACCTCTGATTTAGCAGAAAAAGAAGATTTTGGAATGAGACAAAGAGGGTTTTGGATCGGAGCTAATATATATTTAATTTGAGTTGAAGGTGGAGATCATATGTCTTTTAGTTCTCGTCTGAGGATATGCTTTATTTATACTACTTATTACTAGGTTTGGCTTACATCGCCGATACCTAGTCACCTTCCTCCTCCTCTCTTATTTGTACCAATTCTGTATTTCACCAATAATAAATAAATAATATAAACTAGATCGAGCCAAACACTTTTTGTCGTGACCTCATATTTCCTCAAACAATGCGATATATATTAACATAAAATCAGAATATAATAATATATAACCATCTAATAAAATGTTTATTTATATTTCATTATTATACAACTTAATATTACTATCATCAGTGACACAGCATATATAATTTTTTAATTAGATTATTAATTTTTCCTTAACCAATATAATATTAAAAGTTTTTTAATTCATAATAATAATAAATAAATTATTATATACTATAAATTCATGATTTATTTAACAAATAAAAATTATGATAATACAAAATAAAATATAAATATATCCGTCAAAAAAAATATTTTTCAATCATTATATTGAATCAATAAATTTGAAGCTATCAATTTTACAAATACACATCAATATATTTTAATTTATTTTTGCAAATAATTTAACTTAATGGTCAACTTAAAAATAAAAAAAAAAGTAAAAAAGAAAACGAACTCTCTTTTAGAGCCATGTGTGTACATTTCAGACGGGCGACCTTAGGCTGTCAAGATTATTCATTTTACACTAATTCTCCATAATTTAAGATATTTAAACTATTATTTTATTTGATGACGAACTCAGTCGATCACCACAGTAAATAATCTAAGTAAATTAAAAAATATAATACATAACATAATTATTTTTTCTGTGTAAAATACTACAATATTAAATATGATATTAACAAAGTAAACATGTAAACATATCAAAGAAAATTACAATATAATGCTAACTCTGCGCCAGATGATTCTTTATTTTTTGGAAGTGCTCTATGAAATTATCGATTGAGACTTATAAAAAGCATTATTATTCTTAATGAAAATGATCAATAATCATTTTATAACTATTCGTGAAAGCTATTTCGTAACTTATTTTTAACACAGGTAATATCAAAGAATGTTTTATAATTTAAAAGGATAACTAGGATTATCAGTTAACTAATAGATATAGTTTAGAAATTCTTTTCACAAATAACTCTTTTAAATTATTATGGCCAAATTATTTTAAAGTGGTTTGAGTGATTTATAGTATTGATTCGACAAAAAGAGCTTACAATAAAATTAATATAAATATATTCTACATTTCAACAATTGGGAACTTGGGTTCACTGGAGATGGGAAGGAAACGATGATATTCAATAGCATTGTTAAGTGGAATCTAAATATATGGTCGTTATATAATGAGTACTGATCAACTTTCATTACTAATTATTGTGGATTTTAAACTATATTTATATACAGTCAAATCAACCAAATTAAATGATTGATTTTATATTTTAAACCATCTAGCATTTAATATTACTCATTAAAAAAAATGCTCAAATCAAGAGGTCAAATATTTCCATCAAATTAATTATTTTTTAAAGGAAAAATAAATCTTAAAAATCATATGCAACAATCTTCCTCAACCAGTATGAGGAATTTGTTGTCCAAGATATACAACCAGAACAATTTGCACCAAATCATGCTAAAGAGTGGGCTGCCATATTAGCCTCTCTAAACATGTGGTTGATTTTAAATTTTTTTTTTTCTCTCATCAAGTTGCTCTTTCATATACAAAGGAAGAAATGGAGAAGATTCATCTGTCGTTTCAAGTTCGTGAACCGTTGGTCCAAAAATCAGAGTACGAAAATGTGAAGCAGAAGTATAAATATATTAAACTTGCACTTGCTCCCCTAAACCGATATAACTTAGTTTAGGGTAATTAATAAAGGTTAAGCTTAGGTTTGCGATTGTTAAGTAAGTGTAATAGTATATATGCTTCAATATTTGGACAAGTATTGAAGGTTTTGAAAGTCAGGTTGTGAAACTAAACCAGACAGAAATATATCGGTACAGAGCATTGATTCCCCATAACGAATAGGCTAGCTCTATTTTTCAATTACTATGGGGCGTAGGCCTCCCAAAAGGTAAACGAAAGCAATAAAGAACACAAGATATTTTATAGTGGTTCGGATCTTAAAATCCTACAACCACTCTTCAGACCCTAGGTCTGGATAAATCACTAAGTAAATACAAGCCTCACACAACCCATCAGCACCTCCGTCCTTCGGCCTGCTGTGGTCACTCGCCTAGGAGCTCCTTATATGCTTAGTCTTTAGGTTGAAGTGAGGACCACACCCCACAACCTTCTTCCTGGTAGTTGGATGTTTACTGTTCTTCCCAGAACTCAGGTGATTGACAAAAGCCCGTGAGAATCAGAATCCCAGAGTAGGAAACTGATTGCTTTGAATATATCTTGGAAAGATATATTCACCAATGGATAGCTTTAGCTAAGAAGCTTCAGCATCGTGCTAAGAGAGTGTAGCACGGAGTAAGTCAGGATCTCAAGTCTCGTGTAAGGAAACATGAAAACTCAGAGAGTTTTAGCAGAGAGATGACTTAGATATATGATCTTTGTAGAGTGGGACTCGTTAATTGTTTAAGGTTGGGGGACAAACCTATTTATAGAGGACTCCCCGAGCATTTCAAATTTATGTCCGTTAGACACATAAATCCAGTCGTTAGACTCATGGAAGATGTCGTCCAATCATAGCCCATACTATAGGTTTGCTCTGCTATGCTCTGCTGTGTTAGTGTACTATAAACTAACTTTTCGTCAGACTAAGTTTCAGTTTGAGGAATCCAAGTTTGGATATCCTCGTACTGATTTTTACTCAGGCATGAATATGCCGAAGTCTGACCGAGCTTCGATGTCTTCGAATAACTCTTGTTGTGAATATAGAGGCTCTTCTACTGACTTTCCATAGTTAGTATAGCTAGCCCTCATACTGACTTCCCATAGTCAGTATGGAAAACGCCCTCATACTGACTTCTCATAGTCAGTATGGGAATGCCCTCATATTGACTTCTCCTAGTTAGTATGGGAAAGCCCTCAAACTGACTTCACCTAGTCAGTATGGAAGACCCTATACTTAGTACCTAAACTCAGTCTTGGTCAAGGCCATACTTGGTGAAAACCAAGTTTCAAGGCGTATGCTTCTTCAGTTCTCGAGCATTTCCTATGCTCGGTCTTTAGCCACTAAGTTTTATTACAACTCGACTGATCCTATACAAGGATTACAATTTTAGAACTCTAGAAACTGAAAAAATGACCAAGATGACTTTTACAACCTTTGACCCACTAAAATACAAAAAGTAAAGTAAGGATTTCTCTAACAAATCTCCCCTTTTTGGTGTGGTCAAAGCCATCTTTAACCTAAGCAGATGAGGAGTGGATAATTTTAGAGTTTTTACAATTTTAACAATTAGTCACATAAACTCAGAAAAGTTCCCCCTCAAAGTCAGCTTTCTACTTAAGATCTTCTCCTTATAAATTTGGAGAGATATTGCTCGATCGATTTTCAAGTCAGTTTAGAGCTATTTTAATCTTAAGTAAGAGAGAGTTAGAAGCCTGCTAATTACACTAGTGTGTGTAAGTTCAACATGTGAAGAGTGAAGACCTTTGTTGGACAAAAAGAGATTGTCATCAACAAGTCAGTTTATCCTTTAATATTTTTCATTACAAGTACAAGGGATAAACTAACTAAAAGAAACCTATACAGAACTATTACAAGTCTATACTAGGCTGCTTCCTGTCTTCATGTTCTTCAAACTGGCTACTGCTGGATCTGATCTGAACTCCTTATCCAAGGAGGGTAGCTGGAAAAACTGACTAGCTTTTCACCGCCCTTGGATTTTTGTCTTCCAGGAGTTCTCAGACTGAGAAGCCATTCGTTGAGATGTGCTCCTTGAGGAAAGAGAAATTTGTCTTTCCATTTTCATCTCTACGTCGCCTGAGGGAAGCAAGTTTGATATTCTGACCTGCTTTCCACTTCCCTCATGCTAGCTTTCAGCAGCTTTGCCTCAGAGGTGACTCTTTCATTTCCACCTTCGGGCCTCATCTTCTTCACCTGCCCTGGTCTTTGTCAGCATTTTGTAGACCATCTGCAAGGGAAGAATCTCTAAGTGACAATGCCCAGCCTAAATGGATTTGTGAATTAAATCACTTAATCCATTAGCCCAGATCGTTAATTGGAATATCAAAAATAAATTTCTATGCCTATGATTCATCCTAGCATGCTCCTATTGATTATGCACAAGGGGGTTTTACAGAATACCTAAATTGTAGATCCTGAAGAACGTAATACGCTGAGACTTGATCATCGATCCTCTTTCTTGCGCACCAAGATATATTCCTAACAGATTAAGGAATCAAATCTATGAAATTAAACAATTAATTTCGAAAATAAAGATGGAGAGAAGAAAGAACTCGATCTTCCTGATCTGATCTTCTAATCTGTATCCCAACTCCAATCCGAATATCTGGTGAAGATTCCCTTTGGATTTCTTATCGGTTGAGAAGCAGAATTTCTTCCTTGTTTTCTCAGATCTAGTCGATCACACACAGCTCCCAAATACTAGTTTGCTTGTGTTGCAACTTATGATCTTGTGGTGTGTTGTGATCTGAGAAACTGAAGCCTATTTATAGGAAATTCTGGACTTCTACTGGGCATGAGTTTCCATGGGCCAGACCAGGGACCAGAATGCAAATAGCAAATAAGGCCTATCAATTAATTAATTCTCATATTCAACCTAGAATATAATTAATTAATTAATATTGATTCATTCCACTAGAGAATCAATACTGTCCTACCTATTTGCTACCACGTTGTGAGGGACGGGTTGCATAGGCTCGGTATATCCCCAAATTTAAGGTTACAGACATTCGTTAATTTATTTAAGATTTGACAAGCCATTTAATTAATTAACATCTTATATTCCTGAGTCAATCCACTCAACCATTTTCACTTATGCTTGAATTTAATCAGTCTGCAGGATTTTAGCATAACGAACCTTTTGAGCTGCTCAGGGAATGTCACCATCCTATACTAGATATGGTTACCTAGTTCAGGTACCAAAGAGTCATACACAAACTGCTATCACCTAAGATACAGATATACAAGCCCAACTGGATCCTTTCACTGCAACTCAAAGTGATACACAATTGTATATACTTTTGTATCTTCATTTAGGTTTAGGATCTCATCAAGCCATCAAGATCTAGATTCTTTTAATATCAGATAAAGAAATCAATCTTAACTTATGTCCTTATCAATACGTAACCCCATATATATTAGAATTAGCCCTCGCCCACACCTCGACCGTGCCAGCGATGGGGGCTGCGACTTTCACCCGTTTCCTCCCAAATTCCGGCCACATTTCACCACACATGATAATCACAACCAATATCCATCAAGTACACAAGCTAAACATCACGAAAACACAATTGCATGCACAATCAAACCCCATATGATTCATGCAGAGATGAAATTTCAAGAGAAGGGTTTTTACCTTCTTTCTCAAGTGATCGATTGTTGTAACTACAAAATTCCACAGCCAAGATACGACCTTACACCTTTATTAAGTTCCTAGAACAATTTAACAACAACAAACCAAGGAGATTCTAAGATTTGAGGTCAATTAAACTCAAAACCCGCAATTTACATCTCTCTGCCACAGTTTGGAAGAATGACCATAACTTGGTTGTTACTTATCCGATTTGAGCAAATGAGTAGTCCACGAGCATCTACTCTCGAAGATCTACAAAATGGTATCGCACAACCACCCCCAAATTCGACGTCTTTTGTCCGAAATCGTCGCTTGAAGTTCGCTGCTATTGAGAGCTCTTTTCTTTTGTGTGAAAATGGTGAGGAGAAATGGGTGTGATCTTTCCTCTCGTAATTGAAGTGGTGAGGGCAGTGTTAGATTAATTTAGATTAGTCATAAGCTAGGTTGATAGGAGTAATACAAGTGTCCTTGCTTTTAATGATAATATTTTTCTATAATTTCCATATTTGAAGTGGAATATATATACAACTTCTCCAATATATATGTATGTATATATTTATCTTGATATCTCCACTAAATAAATCATCCTCCTTGTGCAACTAATTCCATAATCTTGCACTAAACTCTTGATTACCTTATTATAATTATTGGGGTATTACACACCTCTTTCTTATTTATATAATGTATTCCAATTTCTTTTTTTAAATATCGCTTATAATATTAGTAAATGATATATTACGATATTGAAAATGATAAACTCTTCAATATAATAATCCATTTAATGTAATCGTTGCATTGGGGGCAGCCCTAGTATTTCCATATATATATATATATGTATGTATAGAGTGAGAGAGAGTAGTGATCATATGAGAATAGTTTTTAGTATGAGAAATGAGAATAAATCTCAGCCTTTGATTTTGTGATTTCAACGCTCATGATCTATTTCACTCCGTGTGCAATTTTCCTCGATTATCCTGCAGTTTTGCAAAATTAAGGTTATTTTTGTAATTTTAGCTTTTTTTAAAAAATCTGAAATAGTATCTCATCAGATTTTTTATTCCTTTATTCACGCAATTTGATTTCTTCTTCCTTCTTCGTTCGATTTGATTTATATTTCTTCAGTCGATCAGATTTTTTTTCTTTGTTTCTGGATTTCGCATTCGTGTTCGGTCTCGACTTTGTTAATTGTGCATGAATATAGTTTTAAAAAATTTATTTTATTCAGATCGACGTTCATTTTTACTATTATATTGTGCATCTTTAGTGTTAACTTTGTGCATTTTTTGTATCTTACAGGTTCATTTATTTCAAAGTGTGTTGATGAGATGAAACATTTTAAGGGCAGAATTTTTAGAACTGTTAATGTTGGTATTGAGTTTTATAGAGACTACGCTCGTGTTGCTGCCTTGAAGAAGAAGATGTTTAATTTATTTTAATTCGTATTTATGTAAAAATGAAGTAAATCGGGCTTAAAATGCAGGTTGCTGTTTGTGTTTGAGTATTTTTACAGTTTTAGCCTTTAAAGGCTAAAACTGCAGGATATTATGGCAAAAATGCCGCGTTTTTCAATTTGCTGAGAATGAATCATGTTCGTCGATTTGATGAGATGGACGCGCGAGATCTATTCTTATTTTTCATAGTAACTCCTATTCTCACCTGATCACTACCCTATATATATAATAGATCTGGTGAGAAAGGTCTTAACGTGAGATAGTGAGAAAGACACTTGATTGTGTTAATGAGGTTGCTTGATTGCAACGTTGTTTGGTTGTACTTTAATTGTTGTTTGATTATTTTATTGCTTAATTGTGTTTTAGTTGTTGCTTGTTTGAATATCAACTATTATTTTTTTAGATCTAATGGATATGGTTCATTCTTTTTTCTTATAGGAGAATTTTTTTACATGATAAAAAAGAATGAATCATATCCATTAGATCTAAATAAATCAATGATTGATATACAATCAAGCAACAACTAAAACACAATCGAGCAATTGTTTGATTGTGTTTTAGTTGTTGCTTGATTAATATGATCTCGATTGTGTTACAGACTTACAGTTGATGCTTGATTGTATATCAATCATTGATTTACTGAGATCTAATTGATCAAATTCATTCTTTTTTCCCACAGTAAGTTTTTCTCACCTGATCTGTTCCATATATATATATATATATAGGGAGCGGATCCAGTGAGAAAACTCTTAACGTGAGAAAATGAGAAAGATGCTTGATTGCATTCACGACATTGCTTGATTGTATTCAGGTCGTTGCTTGATTGCAATGTTGCTTGATTGTGCTTTAGTTGTTGCTTGATTATTTTGTTGCTTCATCGCGTTTTAGTTGTTGCTTGATTCAATATCAACCATTGATTTTTTTAGATCTGATGGACATGATTCATTCTTTTTTCTCACACGTGGAATTTTTTTTACATGATACCTCCTCTCTCTCTCTCTCTATATATATATATAATATGATGATTAATTAATATAATTCACATTTGTGGTCCTTAGATTCGTGACACTGACATGTCTCGTCAATATTTCAAACTTTTTCAATGATTACATTTATTTTTTAGCGTACAATAATTTATGGTATTAATAATGATTGGGTTTAAATTATCAATTTAAGGATACATAGCACTACGGGTGGGTAAGATAAAGTAATTACATATAGGTTGGGCCATTGATAATTTGATATAATTATATTATTAGTAGTATTGGCCATCAGTGTAGTTGGTAACGTTTTGCCTTATTTCATTAATAATCGACTCACCTCTAAATAGGTTACTTGCCCAAAGCTTAATTATGGCATTGTAACAATCAATTCAACATTATACAATATTTATTAGCAAATCTTGATATTGCACCTAATTTTATTACCATCTTGCTAGGTGAGCATTTAGTTATTCGGCAATAGAAAAAGTATGATTTTATAAAATAGAAATTAAATCAAATCGAGGTATTATATGATTTTTCAGTTTTTTTTTTCAATTTTACTGATGACTTTCGGAAATAATAATAAATCTCAAAATCTTTACTTTGCATATATCCAAGAAATATCTAAACATAACGAGTTGGTCTCCTGTGAGACCGTCTCACCATTTTTTATTGTGAGACGGATCAAAATCCATACCCATTACAAAACAAATTAATTATGAGTTTATTTTTACAAACCCACCACTCCCAGCCCAACGACCACATCACCTGCAAGTACCTCTCAACTTCCCCTCGCAGTAACGCCTCTCAAGCTCCTTGTCTACAACATCACCCTCTGCTCCCCCTCGGCCGGCAGAGCTCTTCAAATATGTGATAATCAAAGAAATCTTTATTTCACTTGATTTGAATATTGTTTGAGTACATATTTATAGAGTACAAAATGAAAAAGATACAAGTAAAAAAACTAAAGATATAAAAAGATATGAAAATATCTAAAGATATCTAACAAAATCTCTCAACAAAAGTATCAATCTTTGGGTTGGTGTTTGAGATTTCCGAGTATTAATGGAAATTGGGGACATGGTCGGAATCGAGGTTAGACATGAGGTCACACGAGTTGATAGCCTCGAGAGGACGTTGGCGAACAGTGATGGTGGAGGAGCTTCTGGGGGTGACGAGGGAGGAGGGTGGTGGTTGAGGGTGGTCAAGAAGCCGTAGGTGGTGGAGGAAAAATTTAATTGCTGAAAAAAAAACTTAATTGCTGAATACATCATTTACACTAAAGAAATACATCATTTACAGTAAAGGAATACATCATTTGAGAACAAAAAAACTTAATTGTTGAATACATCATTCACAGTAAAGGAATACATCATTTACAGTAAGGAATACATCATTTGAGAACAAAAAAAAATTTAATTGCTGAAAAAAAAAATTAATTGCTAAATACATCATTTACAGTAAAGGAATACATCATTTGGGAAGGAGGTTAACTGCTTATTTCTTGCAATTCATGGAAGAGAATTGGTTGTTGGAGATTCTCGATACGAAGGTTGAGAAAGAAGGGGAAGCAGAAGAGATCAGGGGCATTGCGAAGCTGGCGCGGAGGTGCCTGAATTTGAATGGGAATAGCAGGCCGACGAAGAGGGAAGTGGCAGCCCCATTTTCATATACCGCTGGAGCAACTCGGGTTGATTTAGAAGTCCGGAGCCTATGTAGATCGGGTAGCTCCAACTCACCAAATCGACCACAACAATTGTAGGAATAGCAGGAGAAGAAGCAGAGGTGGACTGCTCCATCACCGGAGTCGCCGATGCCCTCACAACAAAATTACGCTTCTTAGAATCGAAGCATACGCGAGAGGCCGGGGAAATGGATGAAGTGGAGTGGGGAAGACGTACAAATCCGAATGATGCTGGTGGAATACGAGTGAGGGAGGTTTCTATTGCTGCAATGTATTTCAAAGATGGGGAGAAAAGTTTTGTTGCGAGAAGGAAGATGAGAAGAATTATATTTTGAGAAATATCCATTAAAAGGTCCAATAAGAAAATATGGATAGGATATAGTCTATTTCACAATAAAAAATTGGAGAAACCGTCTCATATGAGAGTTTGTCTAAACATAATATATGAACAAGCTAATCATAAAAAAGTATCATGAATTTAATATTTAAAATTATATTAGGGTTATATTAATAGTAATTAAATTATAAAATAAAAATACAAATACATATTATTTGGTATATCATTTTTAAATGAATTAAACCATAAAACCGAAATTTGAAATTAAAGAGAAAACAAAACTAAATAGAAATTACTTAAAATTGTTCAATTCAAAGTTTTTTTATATTTTTTTTATTCTTGTTCACCCCTAGTAGGTGTGGTGCCAGCCTTAAAAAAATCCATAATTGCATATTATTTATCTCCATGGAAAAGTTGAAGTGGTTAGAGACCATGTGTAGTGTAAGGCTTCCTAATTAACCAAACCCCAATTTTCTTCAATTTAAACTCTTACTCTTTATCAGTTTATCATTTTATTTTCAATATTTTTGCTCCATTTAAACTATTCAATTCATGTACGTAATTGTTTGATCAAAGTCATTTTTTATGCATATGAAAGCTCATCTTAAAATTATTTCCACTTATGCATTATTCATGGGAGTGATTATATTATTTTTGTCCTTAGCAAGTAATATAAAAAGTAAATACATTAGAAAAAAAAAAACAACAAAAGTAGATTCCAAAGCAAGAAGTATGATTGGTTAGAGAGGCGATGGGCATGGCCTACTACGAGAAAATAAAATATATATATTGATGGGATACCAATGCATTATTACTTGTTTTTAAGTGTGGTGGCCTTTTTTTTTCCCACAAATAAATCTCAGGGAAAATATATAAATGTACTCTTTGCCCGCCAACTACCACCCTCTCCTTAATTTGAGGGACCTCTCAACTATTTACTTGAATACTTTTTTCATTATATATATATATATATATATATAGAGGCATAATTATATCACAAATCCTATTTAAATGGGAGAAGAGAATAAATCATGGCCTTTGATTTGATGAAATAAGTGGTCCAGATTTAATATCTCTATTTATTTTGTTACTTAATTAATGAATTAATTTTTTGTAATAAGGGTATTTAGGTAAGTTAATCATGGGGACCACAAAAAAGTCTCATATTCTCTTTCATCTCAAACTCACGTATTTCTTTCTTCAATATATTATCTCTCCTCTAATTTTCTCATAAAACTTGAATTAATCATATCTTACTCAATTTAAATTATTTTTTAACTTACCGTATATCAAATTAAAGATAATTTAATTATCTTTCAAACGATATCACTATTGCATATGTTTCGAAAAACATATTCGCACTAAAAATAAGATAATGCAACTATGCATATGTAGATAATGCATATTTACAAGCTTAATAATGCAACTTACATGTGAAAATATATAAACATGCAAATATGCATTGTGTAAGCCTGAAAATATGCATTATATAAGCCTGTAAATATGCATTATATACCCGTGTACAGTTGCAGTATAATAAACCATTTCAATCCATACATACAAAAATGTTTATCTGAAACTCCCCTGCCATGGCTTAACCCCAAGCAAGGCCAAGACAGAGTTCATCATCATCTTCAAACACCCAAATCCCCTCAACAATGGCATTTCAAGACTTTGACCTCATCTCTCAGCAGCGTCAGGAGGAGAAGAAGAAGAAATTCAAGCAGCATCTCATCTTAGCGTTCATCATCAGCGTCATCGTCATCCTCCTCGCCGCCGCCGTCTGCTTCGCCATATACAAAAGCAATCAGGCCAGCCACGCCAACGCCTCCCAAGACCGCCCTTCTCCGCGGCGGCGCGACTTTTTTTTGGGAAAAACTCACGCTCGAGATATGTGCAAATTTCAAGGGATTTGAATTAATGTTTGGTAAGGTTGCATCTTTACATAAATACCCTTACTCTGCAACTTTTTTTCATTACCGAATGCACCTTTTAAATTTTGCCCATCAAATTGATCTCAACCGTCTGAACACATATTTGGATGTACAGGATTCATTCTCATCTCCCATCTAAGAGACCACTTGTGACTTTAACGCACCCCTATATATATATATATGAAGTTAATCACATACTAAAAATTAATTTGTATTAAATAGGAATGAATCTATACCACTCATCTCAAAAAAATCAATGGTTTAGATTAAAGTTTTTTTTCCAGATTTCATGCTTTTTTGCTTTATAAATCATGCTTAATCGAATTAAGCATGATTTATAAAGCAATTAAGCACGAACGAAAATTATACTTAATTTTTCACTTTGATGATTTAATCCCAATCATTGATGTTATCAATCCAATGGCTGAGATTCATTCCTATTTAACACACACTCTAATTTTAGCACTTTATATAACTCTGTCTCTCTCTCAAGTGCTAAAATTAGAGTGTGTGTTAAATAGGAATGAATCTCAGTCATTGGATTAATAGCATCAATAGTTGAGATTAAATCATCAAAGTGAAAAATTAAGTATAATTTCTGTTCATGCTTTAATTGCTTTATAAATCATGCTTAATTCGATTAAGCATCATTTATAAATTTAAAAAAACATGAGATTTGGAAAAAAAACTTAATCTCAACCATTGATTTTTTTAGAAGAATTGTGTAGATTCATTCCTATTTAGCACAAATTAATTGTGATTAATCTCAATTTATATGAAATAAAATGTTACACGTCCTCTCCTCGTGTTGCAATAGTAAAAGTATCTTACATTGAGTTCGAAATTTGCAGAAAGTATATATGTGTATAAGTTTAAGTTAATATAATCTATTTTCAAATAAAAATAAATGTTACACTCTTTAGTTTGAACTATTCTTTCAAACCAAGATATAATTGAGATATGTTGTGTTTTCGTTCTTTTTTTAGACTACGAAAATAATGCAGAATTCATGTTAAAAAGAAACTATATTTTAAATATGGGGGGGGGGGGGGGGGACTTCAAAAAATTCCAATTTTAATTTTGTTGAATTGGGGATGAGTGAATTATCGCTCAACTCTAGAAAATTGAATATACTAATCCATAGAAAAGATTTTTTTTTTTTTAGAAAAGCAGTGCTTATATATTAATCATAATCAAGTTTGGTTACATCAATCATTCAATCTGGAAAATTCGATCTCCAAATCATCTCGTGTGAAAGACGGCTAGAGAATTGTGCTACTTGGTGAGCAGCCCGAGTAGCACTCCTAAAAGCATGAGAAATTCCTAAAATACTTCTTCCCTCCCTTGATTGAATTCGGCTTTTTCACAGCTATAGGGATTAAGTCTTCCTCATCTTCCTTATCCCTCATGACTTGAGCAGCAATAATGTAGTCCGTGAATATCACAATTGGGAGAATTTTTGCTCAAAATAAAATGTAATTCCATGGCAAATTGCAAGAATTTCACCTCTTAAAGTGGATCCTGGATGTGAAATTGGGCACGCCAAAGCTGCAATGATTTGTTTTCCACTGTCTCTAACAATAATCCTCACCCCATATATGTTAGTCGTAAGATTAAACATTGCATCAACATCAACCCAAAATTCTCCAGTGTTTGGAGCCTTCCACTGCCGGTCTCCGAATTGCATCCCTCTCAAGTGGTCCCTTCTCCAGCTCTTTGATGCATCTTGATAATTTTGCCAAAGGGTCACACTTTGTTCTTCTGTGGGCGACTCCATTTCCTTCTTGGTCTCATGTTTGAATTTGCAGACAAGTGTCCAGGTCCTCCACAAAAGGATAACCCAAATTTCATAGTCAGTTGTTGAGAAGTAATGAGAAATATACTCTCCAATTCTGTTAAATCCCTGGTGTTTGCATCCCTTAATTGCATTCCAAAAGCGACTCTTCTTCCAGGTGGTTTTAGTCATTTTGCAGAAGAAAAAACAATGCTCCGTAGTAGCAATCTGATTTCTGCACAAAGAGCAAATGCTAGTTGTTGGTATATGGTGCCTTAATAGATTAGCCTCAACCGGGATAAACCCATGATGGCTCTCCACGTGAAGATTTTCACCTTTGCCTGCACTTTGAAGATTTTAAGTTGTATGAAGGAGGTATGATGAATTGGAACTAATAGATCATAAATAGTGGTATCAGCGGATCTAAGTTGGGGCTCTTATCTTTCTAGTCGATTTTTTATAGTGTTGGTTTTATTTTTTACGAGATAGTCTTATCGGGAATAAGAAAAAGGGGTTGGACATAAGAAATAATTAAGTATTAGGGGCCTGAGAATGAGGAGGAGTCGGACTTTTTTTTCTATTTTACCCAAGTAAACTTTACATTCTTTTTTTTACTGTTTGTAAACTAATACTTGGGGTGGCAAATGGGTCGGGTTCGGGTTGGCGGGTCGGGTTGTGATCTGATAATAACAAGCGACACGCCAACCCGAACCCGACCCGTATATTTTCGTGGGTCAGAAATCTCAACCCGAACCCAACCTGTTTATTTTCGGGTCGACCCGAAACTGACCCGAAATGACCTGTTTAATTATTTTAAAAATTAAAAAAATATGTTAATTAATTTAAAAATTAATAAATTGTGATAATAATTTAAAAAATTAAAAAATTGTGTTAACTATTTAAAAAATCTGGTTTTAGGCTATATTTTATTTATTAAATTTTTATGTAATTATATTTCATAAATAATAATAATAATAATTAATATTATTGGTGGGTCAAATGGGTTCGCGGGTCAACCCGAGATTGACCCGAACCCAACCCAAAAATTAAATGGGTTGGACGGGTTGACCCGAATCTAACCCAAAAATTATATGGGTTGACCCAACCCATTTTTTTCGTGTTGGGTTCGTGTCGGGTTGTCGTGTCGGGTTGGAGATTGCCGCCCCTAAGTCTAATACAACCCTTAGGGATAGTTCGGTAAGGTATGCCGGACGTTTTCTCATATCTTACCAAAACTTATGGTATGAAAAAAAACTCATATCATTACCATACCAAGATTTTCAGTATACTGAATTTTCGGTATGAGTCGGTATAGTTTCGGCATGGGATAAGTTACATACCATTACTTTGGTATATCAGATTTTCAGAATGATTTGAGTATGACATAATTTACCATTTATCTTATCATTCTTTCGGTATACCTTTAACATACCAAAATTGTTTTATATACTTTGATTTTTTTATGATTTTTTTGCTGATATTTATCCAAGATATAAGTTTATATCAATAATATTGTTAGGTGAAGAGAGAATGCATGATTGAATTATATATTTATTATTTTAAAATGAAAATAAAAATAATTATTATAATTTGTGTACAAAATATATTGGTATACCTTAAATCTTAAATATTAAGATGGTCATACTATTCGGTACGATATGATGACTTATCAATAATTAAGTTATATTAAAAATTCAATAACTTTGGTATCTTTTCAATATGGGTATTTTGGTATTTATACAATTTATCTCCATCCCTAACAACCCCTATAATAAATTTTTGGATCTTTTGCTATTTATACTGCATGTATTTATAGAATTTTCATTTTGATTTAGGGTTCCTGTTAGGGTTTTTGTTAGAGAAATTCTTCTTTACTTTTGATGTTTTGGTGGGTTAAAGAATGTGAGTCATCTTAGTCAGTTTTTCCAGTTTCTAGAGTTCTAAAATGTAATCCTTGTATAGGATCGATCAAGTGTAATAGAACTTAGGCTGAAGATCGAGCAATTGAGAATGCTCGAGAACTGACTATCATCACGCCTAGCCTTAACTGAAAACTAAGTTGGAGCACTCAGTTTTAGGTCTATCCATGCTGACAAGGATAAGTCAGTATGAGGACTTTCCCAAACTGACTTCGGAGAAGTCAGTTTAAGGGATTTCCATACTGATCCGGAGAAATCAGTATGAGGGCGTTTCCCATACTGACTATGGAAAGTCAATATAAGGATTTACCATACTGACCGTGGGAAGTCAGTATGAGGGCTAAGTTGTATTTACTCCCAGAAGTCAGTATAAGAAGCATCAGTTAGACTCAGGCATTTGTAAATGCCTAAGTTGGTACGAGGTTATCCAAACAGGGTTCCTCGGGCTGTAAAGCAGTCTAACATAAAGTTAGTGTATAGTAATCTGACAATGGGCAGAGTAGAAAGGAGACCTAAGGCATGAGCTACGATTGGACAATATAATCCATGATTCTAACGTCTAGATTTATGTGTCTAACGGATAGAAATTCAAACTGTCATAGGCTCTCCTCTTTATATAAAGACCTGCCCTCTCAATCTTAACAGGTTACCTAAACAGAATTCAAAATCTACTAGTCTAAAGAGACAAAGGGCATATTCAGGTCATCTCTCCCGCTAAAACTCTCTCGGAGTTTTCCGTGTTCTAAACACGAGACTTGAGTCTCCAACTCAAGTTACCCACCGTGCTATCTTCTCCTAGCACGAGGCTGAAGCTTTAAGTTGAAGCTCTATTTGGTGAATATATATTTCTGAATATATTCATAGATGTCAGTTTCCTAGTCTAGGACTCTGATTCTCACGGGCGTATGCCAGCCACCTGTGTTCTAGGAAGAAAACATCCAACTATTCTGGGAAGAATTAGTTAACATCCACCCATCAGGAAGGAGGCTGCGTGGTGCGTCCCCACTTCAACCTAAAGACTGAGTCTACAAGGAGTTCCTAGGCGAGTGCCACAGCTGACCGGAGGACGGAGGTGCCACGGACTGTGTATAGATCGTAAGGAGGCTTGTATTTACTTAGTGAATTATCCAGACTTTGGGTTTCAAGAGTGGATGTAAGATATTGAAATCTGAACCACTATAAATCTCTTTGTGCTGCTTTATTGTTTTCTTTATACTTGCTTTGTTTTTTCTGTTTCACAAACTGACTATTAAAACCTTCAATACTTGTCCAAGTATTGAAGAGTATAAACTGTGAAATTAACTTAAGTCGAAACAGAGGCTTAAGCTTAAACAGACTTCACACAAAACTGATTTTACTCTGTCGAATGAACCAGTGTTTGTGCTTATCTTTATTTACGCTGCACATATTTACACTTTGATTTCGGGATCAACAGTTCTCATATAAATGAATCGAAGAAACAAATATTAGTTTTAGATAATTGGAGAGATGATAATTAAAGAAGTGAAGAAGGCATTATCCTACATAATGACTTAAAAATAATAATAATTATTATTATTATCAAGATTTTAAGCCTCAAATCAAATAAATTTATAAAGCGACTTCCTTAATTACTATTATTAAGTCATTTACGAAAATTATGGCGTTCCAAACATCATGATGGCAGTGGCAGACAACCTAGTACTCAATATTCCCTCTCTCTACAACCTAAGCGCCGCCGCATCTCCACCTAATTACAAATTTCATGCCTCTTATGTTTATAATATTTAAAGATTAAGAATTATTAATCGTTTTACTTCCCAATTAAATGCTGTAATTTTATTTGTTAAAAAAAGAATTCGATTTTTTTTTATCTAAATTATTATTCTATAAATATTAAATAATAAGCCTATTTAAACCTATCAATATGTAGCGAATAAGAAGTCAAATATGAAACCACATTATATTGCTCAATTAAACGAAGCTTTTTTTGGGTGGGAGTGGATGTTTATAATTGTTGTAAAAAGCAGAACAAAGTTTTGTTTCGTACGATGGTGATCGATTATTACATTAATATTGTACGAGATTAGTGGTAAAAGCTCAAACTTTATTTATGTCACTTTGATTTTAAAAAAGTAAAAAAAAAAATATGAAAATGTGTCCCCATAGAATCTATAGCTGATATGAAATTACTTTGCTGAGTGGCAATGTGACTGAAATGCTGCCTATATCATCACATCGAAGAAAAAAAAGCCTTAATTATGGGGAAACTATTTTCCATCATTTATTATACTTCAATAATTTACATTTTAAAAAAATAAAATATATTAATTTAAATCCTACTACACCAATATTATTACAAATGAATTTGAACTTGGCCATCTCCACTACACTATTTATTACTTTGGCCCATTAGAATTTAATTTAGCAGGCCCAAACATAGCTATTTATGAAAACTCTCAAAATGTTTGTTTCTTTCAACTTCTATGATCTAATTCAAGACAACAAATTAGATGGAGGTGATTGAGGAAGTTCGAATTCATGATTTTTTAATGAGTTTTTTTAAAGATAATGTATTTATTTAAGTTTATATATTTAAATATTTTTAGAAAAATTTAAACTCGTAATATCTTGATTATAAGCAAGATATTTCACCAATCACCACTATACCCATAAACAGGAGCAAATATATTCAATATTTATAAATACAACTTGTAAGAAGATATATATTTCACCATTTAAAAGTGGTTTTAACCTATTAATGAATATTTTAATGTGAACAAAAACGAGTTAAATTGCGAATGATTAAATTATTTTCTTTGTTATCAAGTAGAAAATTAGAAGAAAGCTACTTCTTTATTCTATCATAAAAATAAATTCTTTGATAAATAGGAAACAACTTCTATGTTCAGCTCAGCTCGTTTATTAAATTATTGTGGTTTGGGATATGGAATTTGTTGTATATGGATTAGATCAATGGATTTTGAAGTTGAACCCTAAATCTACATCCCAAATCTTTATCTCTGAAATTTAATTGTGTATGTAGTGTTAAGTGATGGAGTCCAACATGACTATACCACTAATCAGTCAAAATCAAAGCTTACAGATTTTGTGAGAGATTAATTTGAACGAAAATAATAAAAAAGAATTGAAGAATAATAGCTCAGAAATACTTGATGAATGTTGGTGGCAAGAATGAGGACGTAAAACGTAAGGATACATTTACATGATAGTTGGGTGTTGGTGGCCAATTCTCAAAAGGGTTAAAATCCAAGAATTGAAAAAATGGGGAGAACCAGGCGGCGGCAATTATTCATAGCCATAGGGCTCCTGATGCTCATGGGAATCGCCATTCACTTCCGCCTTTGGACTATCGATTATCGTCACTCCGCTAACGATGCCGACCTTTTGAGGTTTGCTCAACTTTTCTCCGCTTTCATCTCCCCCCTTCGTTTTTTAATTTCGACTAGATCGTGCGCGCGGTTGATTTTTAATCAGAACTAGACGCTGAATTCATATATGAATTGTTTCATTTTTTGTTTATGCGAGTAATAGAAACCTGTGTAGCGGTAATTCGAACCACATAATTCTGCATTTGATCGTAATCTGTTTTTGGTTCGCTGTAGGAGACAGTTTGATCTTGCTAGCAGAGAAGCTATGGATGAATCTGCAGAGTGGAGAAGAAGGTTTGATTTGGAGTTTGAGAAGGCTGCCAAGTGCTCTAGGGAGCTGGAGGAAGTATGTGGTTTGTGTAATGCCTGATTTCTCAATGAACTGCTTTCACTCTGCAATTTTCATACCTAATTTCTCTCATCTGCAGTTGTGCACTAACACAAAAGGAGTGTTAACCTTTCCCATTAGTTTCTGAATAATTTAATTGAACATAGTTGGCTTGTGGTTAGACTTCTTGCAAAGAATGCCCTCCTTTTTAATAATCACAGTCCAAATAAATATGAAAATGGTATGCCAGAAACTTCATTGGACAGGGCTGGCATCTTGAAACTGCTAAAGTACTCAATCAGATGCATTTTTGAGCATGATTGTGCATGTGGAGTAGTAGAAACTTCAGATTTTAGGAGATGGCTCTGAGGTAGTGCAGGACATGTATATTGATCCTTTGATATTACATGGTTTTTGCTAGCTGTGTTGTATGTTTTCGTTTGTTCGACTTTGCTGTTCTATGTGAATGAAGAATCTCTCTGTTAGATCCTGCATTTTGATGATATTAGAATTATCAATTCTTGTGGTACTGGTTATGTAATTCTAATCTGATTTCTGTATCAGATTCTCTGCCCTGTTTTAGAAGCTTCTTTATTTGTTTATGTTACTTGAGGTTTTGTTTCTAACCCTTTTTCCAAAAGAGGTGCAGTAGATGTCTGATCACTGATCACAGCATCTGTTTAATTGTATAGATTAAGAAGCCTACTGGAGGAAAAGCTGAATCTTCTGCTGCCATGAAAAGGAAAATAGAAATGATGCAAAAGGTGAATAATTCCTCTTTGTTGTATGTTGTGGCATGACATGCAGGTAAAACTTTAACTTGTTAGTTGCCTTCATTACCAGGAGAATGTGGATTTGCTTGAAAGAGTGGAGTCGTTAAAACAAGAGCTCGAAGCAGAGAAACTAAAATGCAGCATGCACAGCATGTGAATTGGTTGGAGTTTGGTGTTGATTGAAACAAATTTGAACTAGTTCAGAATGGCCAATCCCTCGTTAGTTTCTATGTTGCCTTTTGCAATGATCAAACAAGATTATTAGCGATTCTTGAAATTCCAATAGAGAAGCACTCTTATTTTCTTACAATGGCTGCGTCTCACACTTTCCAGATTGTGTTAAGTCTACCAAACTTGCTTATTTGTTTGAACCAAGAATCGACAATGTATGATTTATCCTTAAAAAGAAAAAAGGACAGCGTATGATTTGAATTCAATTTCATTTGCGTATACCAAAAATTTAAGGTCCAGACAATGGGATCATTGATAAATCTTGAAATCAATAAAACAACACATTCTCAAATCACAATTCCCAGAACCACCATGTAAATGATAGAAGTAGATCTCTTTTGCTTGACCTTCAAAGCCAGAAAGGGACCAGAAGCCACAAGCAACCAAATTCAATCGATCATACAATCTCTCGACAGTCCTTATTTAGCGATGCTTGTATAACTTGTTACCGAGATGCTAGAGACCAGAAGTTCAGCAGGAACGATGGGGACACAGCAAACCAGCTCAGGAAAGCCATGGCTGTGGCTGACATGAATCTTGTGCAGTGGTTCAGACTACACTTATCAAGATCATTTCCAATGAGGACAGTGATACCAGCCGATGCACAGGCTGCAGCAAAGGTTAGAGTTGAAGTAATCTGCAGCAGAACAAAACTATGTGCTTAGGAAAGGGAAAATGAGCAAACGATCACATCAGAACAAGAACATGAACACATCAAGTTAGGGCGTGTGCATCGTTTGCATAAAACCAAATCTTAATTGGTTTGTGTTTATCATTTACTGGAACAAGCTAACACAAACAGTTGAAAATAAAATGAATTGCTTGCTAAAGCATTGATTTGTAGTTTATGATAAAAAAAGTAAGTAATCCAAGATTTAAAAAAACAAAAAAAAAATGCAGAAAGCCAAATACAGTTTTGATCATGATATAATAAAATCACCATCATATTTAAGCCAATTACTATCAACTAAAGGCACATACAACATAATATACTATCCCATGCATCGTGTGCGACTAATCTTGCTAAATATGATGTGTAAAACACAAACATACTAGTCAGTCCGGCCAGGGTAAATACTCATGGCTGATTAAACTCAATGAGACCAAACAAGTGTGACAAAGCAAAACTGGCAAAGTAATATGTGATATTCAGGTCATTAGAGTTTTAGCATTAAAAGAAAATTTATACTTGTAAGAGCTGATAAGTTCATTTGCAAACCAAACAAGTTTCTTACCCCATCGCCAATGGCAAATAAACTGACAACTCCAGCATTTCTGAAACTTCGTCTCACCAAGAGAGCATATACATCGGTAAGAGCCAGAGACAGGCTCCACAAACATTGCAAACCAACAGCACCAACAAGGTATCTAATGAACAGAACAAAAAAAGCTATTTGTTACAATTTGTTCTCCAAATACAGCATTACAACATGAAGATAGAGTTGTAAACAACATAAGTACAGAACCATGACGATATAGAAGTGAAATGCTGCAACTTCAGTAAATTCATCACCACATGCTCAAGTACATGAGCTAATCCCACTTCAAAACTGTGAACTTTAGCAGATAAAACACTCTCTAAAGTCCAAACCTCACGCATAAACCCTCAAAATTCCCAATCACCATGTGCCTAGTGTTATGCAACTTCTCTAACCATTTAAAGAACTACAGGCATCACATTCTCTATAAAGGCATATTTCAAAGCTTCAAATTATTAGAAAATCCTAAAATGGCAGCATTCAGCCATCGGTTATTCGTAAGAGCTTCAATTAGACCATTTACCACTATAACAAAGAAAATATTCCAAGAGCTCACAGCCACCAATCGGCATTCAAAGAATAAAGCTCACATTTTCAACACTGAGCACCACTTTTTCAAAACTTTACCAAACCCTAACCCAAATTCCTAACGAAACATAAATCATTCAGAACTGAAAGCATATAAATGATGACCGGAAGGCGGTAACCGATGGGAAATCGGAGGTAGTGGCCATGACGCATAGAGAAACGGCGGCGAAAGCGAACTGGAAGAGGCGGAGGATTAGCGCACCAGCTGTTCCGGACATTCCCGGAACGTCTTCCATCCTCACCCTCGGAGGTGCGGCCTCTGTTATCGGCGGAGGGGCCTCCACCGGATGCACCGCCGGCCCGCTCATTTGCAGAGTCCTTCAATATTCTCACATTAAATCAAAACTAATAAAAAAATAAATATCTCGTCGCTGAATTGGGTATTCGAGAAAAGAAGACGGGAATTCGAGGAGTTTTCTTATACTAACAAAGACACGAGAATGATTGCTACTGGTATTGTGAAGACTGAAGAGGGAGGCGCTGTCGCTGAGTGGTGAATGCCAACGACGGTGATAAAAAAATATATATAAAAAAAATTAGCGCACACAGTCACACACTGACTGTTGGAATGTTTTGTTTGAAAGCGCGTCTTTGTCATAGCAACTTTTACATATTCGTCACGGCGCTTCTTTGTCATAATAATACAATATAAAAGTTTGATAAGATAGTAAAATATTTATATCTTGTGCTCGATAAATAAATAAATGTATAGTTTCATTTGAAATTAAAATCTTCAATTAATAATTTTAATATTCCTAATAAATTAACATAGATAAATTTTAAATTCAAATATTATATGTCAATTTTTTTTATTTCCAAATATCTAACAATCCTCCACTTTAGTTGTCAACACCCCATCTACAAATTAATATTAATTAGAAATTTTAAAATTTATAATAATAAAATAAATTCTTATATTCATCTTTCTTCAATTATTGTAAAACTGTAAGAGTTGAGATAATTAATGAGCATTCAAATCAATCTATATTACTTTCATCAACATTCAAGTTAAAGATCTCACCAAATAGTTCATCGGTTAATACAACTTTATTGAAAATTTGTTGGTCCCGAGATTAAAATTTGATGCACAACGAGAATTTTAAGAACACCTTGCACTCACAAACTCGTAGTTTTTGACCAGTTTATATTCTTGTAAATCTGATTGTTAGAGAGATTGAGATTTAGGTTACTTCGAGTATAGTACAACACTAGAATGTGTTGAGCTTCGAAACTCTTGCAAGAAAGTAAAAAGCAGTAAAGAACAAAGGATTTATAGAGCTTCAGACAACTAGTCCTACGTCCTCTCTTCAGACCAATGTCTAGAAATTCACTAAGCCTCAGTTATAGGATGGTCTCACATCTATCGTAGCTGGTAGATGTCAATGCCTACTAGTCCACTAGCTCACTTGTCCAAGTCTCAGGTTCTTTCGGCTTCACAGATTTGGAGTGTGTGCACACCACGCAGTCTCCTCTTCTGGATGTTGAGAGCTTTATAGTTCCTCTCAAACTATTGAGCTGGTTCGCTAGACACCCGTGATAATCACTGTTGGAGATATGCAGTTTTTGTTTCGTTATTTCTTAGAAAGAAAGAGCACCAAGAAATAACTCTAGCTGAGAATGCTACGAGTCTCGTGTTCAAAGGATGACATACGGTTGGCTAAATTTTAGCCCTGATGATAGAAATGCTTTGAGTTTTCACTTACGCAGAGTGTCGTTGCTTTCTTTGAGTTTCTCCATTTTGTCTCTGAGCACTTCGTCTATTTATAGACGAGGTAGGAGCCTTTTAAATTTGTAGTCGTTTAGAGACGGATTGAGCATGTCCAATCTGAGACGTCTCTTTTTCTGACGGGAGCAGGATGCTTTTCATGAAGTTCTGCATCTGCTTCGTTCTTTTCTGACACAGGATTTCGACATTCTGCTTTTGTGTCAGAACAACTTCATCAGTTGATGAGTTCATAATTTCACTCATTATTGGTTTGATTTATTTATATTTTTCGTTGCATTTTAGTTTATTTTAATTATTTTTATTGCATGAGTCTAGTTAGAGTGGTTTGATGTGGTACTTAATTTTTTATGTTTTTAGGTAAATACAAGTAAAAAGTGCAGAAAAGGCCAAAATTTCATGATGCCGAATTTTGTGTCGACCGACGCAGAACCGCATCGACCGACATGGAAATTTTGCATCGACCTATGCATATTTGTGTTGATTGACGTAGACAAAAATTGAGAGTTTCTAGAAGATATATATGTGTTTTGGTCAAGATTGAAGAGATATATCAACTTGTAAGCCTTGAAGACTAAAAAAAGAATATATATTCAAACTAGGAAATTAGGATTGAGATTAGGGCCGCTCATGAGCCGAGTTCCACTAAACTCGAGCTCGAGCTCGAGCTCGGCTCGACCGAGCTCTATTTTTCAAGCTCGAGCTCGTTTCGATTTTGTTAAGCTCGAGCTCGACTCGAATATTATTATTATTTTTTAAAAAATTTTAAATAAAATCAAACTAATTCTGAACTGCAAAATCAACATATCAAAATCAGTAAACAGAATATAAATTCTGGAACTACAAACAAAAACGAAGAAACAAACAAAAATTGAGAATTTAACTAACAATTACAAACTAAAAGATTGTTGTACAGAAGAAAACAAGAATAAAATGAAGATCTCAAATGAGACCTTGAACCTTGGCAACCTATAGGATAGAAAAAAAAAACTAGTTCTTAGTAAAGAGAGAAGCGAGCGGCAGCGCCGCAGGCACCATAATTGCTGGTCCGGAGTGGCGAAAGCTCCGACATGGGAGGAAGAGATCCACCGGCCACCAGTGTTGAAGGAAGGGAGAGAGCGCCGCCGGCATTGAAGGAAGAGACAGCGTCGTTGTCACCGAAGTGGGTGGAAGAGAGTACCGCTGACCCGCGGGAGAAGATGAGAAAATGTGTTGAAGGAAGAGAGGGCGCCGTTGTCACCGATGTAGAAGGAAGACTGTGCCGCCGATGTGAGGGAGAAGATGAGAGGAGAGCATCGCTGAGAGGAAAAAAGAGGGAGAAGATGAGAGGAGATCACCGCTGAGAGGAAAAAAGAGACGTGGGTATTGAAAAAAAATGGGATTGGAAATTAGGTTTTTTTCATTTTATAGTTGGGTGAAGATTGTAAATAATAAAACTTAAGGGGGGAAATATAAATATAAAAATAAGAGTTCAGCTCGTTTCGGCTGTTACTCGAGTGGCTCGAGCTCGAGCTCAACTCGACCAGTCACGAGTCGGGTTTGAGTTTTTTACGAGTCAATCCCGAGTATCTCGCGAGCTAGCTCGACTCATGAACACCCCTAATTGAGATATAAATCAAATGTAATACCCCGTGTATTATTTTGACCTTGTATTAATTATTCAGAATCAATAAAGAAGAGTTCATTAATTTGAGAGCATCAATATTATTTAATCTCGATTGAGAAGAATTATCAAACTTGGTTTAGTAGAATTAGCCGAGAAATTATGAAATATATTCATCTTATTGTAAGGGAATTGTTATCATATTGGATATATGTATGTTTATATGTATATGTATGGTTATGATATATTACATGCTTGAGAGAAGGATATATGTATATATAGGGTGAAGGTTATAGTATAAACTTTTCCACCATAATATATAACCTAGAGAGAGAGAGAGAGAATCAAATACCCTTCAACCCACCTCCCCCAAAACCGTCACCTTCCAGGCCAGATTTCGGCCAACTCCGACTGCCATTCGGCAAACCACCACCACCATCGTGTTGTACCTTTTCCCGGCTTCGATTTGAGCTAAAGCAGCCGTCGTGAAGTTGAGTGTGGGCGGAGAAAACCTAGAGAGAAGGTAAGGTGTTTGATTGAGTTGAATTTCGGGTTTAATTGTTGAAACTTGTTTAATCGAGCTCGAACCCGTGTTTTGACATTTTAGGCGTGTTCCCCGTCGTGTGAGGAGCGTTCGAAAGGTTGAAAACGCGAGTTCCACCGCCGGAAATTGTCGCCGCCGTCGTTCATAACATTTTCCGGTGAGCCTCCCTCCAACCTCCATTTTCGTGTTTTAATTGGTGTTTTGAGGGTGGAATCATGTTCTAGAGTGTCTAGGGAGTCTAGATATGTAATTGCATGTATGATCGGACGACCGAAGTGGCCAGAATCAGGAGTTGCAGGTCTGCGTGCGAAGGGCCGGAGAAGACGACCTGTTTCGACCGAGATGGGTCTCATCTCGGTCGACGCAGGTGTTTCGATCGATATAGCTATTTCAGTCGAAAAGTTCATTTCGGTCGAAATGGGAGCTAACTCGGTCGAGAAAAAAGCCTACTCCAAAATGTCTAATATCGATCGAGCTGAGCATATCGACCGACATGGGAAGTATATCGGTCGACACGGCATCTCGACCGAGATGGATGTGTCTCGGTCGAGACAGACATCTCGACCGAGATGATCTTGTCTCGGTCGAGATAGAAGGTGTTTGACATCCAGTTTTGTACTTTCGTTCCTTTTTCCGAATTCTTGTCAAACCTTATTCAATTCATGAGTTTACATTACTATCCTAGAAGCATGATAAGTTATACGAGTATTGTCTTGTCCTAGATCGTTCGTACTAACTTGAGTATCCCTACTTATTTGTAGGAGTTTGAAAGCGAGGATCAATCGAGCTCATACTAGCAGAAAGCATCTATACCTAAAAGCCAATTATCAGGTGGGAAACTATTTCAGTAAAAACAAAATGCGTTTTTTCCTTTTCAAAAATGTGCTAAAACTGTTTTGATTTAAATTGAGACTGCTATGCATGTATTTCTGCTATTGTATCTGTCCTCTGTCGATTCCCATCGACAGAGAGTATAACTAATGAGTTTAGAACCAGGTTTCCATAACTGCGTTAGAACTCATTTAGAGAATAGGGTTGGAAGCCCCTTTGATATTGATTGGACGAATTGTCCCCATGTATTTGTTGGAATGAGGCGGAGTGCCCTCTGGTGTTTGGATCCTGAGATATGTATATATTTAAACGATCGGGTCTCAAAATGGATTTCTGAGACTAGTGCACTTTAATGACAGTAGGTTGAGTGTGAATGCATTCCTAACTGATCATCGTAACTTGGAAGTCGGCCAACTTCCAGTTACAACACTGATACAGATATAATAACATGTAAATAGCACGCGTGCCAAAATAAAATGTTTTAGATAGCACGGTTCCTTTCAACAAAACCCCGTGTTTATCTGCGTGAGTTACATAGCATATCTCCTATATAATGTATGTTTTCGGGCATGTTTCTCATTGGGTACATTAGTACTCAGCCCCTCGTATTATTTCTAAAATACGCAGGTTGTGCAGCACGGATGGGCGAGCAGGGGTGTAAACGGAGCAGCTGAATTTTGTAAACTCATAGATCCTGAGATATGCATCTTCATATGCATATCTCCGCCACGTTACACACACGCTGCTACACTCTCTGAATTACCCTTCCCATTTTTTGAATGTTGAATTTGAGAATCTCTGTTTCATTTAAACTTATGACTCGAAGTACAGTTTTTTTTGTTTCTGAATCTCTTTTATATTATTTAAAGTCTTCCGCTTATTTTAAATGAGAAAATGTTTGACAAAACCTGAAACATCAATGTGAACGCGACCCCAAATTGGGAAGGTCAGTTGGGGGCGTTTACAGAGGTGGTATCAGAGCTTGAGTTTTTGAAGTTCTAAAAGATTTTAAAGTATTTTAAAACCTCGAGTCTTTGAAGTGTTTAAAATTTTGAAAGTCGTGTGAAGTGTTCGCTCATGTTTACACCCTACTCCATCCTGCGCCACCTGAGGTACGTTTTTTAAGCTTTAAAGTTTAAGATTTAAAAGTTTCCCCTGCTTGCAATTTAAGTGAGATTTGAATATTTTGAAAACATCGTGAATCTTTTGAAAACGATTTGAGAAATTGAAAGAAACCAGTTTTTTTGGTGAAATAAGGAAGTGGGGTTGATTTGAATGGATTAATTTTGTGTTGAGCTAGATTGCTAACACCGATTGTGATGAAGTGGGCTGAAAGAGTTGAATTGGGAGAAAGCTTTTGCTTATAAAAGTTGTAAATTTTTATGAGTTGAGGAAATTTTGTTATTTCAAAAGTTGAAATTATTTCAATTTGCACCAATGAGGTGACCTTTTTCCAGAAAGTATGAGTTGAATTTGAATCGAGTAAGAATTTAAAACTTCTGCAAGCAGTTAAACTTGGTGTTATGGCTATAGATGTGCTAGTTGAATTGAGTTGTAGTATAATATTGTAAGGATGAAGTGAACTGATTATTGAAGTTAGAACTTTGACCCTTTGTTGTGAAATTGAATATTTCTGTGTACTGAAAAATCCAGTAATTTAGGTGAGTGTGCAAAATGCACGAGGTTAGTTGGTGTTAAGTGTGCAAAATGCACAAAGAGCCTGGAAAGTTAGTCGAGACTCGAGTAAGTGTGTCTTTAGCGCGAGGATCCGTTAGGCCCTCGGCATAGTGTATCGGAGACCAGTAGTTGTCCCGAGACACAGAGTTGCGTATGTTGGCATTATTTATGACCTTGGACTGATCGTTTGACGTTGTTGTTGTGACAAATGGACCCTAGGAGCGCAGCATTTCGCTTTAGGAGCTACCCACCATTCGAGGAGGATAATGTACCTAACACGTTGATGGAGTTTTGGAATTTTTGGAGACAGGCGAGGGGACAGGGCATCACAGATACAGAGGCTATGGAGAGGACCACGGAGTTGATGCCATCGAGGTGGACTAGTCAGACACTAGAGCTAGCCAGAGTTCATCGTAATCAGCGGACGGGTACTCGAGGGAGTTTCCAGACATTCATGGTTGCACTCATTCAGGAGGCAGTTCTAGCTGAGGGGGTGTCACCAGCATCTTCGAGGAGAACACAAGCATCGGCAACAGGAGAGGCACCGCAGTCGAGGCCTAGACCTGCCTCATCTTCCATGGCACAGATGGTAGTACCATTCGAGCACCGGTCTGGAGGATCAGTCGACCCTTACTTCGACCCAGTGGGATCCTCAGGGTATGTTAACTACCAGGCGGCATTGCAGCAGTCTTCACCGCAGTGGACTCCAGCTTTACCACCGGTACCATCTATGGCACCGGATGCACTGGTACCTGCACCCACGTTACGTCCGAGGGTACGACCTACACCGAGTACGCCTGCAGCAGCTTATGCGTCACCCCAGCCCGGGTTACAGCAGGGAGGAGCATATGATCCTTACGCATGGTGTGATTTTTCCACAGCTTCAGTCTAATATCCACCGCCGCAGCAGGATCCGACCTTGCCTTATGGATATCAGGACCCACTTGCACCATCAGTTCAGCAGCCACCACAAGATATTGAGGGGCCCAGTGGGGCCAAGCCGGTATATGACTACGTGTGGGATAGTGCCGAGATGTGGCTGAGACCCACAACTAGCGGGTACGAGGACATGTTTGGAGGCTATGGGACCACTTATGGCTATGGGATGAGACAAGCGCCGATCTGTCTATCCAGCAACACCGAGAGCAACCGAGGCATGAGGGTGGCAGCTCAGGACAGGAGTAAGATGCCGACGAAGATGGAGGATGATGAGGAGGATTCGTCTGAGGGATCCGATTGAGAGTTGTACGAATTTGATACTGGTGCTTATTATTGCATTTGGACGTCTTATTAATGCCTTTGTTGTACCCTATTTACGATTATGTTCTGGACAGAGACTGAGATTTAGTCGTTGTTGAACCTTACTATTCTTTGTACTTGTATTTTCTGTTGTATCGGATTTGTAGCATGTGAGACTTGTGTGGTTATTTAACGATTGATATTTGGAACTTATTGATTTTTTTTTGAATGATGGTGTTGGTTGATTAAAGTTTTGAGTGAATATTAAATGGGTGTTGTTTTGCAGTGAAAAGTTATGGAATTTATTGATCAAGGAAGGGGAAGAGGCTGTGGCCGAGACAGAGGCCGAGGACGAGGCCGAGGTAGAGGCCAGAGGGGCAGAGATAGTGGGAGAGCTAACCCACAACCTGAATACGAGAATCCAAACTGGGAGGAGGTCCCTATCAACCAAGGGTATGAGGATTTTGAAATCATCTCCGATGAAGAAGGCCCAGCTGACCAACATGGTCAATTTCCACCACCACACGGGAACGCACCTGAAATTTCTTCGGTAAAGTGGTTGGAAACCTTCAGGAAGCAACAACCTCCCACTTTTGATGGAACAGGAGGCCCAACAGCTGTAGAAGACTGGGTAAGGGAGCTTGAAAAGATTTTCAAGCACATGCGGTGTTCAGAGGAAGAGAAGATTAACTGCATGTCCTACCAACTGAAGGGGAAAGCGGACAGATGGTGGGAGACCTATGTGAAGTCGGTCGCACCGGCAGAGAGGGACCATCTGAGTTGGGAAAGGTTCAAGGAGGCCTTGTTTGAGAAGTACGTTCCGAAGCAATATCGGAAGGAGAAGGCAGTGGAGTTTTTCCTGTTCGAGCAAGGAAAACTGACGGTGGAGAAGTACGACACCAAGTTCGGTGAGCTACTCCAGATGGCGCCGCATCTGGCGGACACGCCACAGAAGATGGCAAAAAAGTTCAGAGATGGTCTGTGCGAAGAAATTCGCACGCAACTGGCGACCATGAAGGGTTTAAGCTATCAAGAGCTGTTGAGCAATGCCTTGGACATTGAGGCGTCCAGGAATATGATGAGGCTGCCGGAGTGGGGAGCACGGGAGGTTCAGGCCCCAACTCCAATTCAAAAAAGAAAATGGGAGGAGCCGCCAAGGCAATTCGTGCAAGGTCAAGGCAGCCTGAAACGCCATGACCAGGGCCGGCAGCAGAACTTTCAAGGGAGACAGGACCCTCAGAACTTCCAGAGGCATAACCCCCATCAGGCCCAGAGGCGTGACCAAGTAGGTCCACAGAACTACCAAAGGTGTGGCAGAAGACATATGGGAGGTTGCCAGGGGAACATAGTTAGATGTTTCACCTGTGGAGGCCAAGGTCATTACGCCAGCAATTGCCCAACGCCGCAAGCTCAGGGTGGAAATCGTCAGAATTTCCAAAGGCCAGCAAATCAACAACTGAGAGCCATCAGAGGGCACGGCCAGCCATGGAGAGGTTACATGGGAAACCGAGGAGGAGGTAGGCAGGGCAATCAGGCTCTTCCTATGAACCAGGAGGGTCACCAGCAGGGTGGTGAAGGTCAGCAGAGGAGAGCCCGAGCCTATGCCTTGGACGGTAATCAGGATGATGGCAATCTGGCAGGTATGAGATGCATTAATGATATACCCATTATGGTATTGTTTGATACTGGAACATCGCATACTTTCATATCATCTGCATGTGTTGAGGCTTTGAAACTTAAGGTAGAAAAAAATAGTCAAGACTTGAACGTAGCGATACCTTCAGGAGAAACAACTATCTCTACCTTAGTATGCCGAGACTTGAGAATCAAGCTTGAGGAAAATGAGATTCAAGTAGCAGAGTTGAATGTGCTAGACATTCAGGATGTAGATGTAATCCTAGGAATGGATTGACTGTCGAAGAATAAGGCGACGATCATATGTCGCGAGAGGAGGGCGATCATTCCACAACAAGGGAATGAAGAGTCGTTTGTGCACGGATTCAGAAGAAGACATAGAGTGCCAGTGATTTTGGCGATTCAAGCAACAAAGTTGTTGCGTAAGGCAGAGAATCAAGCCTTCTTGGTATATTTGGAAGAAGAAGAGAAACCAGAGCTAACGGTGCAAGATGTACCGATTGTAAGAGTATTCAAGGATGTCTTTTCGAAGGAACTACCAGGGTTACCACCAGACAGGCAGGTGGAATTTACAATTGACTAGGAACCGGGTGCGGCACCAATTTCTAAAGTGCCGTACCGCATGGCCCCGAAGGAACTGCAAGAATTGAAGGTCCAACTTCAAGAGCTGTTGGATATGGGATACATTAGGCCGAGCGTATCTCCATGGGGTGCACCAGTTCTATTTGTGAAGAAGAAGGATGGATCGATGCGTATGTGCATCGATTATAGAGAGCTGAATAAACTGACGTTGAAGAATAGATACCCTTTACCAAGGATCGATGATCTATTCGATCAGTTCAAGGAAGCGAAAGTATTTTCTAAGATCGACCTGCGATCAGGGTACCATCAGTTGAAGATTCGGAAGGAAGATATTTCGAAGACAACATTCAGAACTAGATACGGTCACTACGAGTTTGTAGTAATGCCGTTTGGACTCACGAATGCTCCTGCAGTGTTCATGGATTTGATGAATCGAGTATTTCATCTCTATCTGGACAACTTCGTGTTGGTATTCATTGATGACATATTAATATACTCAAAGAGTGAAGTGGAGCATGAACAACATCTGAGGACGGTGTTACAGACCTTGAGGGACGAGAAACAGTATGCCAAGTTCAGCAAGTGTGAATTTTGGCTGAGAGAAGTGACATTCTTGGGTCACATTGTGTCGGCAGACGGAATCAAGGTAGATCCAACCAAGATCTAGACAGTGATGGACTGGAAATCACCAACTACGCTGAATGAAATTCGCAGTTTTCTGGGTTTAGCCGGTTATTACCGAAGATTCATTGAGGGCTTCTCCAAGATTACGAAGCCGATGACCCAGTTACTGCAGAAGGGCGTGAAGTTTGTATGGTCTGAGGAATGTGAGGAGAGCTTTCAGAAGCTGAAGCAACTACTAACAACCGCGCCAGTCTTAGCAGTGCCTGAATCAAATAAGAACTTCGAGGTTTACACGGATGCATCTAAGAATGGGCTAGGTTGTGTATTGATGCAAGGTGGTAAGGTGATAGCTTACGCGTCAAGGCAGTTAAGGCCGCATGAGGTAAATTACCCGACTCATGACTTGGAGCTAGCCGTCGTAATCCATGCATTGAAGATTTGGAGACACTATCTCTATGGAGTGAAGCGTGCCATATTCACGGATCACAAGAGTTTGAAGTACTTCTTCGAACAAAAGAACTTGAATATGAGGCAGAGGAGATGGTTAGAACTCGTGAATGATTATGATCTAATGATTAATTATCACCCAGGCAAGGCCAATTCAGTGGCAGATGCCTTGAGCAGGAAAGGAGAAGCTCAACTAGGTTGCATGCTTACAAGAGAGAGCAGACTAATCCGGGAGTTCGAGAAGCTCAGTCTAGAGGTGATATCGCCTTCAAAAAAGAAGAGATGCGAATTAGCAACCTTGACAGTAGTGTCGGATTTAAGAGAGAGAATCATTGAGGCACAAGAGGAAGACGCAGAAAATGAGAAGTTGCGTCAGAAGCTGAAAGTCAAGCCTGTGGGAGAGTATCGGGAAGCACATGATAGTGCGTTGTTGTTCCGAGACAGGATTTTGGTGCCGAGCAGCGAGGAGTTGAGAAGTGAGATACTGAGCGAGGCTCACGATACGCCGTATACCGCTCACCCAGGAAGTACCAAAATGTATCGAGATTTGAAAACCAAGTACTGGTGGGACGGAATGAAGAAGGATGTGGCCTTATACGTGGAAAAATGCTTAGTTTGTCAACAAGTTAAGGCGTTACATCAACGGCCGTATGGGAGTTGCAGTCGTTAGACATCCCTGAGTGGAAATGGGAACATATCACCATGGACTTTGTGACGGGATTGCCGAGGTCACAAAAAGAGAACACGGTGATATGGGTCGTAGTGGATCGTCTGACAAAAAGTGCTCACTTCTTGCCGATCAAAATGAACTATGGGTCAGATAAGTTGGCTCAGATTTACGTCCGAGAGATAGTCAGACTGCACGGAGTGCCACAATCTATTACGTCTGACAGAGATGTGAAGTTCACATCTCGATTTTGGATGAGTTTACAACAAGAATTGGGGACTCGCCTGAATTTCAGTACGGCGTTTCATCCTCAATCAGATGGTCAATCCGAAAGGATAATCCAAACTCTCGAGGATATGCTAAGGACAGTGGTTTTAGACCGAGGAGGCAGTTGGGAACCGATTTTGCCTTTGATTGAGTTTGCTTATAATAACAATTATCAGGCAACGATCGGAATGGCTCCTTACGAGGTCATGTATGGGTGAAAGTGTCGTTCGCCTCTGTATTGGGATGAGGTAGGAGAACGAAAGGTTATTGGACCGGGCGCTGTTAATGAAATGATTGATATTGTTCGGCAGATCAGAGGAAGAATAAAGGAAGCGCAGAGTAGGCAGAAATATTATGCTGACTCAAGAAGGGCTGAATTGTGTTTTGAGGTGGGGGATAAGGTATTCCTCACAGTTTCGCCTTCTAGAGGAATAATACATTTTGAAGTTAAAGGTAAGCTGAGACCGCGCTATGTAGGACCGTATGAGGTTTTGGAGCGCATTGGTCCAGTAGCCTACAGACTAGCACTACCTCCGAGTATGGGTAATATCCACAATGTGTTTCACGTGTCTCAACTGAGGAGGTACGTCTATGATCCCAGACACGTGATCAGCCACGAGGAAGTAGTGTTGAGCCCAGATTTACAATATGAAGAGCGACCGGAAGCTATCTTGGATCGAAAGATTCAGGAATTAAGAAATAAGTCAATTCCGCTCGTGAAGGTGCTTTGGAGCCACCATGGGCGTGAAGAAGCAACATGGGAGCTGGAAGACAAAATGAAAGAGAGATAACCCGAGCTTTTCGAAGCTTTGTAATTTTCGGGACAAAAATTTTATAAAGGTGAGGGGATGCAATACCCCGTGTATTATTTTGACCTTGTATTAATTATTCAGAATCAATAAAGAAGAGTTCATTAATTTGAGAGCATCAATATTATTTAATCTCGATTGAGAAGAATTATCAAACTTGGTTTAGTAGAATTAGCCGAGAAATTATGAAATATATTCATCTTATTGTAAGAGAATTGTTATCATATTAGATATATGTATGTTTATATGTTTATGTATGGTTATGATATATTACATGCTTGAGAGAGGGATATATGTATATATAGGGTGAAGGTTATAGTATAAACTTTTCCACCATAATCTATAACCTAGAGAGAGAGAATCAAATACCCTTCAACCCACCTCCCCCAAACCCGTCACTTTCCAGGCCAGATTCCGGCCAACTCCGGTTGCCATTCGGCGAACCACCACCACCATCATGTTGTACCTTTTCCCGGCTTCGATTTGAGCTAAAGCAGCCATCGTGAAGTTGAGTGTGGACGGAGAAAACCTAGAGAGAAGGTAAGGTGTTTGATTAAGTTAAATTTCGTGTTTAATTGTTGAATCTTGTTTAATCGAGCTCGAACCTGTGTTTTGACGTTTTAGGCGTGTTCCTCGTCGTGTGAGGAGCGTTCGGAAGGTCGAAAATGCGAGTTCCACCGCCGTCGTTCATAACATTTTCCAGTGAGCCTCCCTACAACCTCCATTTTTGTGTTTTAATTGGTGTTTTGAGGGTGGAATCATGTTCTAGAGTGTCTAGGGAGTCTAGATATGTAATTGCATGTATGATCGGACGGCCGGAGTGGCCAGAATCGGGAGTTGCAGGTCCGCCATGCGAAGGGCCGGAGAAGACGACCCGTTTCGATCGAGATGGGTCTCATCTCGGTCGACGCAGGTGTTTCGATCGATATAGCCATTTCGGTCAAAAAGTTCATTTTGGTCGAAATGGGAGCCAACTCGGTCGAGACGAAGGCCTACTCCGAAATGTCTAATATCGATCGAGCCGAGCATATCGACCGACATGGGAAGTATATCGTTCGACACGGCATCTCGACCGAGATGGATGTGTCTCGGTCGAGACAGACATCTCGACCGAGATGATCTTATCTCGGTCGAGACAGAAGTTGTTTGACATCCAGTTTTGTACTTTCGTTTCTTTTTCCGAATTCTTGTCAAACCTTATTCAATTCCTGAGTTTACGTTACTATCCTAGAAGCATGATAAGTTATACGAGTATTGTTTTGTCCTAGATCGTTCGTACTAACTTGAGTATCCCTACTTATTTGTAGGAGTTTGAAAGCGAGGATCAATCGAGCTCATACTAGCAGAAAGCATCTATACCTAAAAGTCAATTATCAAGTGGGAAACTATTTCAGTAAAAACAAAATTCGTGTTTCCTTTTCAAAAATGTGCTAAAACTGATTTGATTAAAATTGAGACTGCTATGCATGTATTTGTGCTATTGTATCTGTCCTCTGTCGACTCCCATCGACAGAGAGTATAACTAATGAGTTTAGAACCAGGTTTCCATAACTGCGCTAGAACTTATTTAGAGAACAGGGTTGGAAGCCCCTTTGATATTGATTGGGTGAATTGTCCCCATGTATTTGTTGGAATGAGGCGGAGTGCCCTCTGGTGTTTGGATCCTGAGATACGTATATATTTAAACGGTCGGGTCTCAAAATGGATTTCTGAGACTAGAGCACTTTGATGACGATAGGTTGAGTGTGAATGCATTCCTAACTGATCATCGTAACTTGGAAGTCGGCCAACTTCCAGTTACAACAATGATACAGATATAATAACATATAAATAGCACGCGTTCCTTTGAACAAAACCCCGTGTTTATCTGCGTGAGTTACATAGCATATCTCCTATATAATGTATGTTTTCGGGCATGTTTCTCATTGGGTACATTAGTACTCAGCCCCTCGTATTATTTCTAAAATTCACAGGTTGAGCAGCACGGATGGGCGAGCAGGGGTGTAAACGAAGCAGCTGAATTTTGTAAACTCATAGATCCTGAGATATGCATCTTCATATGCATATCTCCGCCACGTTACTCACACGCTGCTACACTCTATATTGAATTTGAGAATCTCTGTTTCATTGAATTTGAGAATCTCTGTTTCATTTAAACTTATGACTCGAAGTACAATTTACTTTTGTTTCTGAATCTCTTTTATATTATTTAAAGTCTTCCGCTTATTTTAAATGAGAAAATGTTTGACAAAACCTGAAACATCAATGTGACGCGACCCCAAATTGGGAAGGTCAGTTGGGGGCGTTTGATAAGCTCATATTTATACTCACTTATCTATATTTTTCTCCATTATTTCAAGTGTTTTACATTATGTTTTTACTTATTTCTGTGCATGAGTCTATTTTGGAGGGTGTTATACCTTTAATGGGTGATTTATGCAGGTTTTAGGCCAAATTCATTGGAAACCCGTACCGAAAGCAGATGATGTTCAAAGGAATAGTCACGAATTCTTCCACACGTAGAATCTGAGCTGATGGAGCATGGAAATAGAAAGATCTTTGAATTAGCTTTCCAACGCAACTGGAATCGGGTCAATCGGAGTTCGGGAGCAAAAGTTATGGCCGAAACCGTGAGACTGCACAGACAGATGTTTTTGTGTCGACCGAAACAGAGGTCAAAACTCCGGAAACTTGTGATCTGCAATCCTGTCGACCAACAGGATTTGTGTCGATCGACACGGAGGCCCGAAAAGGCTGTTTTGGGCCTGTTTTGGCAGTTTTTGCTATTTTTACCCAATACTCAAATTAGGTCTTCTTCCCCCCTCTATAAATATGAACTCTTAGGCACGAAAAATATACAGTTTTTCATTGGATTTTACATTGAGTTTTGGAGTTTTTCAAGACATTGAAGGTTCATTTTCATTTGTAAGTTCATTAATTAAATGTTTCTTTATTTTCTAGTCATGATTTGTGGCTAGAACCCTAAACAGGTTCTAGGGTTATGATTTCTTTTCTGATGCATGTCTAATTGATATCAACTCATATAACATGGTTTAATTCTCTGATTTAATTTTATAATCTAGATTAAAAGAAGGACCGAGAGGTGAATTGAGATCTAGGTTTATAGTTAATAATTGATGGATCGAGAGATGAAAATTATTAACATGAAGAGAGAATTAATTGTGTTTGTTTTCTGTCTCAAAAGGAAGAAATCTACATAGGAATAATTAGATAATTATGAGATTGATTAATTTGGTGTTCTTGAGACCGAGAGGAGATAGTCACTAATTAATAATCTAGGATTTAATTGCCTGACTAAGGAATTTAATCCAAAAAAATCTATGTTTTCCCCATTGCTGAGTTGATTGATATTGCATGTTGATGATTAGATTATCTGCCCTAGGATCTGTGTTTCTCTTTATTGTTTTTAAAACCCTTTATTTTCTGCATTGTCATCTTTAATTTACAAAACAAAAACCCCTTTTCTATTTTCCTCAAACTTCTATGTCCTAGAAATTATAGCTAGTACTTTGGATTTTTCGTTGCACAGTCCCTGTGGGATCGACCACCTTAGGGTGTAAAAAATATTACTTGCTCGCTGCTTTCTGCAGTTATCAAATTGGCACCGTTGTCGGGGAAAGCACAGATCCTCGGGCAGATAATCTAATCATCAACATGCAATTTCAATCAACTCAGCAATGGGGAAAACATAGATTTTTGTGGATTAAATTCTTTGGTCAGGCAATTAAATCCTAGATTATTAATTAGTGACTATCTCCTCTCGGTCTCAAGAACACCAAATTAATCAATCTCATAATTATCTAATTATTCCTATGTAGGTTTCTTCCTTTTGAGACAGAAAACAAACGCAATTAATTCTCTCTTCCTGTTAATAATTTTCATCTCTCGATCCATCAATTATTAACTATAAATCTAGATCTCAATTCACCTCTCGGTCCTTCTTTAATTCTAGATTATAAAATTAAATCAGAGAATTAAACCATGCTATATGAGTTGATATCAATTAGACATGCATCAGAAAAGAAATCATAACCCTAGAACCTGTTTAGGGTTCTAGCCACAAATCATGACTAGAAATTAAAGAAACATTTAATTAATGAACTTATAAATGAAAAGGAACCTTCAATGTCTTGAAAAACTCCAAAACTCAATGTAAAATCCAAAGAAAAACTGTATAATTTTCGTGCCTAAGAGTTCATATTTATTTCAATCTTTATTTTGATTCCAGTCCAATTTTAAAGGTTTCTCCGGCAACGGCGCCAATTTGATAACTGCAGATTGGCTTTAGTCTGGACAGGATGTCATCAATGATTGACTCATTAGCCTTCATGATTTCGTTTCTCTCATTGATCCATGGCGATGATGGCTTGACTCTGGACAAGACTTCATCGATGATTGACTTCTTGGGATGAGCCGGATTAACCTCTTGAAATGAAACTTGCCTCTCTTGTATTTCTCTCAATTCTTTCCTAAGTAGATATGCTTCAGTTACCAAAATTCGTTGCTCTTCTAGAGTCCGATCAACATCGTTCACCATCTTTTTCCCGTTTCTCCTCATGATTATGCACCTGCAAGAAGAAGGGTGAAAGCATCAGTCTGCGTCAACCGACAAGAAGGTGTGTCGACCGACGCGAGGTAAAAACTTATGTCGACCGATGCACTGACTGCGTCGGTCGTAACAGAAACACAACTCTCACACACGCACGCAAAAACAAGACATAGATAATTAAATAAATATAAACCCAATCCAGAAGATATCAAACAAAACAGTAACAAAATACAATCTGACTATCCCCGACAACGGCGCCAATTTGATCGATGCAAAATCTGCACACATATTATAGCACAAGGCAAATAAATTTATAGATAACCCGAAGGTATGTCGAACCCACAGAGATAGTGCAACGAAAGTAATTCATGTACTGAGTGTAGTTTTTCAATCTTTTGTTTGGGCAAAACCAAATTTGAGAGTTTTTTTTTGGGTTTTATGAAAACAACTTTTAAAGAAATTCAAATAAAGAAAGCATAGATCCTAAGGAAATCTACCAATCTGATCAACATGCAAGAAACAAATAATTCAAACCCATAAAATATACTTTTGGTGGAAAATCTGGTAAAGTGGAATCAACTCCTTGGTCGGGCAGTCAAAACCTAGATTATTAACTAGTGATTATCTCCTCTCGGTCTCAAAAACACAAGTTAATCAATCTCAATAAAAATCAGATTAACCTACAATTGAATTCTTCTTGGTCGGACAGAAAATCAAATGTATTAAACTCTCACTTCCTATTATCAATTTTCACCTCTCGGTCCTTCAATTAATAACAAAAACCTATTCCAATCTTCATCTCTCGATCCTTAGATTTGAAATACAACCAAAGAGTTTAAACCAATTAAAGGTTTTGAAGAATTCAAATCAAAACATGTATCACAAATGGAGAAACCCTAGAATTTGATAAAGAATCTAGCCTAGCATATTAAAGATATAGATTGAAATAAAAATAAAAGATTGCATTAAAATAAAGGTGCAGAAAAATAAAGATACAAGAAAATAAAGGTTTTGATTCCAGTCCAATTTTAAATTCCAGTTCAATTTTAAATTGGGAAGGTCAGTTGGGGGCGTTACATCAAATATAATCATATTCCTTCCATAATCCAGCAATGTAAAGTCCACATAAATACTATAAATTCCCCTCAAGTTCAGACCATTCAATGTCCATTTTTCTCTTCTCAACTTCAATTTCTGTAGAGCTTTAGAGTTTAGAGTTTTATTTATTTTATGCACTTTAAATTCTTGTTTTTATTTTAATGCAATTTACTTTTATTTTTATAATGTCTTGTACATTACTTATATCTAGCTAAATTCTTACCAGGTTCTAGAGTTTGAATAACTATTTTGGATGCATGTTTATGATTCTATTTGTGTTCATTTTATAATTCTGAATTAATTTAAGGACCGAGAGGTGACAATTAATTTAGATGTTTAGCAATTGAATAAAGGACCGAGATGTGAAATTTGATGTTGGGATTTGAAATGCATGATATGATCTATATTGTCTAACCAAGAAGTATTAGATTGTAGGAATTTGAATTTGGTGTATGAATAAAATTGATTGATTGGTGTCCTTGAGATTGATAGGAGATAGTCACTAATTAGTAATCTAGGTTATATTTGTCCGACCCACAAAATATACCATAATAGCAGTATTCCACATGTTAGTTTAATTGATTCTTTCATGTTATCCAGAATAAGAATTCTACCTTAGGATCTGTGTTTTGCTTTATTTGATTTATTTTCATATTTTATTTTATCTGCCTAGTTTAAACATCCAAATCATTTCTTATACTCAAACAATTGATGTGGCAACTATGTTTTAGTACATAGGGTTGTTTCGCACATCTTTCCCTATGAGTTCGACATTCGAGTATAAATTTATTTGACCACTATATTTGTAATTAATATGGTAGATATATTAGTGATCGCCAGTCCAAAGAATCTGAACTGGTTAAAATAATTTTAGTCTTTTAAGGAATCTTCATTCTTAAAAACTGATCTTCAATGATTCCTCTGACATTCTATTTGTCTCTATGTGTGAGTGGAAATTGGTTTGTAAACTGGAGAAGAGTCAAGTTGGTGTCTTCTATCAATTTCTTTGCTTTGTTAGCTTCAGGTTGGGTTCCAGTTTTTTCTAATCCTTCACACTTTTCAAAATGGTGATTAAGATTCCGATCTAGTTTGTCTTGATCATTTCCATTACAACTCGATAGACATCCTAACAGAACATTACAAGTTTGTACGAACTAAGCTAATCTAGAGACACTCTAACTTGATGGTTTCTATACATTTTTTTTACACATCAAAATAACAAATAGATAAGAATACTTCCTAACAATAAAAATAAACAAAAAAAAAGGGAACAATGACAATAAAAAATCAAGAATTTTTTACTAATGAATATTTGTATTCAATCTGTTCTGTATCCAATTTGAAATGCATGTCCTTATCGTATCAATTTGATAAGGATTTATATCCAATAAATCTCAATTCATATCCATAATACTGTACGGATTCATATCGGATCAAGAATTGCTACCTTTAATCCAATAGATTATAAGTTCAAGTTTCAAATGCATGCAATTTGAAAGAAAGAAAAAACTAAAGCACACGCAACACATTGGGCCCAATATATTCTCTTCCATCTCAGCCCAGATATAACATCTAAGGACTTATACTGAGCCCATGCCCATGCCTTATGGGCCATTTCAGAACTTCAAGTTCAAGGCCTTAAAACTTCTCTTCTTCTTCTTCTTTTCAATAATAGTTTCGGATTTAATTCTCTCTTTGGGATTCATTTTGTAAAATAACTTTTTAGTTTTACAATGATAATTCTTCATATCATAAACTCATGATAATCACCTATTTCATGAAATTCTAAACATCCAAATTGTAAATGGTACATATTAGTTGTTATTTTACACCGAATAATGGTAGTATTGTATTATAATTATTTTTTATTTCAGTTAATGGAATAAATAATGTAATGCAAGTCATTAAATTTGATAGTTGGGAGCCAACCCAACATGGGGGACATTGGATCTCTCAACAGCAGAAACATATTAAAAAAAGCTGGTTTAGTGTGTCTGAACCTTCCAAGAGAAACCGACACTTGTTTTTCACTTACTTTCCAACCCAATCAATTCCAACACCACCTTTTTACTCAAGTATTTTCAAATCTCTCATTATTTATTCTTGACATCGAAATACAGTAATTAAAATACTTCATTTATGATTAATTTTCTCTCCATTTAAAGTACTGCATTGGTAGAGTGTGGTTTGAGTTTATATTAAAGTACTGTAGTGATCGATATTAATTTTTTATTTTTGGAAATATGTTTAACCGGATTGACTTGATTGTGTTGTATCTTTCATGAAGTATGTAATGTAGAATGTTTATTCTTTGATTTTGGAAAGATTTGTTTTCTTATTTAATTTGGAAAGAAATTTAATTCAATCAGGAAGATACATAAATATTATAAATTATTTTATTTTCTCTGTTTATTTATCCTAGTTTTTTTTTATATAAATATGAGTAGTAATTTTCATTGCTTAGAGTAGAAATTTCAGTTTTCATAGAGTTTTGTAACCGTTGTTTACAAGAAATAAAACTCTAAAATTCCTCCATATTTTCTTCTCTTCTTTCTTCGTGTTTTTCATCGATTGTTTATGATTTTTGGATCAAGAGGACCAACAAGTGGTATCTAGAGCCAAAGTTTGAATACAAAAAATTATTCGTTGGGAAAATATGGCTTTGGAAGCAGCAGATGCGGCGCGACATAGTAGTCGAGCGGTTCATTCGTGTACCCGCAGTTGATACACACGAACTACACTAGTTGGGTGATTCGTGTGCAGACCATAATGAAAGATCAATGAGTCTGGGAAGCAGTCGAACCAGTTGAGGGCGCGCAAGTGGATGCCCGACTCGACAAGAAGGCAAGAACACACCTCTTGCAGGTGCTTCTAGAAGATCTTCTCACGCAGGTTGCTAGAAAGAAGACGACTAAGTAAGTTTGGGATTTCCTTAAGACAAGATTCTTAGGGGCAGATCGAATGAAGAACGCAAATTTACAATATTGAAGAGTGAGTTTGATTCGATGTATACGAAGGACAGTGAATTGCTCGATCAATATGCAGGTCGACTAACTACAATATCTGTGGTGTACGTAAGCCTTGGAGGAACCCTCACTGACTTGACGCTAGTGAAGAAGCTATTCGACACATTACCATAAAGGTTCATGAGTGCGGTGTGACATCGAACAGATCTTCAATCTCGAAGAGCTTGCCTTCAAAGATGCAGTTGGAAGGCTCAAAGCTTTTGAGGGGCGCACACGCAAGAAGAGTGCAGATGCAAGGAGAATAGAAGATCAGGTTCTTCTCACTCAGGCAGATCCAGAAGAGACGACAGGGAGTCGTCATCTTCTCAGTTAAAAAAATTTCTCACAGAGGGTGGAAACCGTGATCATGGAGATAAAATCCAAGACAGAGGTCGAGGGAAAGGTGGCCGAGGAGCTCATCGAGTATAATTGCAACAGGATGAGACACTATTCGACACAATGTCGAGCAGTAGGGAAGAACGAGAAAGCTCACCTTGCCCACGCTGATAATTTCAAGCCAGCTCTACTTATGGTAGTTTCAGAAGATAACCCAAAACAACTCAAGAAACCTGATGATGTTTGGGTACCTAGATAATGGTGCCAGTAACCATGACTAGAGATAAAGAGAAGTTCTTCGAGTTGGACGATAGTTAACAAAATTGTTGGTTTTGAAGACGGTGGCCAGTCTTGGGAAGTGTTCGAGGAGGCTACTCATGAACAAAGAGGAGTTCGAACTACCATATACGGGAGTGTCTCAACAGGGGAGCAGAGTGCTACGGAAGTATTTGAGCAGATTGCTTCGAATACTTTGCAGATAGAACCGGTTGCTGAAAGAGTAGATCAAAGTAATGGTCAACCTACTCCATGGTCAGGTGGACATGTTGGGAGTAATAATGGACCTGTTCGATACATGGACATGATAGAGATAATAACAGAAGCTCCTCGAGTCGATCTTAGTGAGAACTTCGAGGAAGCGTTGTTAGTAGAGGCGGAGGAGCCGTCTTGCTACAATGAGGCAATCGACCATCCAAAATGGGAAGAAGCAATGGCAAAAGAAATCAAAGCCATTGAGAAGAACGAGACTTGGTCGCTTGTACCACTACCTGTCGGACACAAGGCTGTTGGGATGAAATGGGTGTTCTAGTTGAAAAAGAACTCAGGTGGAAAAGTAATTCCACACAAGGCTCGCTTAGTCGCGAAGGGCTATGTGCAATGACAAGACATTGACTTTGATGAAGTTTTCGCACCAGTTGCTCAAATGCACACAATTTGAGTCATTCTTACCTTGGTGGATAATCGAGGATGACAAGTACACCATCTCAATGTCAAGTTAGCTTTTCTAAATAGGGAGCTCGAACAGGAGGTGTATGTGACTCAACCAGAGCGGTTCAAGGTCACAGAGAAGGAGCACATGGTGTTGATGTTAAGGAAGACACTATATGGCCTTTGACAAGTGCCTTGAGCTTGCAATCTGAAGCTCGATCGAAGTCTGAAATAGATAGGTTTCACAAGATGTACACAAGAGAAAGTAGTGTATGTAGGGTTTGAGTCTACGATGGACAACACGAGTTGCCATTATGAATTTCTTGCCAAGGATCGTTTTTAGGATACCAGGAATAAATTTCAATTAAATAAATCATGCGATCCTATGCATGCTCCTACAATATTAATTGCAGAGGATGGATTAGAGAATACCTGATTTCACCGTTTGATCTACAGATCTAGATTGGAGCCAATAACGATGAAATAGATCTGGATCTGAGATAGAACGCCGATGATGGATAGTTGTTCCTACAGATCTGACCTTCTGATCTGTTCCCTTGCTCCTTGGAAATCTGGTGAGGATTATCTACCAAGTTGAATCCGAGATCTGGAGGAATCGATCAGTTCCTCCCACCGGATCAGCCGTCGCCCCCTCTCTCAAAATTATACTGAAAAACCTAGTTTTCAACAACTTTTATGATCTAATAGAGAGAAGGCCTATATATAGTGTTAGGGTAGTGAGAAACCCTAACCCTAATGGGTTGTGAGCAATTAATGGGCCAGACCAGGGATCAGATGCAAATAATAAAGTGGGCCCTCTTTATTAATTAATCCTTCCTTGTTCAACCCAGAACATAATAAATTAATAAAACATTGTTTTAACCTTCACCACGGTAACAATGCTGACTCGCCCCTTTATTACCACGTTATTAGGAACGGGTTGCACCAAACTAACATGATCCACATATTTAAGGCTTTAGACATTCATTAATTAATTTGGCCTATGACAATTAGCCACAATTAATTAATCTCTTATTTCCTGAGTTACACCACTCACTCTTTTTCACTTATGCCTGAATTAAATAATTCAACCTGCAGGGTTTAGCATAATGAACCTTGTGAGCTCCTCAGGGAATGTCACCATCCTGAAACGGATATGCTTACCTAAACGTCCAGACTAAGCAGGCCACACACAAATTGCCAACACCCAAAATACGGGTATAAGAGTACATGTAAGACTCGCCACCATGGTAAATCAAAGTGCGGTCAATCTGTGTGTGCCCCTTATCCTTCAGTTAGGTTTAAGATCATAGGAAGTATGTTAGGGATCTGACTCATTCATATGTCAATGAGAATGACACATCCCACTGTTGATCCCATCAATACATAACAATGTACCGACACATCAAGTAGCTAGGATAAGCCCACTTATGAACCGATGTGCCGCAGCTTAGACCGACAGCCTATCCAGGGACCGTCTCAGCTGTGATACTGTTTATATCTCGCTAGGTCAAACGATTCATATGATCCTCTGTGATCTCCTACACACCATATGATCATCCCTATAGGCGAGATAATAGGATATTATGGTTCGTTGTATGTTTGTTCTATCAGACAACGAGTATTGTTGCGGCAACATATATGAAGACCAGTGTACAAAACACTTAATCATATATGCTTTCAGTATTTAATCCCAACAGTGTACACAAGAGGTAGCACTGACTCGAGATTGATAGTTGGTGTTTATGTGGATGATTTGGTTGTAACGGGTGAAAATCCGAAGGCAGTCAGAATCTTCAAGAAGCAGATGATGGGGGAGTTTGAGATGAGTGACCTCTGATTGCTATCGTACTACCTGGGGAGCTAGGTGACTCAGTTTGAGGGAGGTATTTTGATAAATCAGACAACTTATGCCAAGAAGGTACTGACCCAGTCGAGATGCTTGATTGTAATTCTACCAAATACTAATGGAGCCGAGGGCTTAACTCCACAAAGACCTCAAAGGGCAGCCAGTCGATGAGATAGAATATCAAAGAGTCATCGGCTATCTACGCTATCTTTTTCCCACGTGGCCAGATCTTTCCTATGTAGTTGAAGTTTCCAACAGATTTATGGAGAGGCCTACGATGATGCATCACAAGGCAGTGAAGTGGGTGATATGATACCTTCGAGGCACTATACACTTCAAACTAGTGTTTTGAAGAGGAGAAGGAGGCGAGGAAGAGATAGTGGGTTATTCTAACGGTGATCTTGCAGGTGACCTAGATGATCTAAAAAGCACAAGAGGCATGACATTCTATATCAATGACTGTTTTGTCTCGTGGAACTCGCAGAAGCAGAAAATAGTTGCACTTTCGACGTGCGAAATAGAGTTCATGGCAGCAACAACGGCAACATGTCAAGTTCTGTGGTTGAAAACAACGTTGTTTGAACTGACTGGTTCGAGATCGAAGAGAGTGAAGTTCTTTGTCAACAATAAGTCTGCACATGCACTAATGAAGAATCTAGTGTTCCATGGTCGAAGCAAGCACATCGACACGAAGTATAATTTCATTTGATAATGTGTCAAAGCAGGTCAAATTGATGTGGAGTTCGTTCGAACTGATGAACAAAAGGCCGACGCACTAACATAGGCTTTACCAGTGCCAAAGTTGGCAGTGATGCAATATTTGCTTGGAGTTAGAAACCTTAAACCACTCAAGGAGTAAGGGGAGAATGTTGAAGATTTACTCCTTGATTTTGGAAAGCTTTGTTTCCTTATCTAGTTTGGAAATAAATCTATTTCAATATGGAAGATATAGATATATCCTAAATTACCTTGTTTTCCACGGTTATCTATCCTAGTTTTTTCTTATAAATATGAGTAGTATTTTTCATTGTTTAGAGTAGGATTTTCAGTTTTTCATAGAATTTTGTAACTATTGTTTACAAGAAATAAAACTCTAAAATTCCTCCATATTTTCTTCTCTTTTTATTTGTGTTTTCCATCGATAATTTATTATTTTTGGATCAAGAGGGCCAACATGTAATACACAAAAAGTACTGTCAAATGTGAATACGTTTATGATGTTTTTAGTTCTAAATATATACAATAACTTCAAATTCATTGTTAAAAATAAAATTTATACTAATTAAGAATACATCTTGGCTTTTGGACTGATCACTTCCACAACTGAAAGAGAAAATATTGGGCTTGTTGGGAAATCTGGCTAAGTTTCCCTTCTCCAGTTGATAGCTTAG
>JAPKLW010000364.1:117684-144573 GCA_026898455.1 Plectranthus barbatus
TACGCATTTTCCGCTGCCAAGTTATACCCTGTTATCCGGGACCAACAGGGCTAATCCTAGATTAGGGTACACATGGATGTAAATATGTGTAAAAAGGAATGAATGTGCGTGTAATGGGTCCAAGCTAAGTTCTCAGTTGACTCATAAATAGCCATCTGGAAGTTATGAAACTTATTATGTCAAGCAGGTTAATGTCTCAAATTCAATTATACTCAAACAATTAAATGTTGTTGGGTTTCAAATCAGTTAGGAAGCAACAAAAATAAATAACTGAAAGTTATAAAAAAAAGACATGATCATATATATTGGTTCGGGAGCCAAAAATTCCTACATTCACTCTTTGTTCACTGTGAACGTAAATTACTATCCTCAGTTGTTTATGGTAATCCAATACGGTTTACAATTTTTTATCCCCCTTACTTAATATCTACACCTCAGTCACAGACGTCACAATCAATTGAGTTTTACCACTATCCACTCACTATGTTCTTCATTCTTCAACTTCAACTGCCCATGGTACTTGATATCACCACGATCTCAACTACGGGGCATGAAGTTTATTGTCCCCTTCGAGAACGTCGAACTCTGGTGATGATCCTACAGATTTATGATCTCTCGGAACCTCGGCTAACAATTAGTTGGTTGGCCTCCGGTTTTGTGCATGACGTACCAAAATCTTAAGAGAGCCTTTAAGAGATAGAGATTGCAGAGAGATTCAGAGGTTATTGTACAAGAATTAACAATTAGTAACCTTTGTTTGTCTCTCATTTTGGATGGGGTATTTACAGTGAAAATTTGGGGAAAATAAATACTCATATATTTTGTATTACAAACGAGAGTTACAACGTATATATGCATATATATACATGGCAAACCCTAAATTAGGAAACAAAATATTTTTCATATATTTTCGTATATGCATGAAGAGATGGTGAGATATAGTCGATCTTAACAGTCCCCCTCAAGTTGGAGAGTGAAGATTGTGAACTCCCAACTTGCCAATCAAATGATTGAGTTGCTCAGACCCAAGTGTCTTCGTGAATATATCTGCTACCTGCTCCGTGGTAGAAATTTCACAAGGCCCAATCTCCTTAGATTCTAAATTTTCTCGAACAAAATAACAATTTCCACATGTTTTGTTCGCTCGTGAAACACTAAATTTTAAGCAATATGCCGAGCAGCTTGATTGTTACAATATAATTGGGTAGGTTCGAGTTGTTGCGCCTCCAACTCCTTTAACAACCATCACAACCAAATTAACTCACTTACTGTTTCGGTCATTGCTCTATATTCTGCTTCAGCCGAAGATCGTGATACCACACTCAGTTTCTTTGTCTTCAAGGATATCGGAGCTCCCCCTAATTCTATTAGATGACCACTTCTTGAATGTCACATCATGGGGCAACCACCCCAATCCGAATCACAATAGGTTTCAAGAATCATTCCTCCTTATGTAGGCGACATGATCCCTTGCCCAATTGTGCCCTAGATGTATCGAACCACTCTTAGGGTTGCGTCATAATGGGACTGCCTTGGTGAAGATAAGAAGTGGCTAAGTATATTTGTGGCATACTGAATATCTGGCCTTATAATCGTAAAATAGAGTAGGCGACCAATGGGACGTCTATACTGATAACTATCAACAGAAGGTCCATCATCATCATCTAAGCTAAGCTTCACATTTTGTTCCATTGGTACCACAATTGCTCGACATCCTTCAATGCCACATTGTTTCATTATATCCTTCGCATATTTTCTCTGAGTGAATACCATTCCTTCTTGGGACCGTGCTACCTCTATCCCAAGAAAATATTTCAAGGCTCCAAGATCCTTAATGTTTCACTTGACATATCTTGTTTTCATCATTCCCAGCCAGCAGAACATCATCAACATATATCAAAGCTACCACCTGAACTTCTTTTTCTTTGAAGATAAAAAGAGAATGGTATGTTTGTGGCTGTCTAAACCTCAGTTTGATACGAGCACAGGTGAAATTGTGGTACCGATTTTTTAAGGCTTATCGGAGCCTATACAAAGACTTTTATAACTTGCATACTCAAGTGTTTTTCTCCTTGGCAAAACCTTCTGGAATCTTCATATAAACATCCTTCATCAAGTCGCGGTGTAGAAAAGCATTATTAACATCTAACTGATCTATTACCCATCCCTTTTTGACTCCAACTGCAAGTAAATATAGAACCGTCACAAGCTTGGCACCCGCGTGAATGTTTCGTGGAAGTCAATGCCTACAATCTGTGTGAAACCCCTTTGCAACAAGGCAAGATTTATACCTCTTTATTTTTCCATTTTCCTGTATTTGATATTATATACCGTTTGAGTCGACAACAGACTTCCCCGCGGGCAGCTCAAATAAATCCCAAGTTCCATTAACTTCTAGGGCTTCTATCTCTCTTCGCATAATATCTCTCCACTCTTTCATCTTCATGGCTTGTGAGAAAGTCCGTGGCTCACTATTGGCATCAATAGTAGCTAAAAACATTTGTGAGTAGGACAAAATCTATTATAAGAGACGAGATTAGATATAGGATGTACCGTCGAAGATCCTGAGTTTGAAGTGGGTCACGTGTGGTCTATCGATCTAGGCACTTCAACCTGATAATCTCGCAAGTGAGATGGTTGTCGTCTAGTCCTTTCACTGTGTCAAGGTTGCACATTCTGATCCTCATTTACTTCGACTGTGGTAATATTTTCGGCTGCCTAAGCCTCCATGTTTCCAGAATTGTTGACATGTGGTTCTACATTTTCAACTCTCACATCTTCTTCCTCATCAAATACCACGTCTCTTTCACTACTTCTTGCCACTCCTGTATCAGCGGCTAGATATTTATATGGAAAGGTATCCTTAAAAAATTTCACATCACGGGAAGTATTTATCTTGTTACCCTCTAGATTGATGAGTTCATATTTCTCTCATTATTGGTTTGATTTATCTTTTTTTTTAGTTGCATTTTATTTTATTTTAGTTATTTTTATTTCATGTGTCACTCTAGGAGAGTATTGCGCTTGTAGTGGTGCATTTTTGCAGGTTTGAGGTCAAATTCACCGAAAATTCGTACCGAAAGCAGTGAATGTTTAAAGAAATAGTCACAACTTATTCCACGCTTGTAATTTGAGCTAATGGATCATGGCAATCAAAATATCTTTGAATCAGCTTTCTGATGCAATTGGAATCGGGCCAATCGGAGTTCGGGAGCAAAAGTTATGGAAAAAATCGTGAGGATGCGCAGAATCAATCGACACAACCGAAATTGGTTGACATGGACTTTGCATCGACCGACGCACATGTTTTTGACAAGTTTCTGGAAGATTTTCATGAATGTTGGGTGAGAATTGATCAAAATTGAAGAGATATATCAAATTGGAAGCCTTGGAAACTCAAGATTGAAGATATATTTAATATAGAATATGTGGATTAGATATGCATCAAATCTAATTCTATCTCTTATAGAATTCAGCCTTGTAAAGTCCAAATAAACACTATAAATACCCCTCTATACTAGTTTATTTAGTAGACTTCAATCCCTATATGAACATTAGTTCATATATCCATCTCAACCTCAATTTTTGTAGTTAGAGTTTTAGTATTTATTTTTATGCATTCTAAATTTCTGTTTTTATTTTTAATGCAATTTTATTTTAGTTTAATCATGTCTTTTATTTATAGGGTTTGAATATTATTTTTGATGCATGTTTATGATTAATTAATTAGGTTCATGATTCCTGTATTTATTTTATAATTCTAGATTAATTTAAGGACCGAGAGGTGACGATTAATTTAGATGTCTAGCTATTGATAGAAGGACCGAGAGGTGAATCTTGATAGTGAGATTAGGAATGCATGATATACTCTATACTGTCCAGCTGAGATGCATTAGACTGTAGGAATTGAACTGATTTGCTTATGAGATTGACTAATTTGGTGTTCTTGAGACCGAGAGGAGATAGTCACTAATTAGTAATCTAGGTTATATTTGCCCGACCCAGGAAATATATCATAATTGCAGTATTCCATCTGTTAATCTGATTGGTTCTTACATGTTATCCATAATAAGATTTATGTCCTAGGATCTGTATTTTGCTTTATTTAATTTAAGTTTTCATTTTATTTTCTTTGCCTAGTTTAATAATCAAAATCTGTTTCTAAATTACTCAAACAATTAATCTGAAGCTGTGTTTTAGTATATAGGACTATTTCGCATATCTTTTCTCTTTGAGTTCGACATTCGAGTTTATAAGTTTATTTGACCACTATTCTATAATTAATCTGTTAGAAATAGCAGTGATCATAGATCATAAACCATGTATCCCTTTTGACCGAGAGGGTATCCTACGAAGATGCATTTCCTCCTCCTTTCTGGAAATTTATCCTTTTCTTTAGCATTATCTTTCGCATAGACCAAGTAGCTGAGAACTCTCAAATGATTGTAGCTCGGTTTCTTTCAAACAAGATTTCATAAGGGATGTGACCTTGTAACACTTTGGAGGGCAACCTGTTTATGATATACACAGTAGTTAAAACACATTCTCCCCAAAACTTGAGTGGTAGGTTGGCCTAAAACCTGAAAGCTCTCGCCACCTCCAAGATGTGTCTATGTTTTCATTCAACCACACAGTTTTGTTGTGGTGAGTGAATGCAAGAAGTTCTAAGTGTGATTCTTGTTTCAAAATAGTATCTCATCATGCCATGTGATTGAAATTCACACCCATTATTAGTCATAATTGGCTTAACAGGTTTCCTAAACTAAGTTTTCACTATTTCACATAATAACTTGAGATATTTATTGACTTATGATTTAAATTTCATCAAATAAACCCAAACTACTCTACAATAGTAAGAAAATAATGTGCACTCGTGAATGAAGCAACTCTATAACCACCCTAAATATCGGAGTGTATTAACTCAAAACAAGTAGAAGTTTGAACAAAACTGGAGGGAAATGGTATCCTAGTTTGTTTTGCTCTTATACAGGACTCACAAGTACTATTTGAAGCCTCACAAACACCTTGAAGTTTTATTCTGGAAGCATGCCCTAATCTTCTGTGCCACACCTCATCATTCACGATAGCTGAAAAGACTTCTCGATGATCTAATGTTGGCTCCAGCTGATATAGACCACCACATTGTTTACCCACTCCAATCAGGTTCTTCGAGAATAAGTCTTGTATCACACAATAGTCAAGAAAAAATTTAATGCACAATTAAGATCTTTATTCAGTCGACTGACTGAGAGAAGATTGCACTAAAACTTGGGCACATGCAAAACATGATTAATGTTCATCCCATTAGGAAGCCTGATATTTCTAACACTAGAAACATGAATCCTTTTCCCGTTGGGTATCTTAACTAGCACGCCTGAACTCATGTTGTTAGTAGGTGTAATAAGACTCCCTTTATGAGTAATATGTTTGGTTGCCCCAGAATCAATCACCCAATATATATTCTCATTGATCTTACCAGCGATATTTTCTAATGAGCTTAAGGTCGAGCTGTAGGGTTTGTTGTTGAGAAACTCTCTCAACTGCATAAGTTGTTCCATTGTGAAACCTTGCGCAACACTTGTTTCAACTACATTCGCATCATAATGAGCGGCTCTGCAAGACGTTTGTTGCTTCTTTATTGCATTTGCACCATCATTTTTCCAGGATTTTCCGCCCTTTCTTGTTTAAGATATCTGATGGTCTCCTAGCATGTTTCAATGGTGTCATAACTTTCCACAGTTCCCACATTGACGAGGCTTTCTATTCTCTTTGATTCCTTCACGTCGATCAGAGTTTCCTTGCCTAAGTACTTGAAACAGTGTCATCCATAATCAAAATTCTTGAGCTTATGAACAACCGTTTTCGTCCATCTTCAGCAACAAGTTGATATGTAACTCCTAGACTCGACATAGGTGTCGTGCTTAGGACTTCGAGCCTGATTGTATTAAAAGTATCATCAAGGCCCATGAGAAACTCGTAAGTTTGCTCTTTCTCTATTTTTTGGCAAAAATCTTTGGCATACCACAGGTGCATTTGGCGCATGTACTTCTCGGCATGAATGTGGTTGAATCAATTTTATCCCAAATACTCTTGAGTTTCGTGTAGTATGCCGAAATCGATATCTTCTCCTGGCGAGTGAGAATCAAATTTCTTTTCAATTCATAGGCTTTAGGTGCACTTTCTTTTCCAAACATTTCCATCAAATCTGCCCAATATTCTGGGCCATTTTTGCATATGTTTAACATTGTTCCTCATTTCCTTGTCGATGGCCACCACCAAACATCCCTTCACCATGGCATTGCATCTCTTCCAAAGCATGATATTGGCTGAATCTTGTTTGGCATTGGTATAGACCCATCAACAAAACCAAGTTTATTTTTGGTTGGTAAGCAATTTCTCATCTCTTTCGACCAGTCGCCGTAATTCCCATCGTTGAGAAGATCGGTGACGTAGACATGGCTAAGGTTGTCTGACACCCCTATGTAGTAGAGCAACATTACGTCATTCATAACACCATCCTTCGTCTCCATAATACTAATGGAAGAGAATAACAACGTGTGGAAGATTGCTTAATTTTGCAGGATTGAAACCCGCTCTGGTACCATGAAAATTTGGGGAACTGAAATTTTCCTATATTATGTGTCTAGTATTACAAACAAGAGTTATAATATATATATGCTGAGATATGTGAAAATATATACATGGCAAGCCCTAAACTAGGAAATAAAAATATTCTTCATACATGGTCAATCTTAACATACAGGCTCACTTGAATTGTAGCCATTGAGTAGCCCATCTATTCCTTAGGTGAGTATTTGTATGATGATGATCAATTTTGCAGCTTTTATCATTTGATGAGACATCTTGAATAGTAGAAGCATCAATTAACGATTTGGTTAGTTGAGTGATGACACTAAAATTGATCACTCAAAAGTAATGTTTCTCAAGTAATAAAATATCAATCCAAGGATCTTCTCGCTTTGCCCAAAGGAATACCGTTTATTCGTGAGGTTTCTTATAGCTAGGCAAATTCAAGTCGTTGAGTTTTTATTTTATTTTCCTAAGACCAAATTTAAACTAACTAAAGCTACACTAAAGCAACAATCAAATTCATCATTCATCAATGTAGATTTTAAAACAATTCTTCAATTTTGTAATCAAAATGGTAGAACTAGCCACACAAATGCTCAAATGAGAAAGAACGGATGTTGATAAAGATGTCGGTGTGATCCAATTGAGTTGAATTATGGTGCAAACCTATTTAATTCTTAGATGGATGGACTATTACCCTACACTAGCCAACCCCCTATCACGACGAGTTGACGAAACTAGACACCTAAAACCGATACATTATCATCTCCCAGTTCACTCCTAAAAGCTCGTAAATCATTATCCTATGCCCTTCCTCCACACAGGGATTGGATCGAGGAACACAAGAATTCACACTATTCATGACACTCCTATCCGCGTGTTGGCTGCAATACTCGTGTCAATTAACACCTAGACTGGCTATTACCTACACCTATGTGCATATAAACAAGCTCTAGTGTGATTCAATCTCAAATAGGAAAGTAAGCATGCATAATTCAACCTAATTTTCTCTCACCTTAATCTAAATCAACATCCAAGGAAGTTTAGAATCACATACCTATCTTGTTCAACATTGAAAGCAAAACATTACAAGAGATAGTTTTAGATGAATTTCTTCCCCTAAATGAGCACTTTGATCTTGATCTACCACCTTGGATCTTCATTTCTTCTCCAAGGATGATGGATTAGCTCCTTGATACCTTGGGTGAGGTTTGGAAGGAAATGGTAGAGGTAATCCTCGAGATAATTTAGGATATTTACGTCTAAATTTGACGAAAGTCTTCAAAATAACCGGAGCCTTGGATAGCCCAAAATGAAACAAGATCGCCCAAGATGTCCAGAAACAGAGGTACTATTGCTCAGCCGGTCAGGATCGACCGAAACAAGGGTTGCTCGACCAAAATTTGCCTCTGAAATGGCAGATCGGTCGAGCACTGCCTGTATCGGGCGAAATCTGCCTCTGAAATGCTCAGATCAACCGAGCACTGCCTGGATCGGGAGATTTTCCTCCGAAATCAAGCCGAAAATGCTGAATAGTGCTCAAAACCTAACCTACACTATTCAAAACACAAAAACACGAAAATACAACACAAAGAATACAAAAACCTATGATATGGGAGTAAAATGAGTGCAAAAACGCATGCACAAACATAGAAATAAAGATCATTTTACGCACATATCATTGAGCTTATTTTTGTTTGTCCATAATCTTTCTTCAACTGTCCACTTCCTTTCTAAATTGTCACCTGATATATATATATATATATAGGGGTGCAAAATGAGGCTGAACTCATCTTCCTGAATGAACTATGAACTTTCATTGTTGTGTGTATAATTGATCATTATTGTATATATGATATCTCATTACAGTAGCATATACACTACAATGATCAATTACACACACAACAATGAAGTATCATAATTAAGTACTATAATGAACTATCATATAAACTACAATGATCAATTATACATACAACAATGAAAAGTTCATAGTTCATTCAGGACATTTAGTTCGGATTTGAACGCTACTATATATATATATATATATATACAGCTGTTCCGTTAATTCTTTTAACTAAAAGTTGTGACTCTCTCCTTATAACTGTTAGCTGGGTGATCAGTTATGGATGTTGTAAACTGATCTTCGATGAATCAGTTTTCCAAGTTTTGAGCCCTCGTCAAAACCTAATCTATTACTTCTCGAGAATCTATATAGTGAGTATATATCATTTCTAATTAGTCAGCTCGATACAATTGATAGTTGAATGAAGGGTTTTACAATTATTAAAATCAAATACTAAATTCTCATAAGTAAAATTTGTCATATTTTTAATACATAATTAAAAAATAAAATATTAAAAGTACAAGCGTCAACCTTAATTTTAATCAATCTAAAAATTTACACTCATTTCTCTTTAAACTTGGAAGGCTTTATTGATTCTTTATAGTATATTTATAATTTGAGAGGCAGAATTGTACGTATAGAAGCAAAGAGGGAAAAGAATCCGTTGATCCAACGTTGTAGCGGAAGTTGGCAGTTTCACGTGATCCAACACACTATTCTATAATCGTGCCGTGCGTGTGAAATCGGATAACGTGTGCTCACCCCCACACTCTATTTAATTTTATGTTTTACTCCCTCCCTCCGCCCCGGCTGAATTGTCCCGGTGACTTTGGGCACAATAACCAAGGAGTGTGAGTGTAAAGTAAGTTGAGTGAAATTAATATTTTATTGTTGAGTGTGAAAAAGTTGCCTTTTTAAGTAATGAGACAATTGAGGTGGGACGGACGAAAAAAGAAAGTGGGACGGATGGAGTATATTATTTTTACTATTATATACCAAGTATTCGTACACATACAAGTATAATTAAAGAGGTGGCTACAAATTCTGAATGCACATTTTATTCGTCAACAATTGAATCCAGTGTATGATATGAATGCACATCTTATTGGTCAACAATCGAATCCAAGATTTATAATTTAATTTAATTTCTTTTAACAAAAAATATATAAAATTAAGTAAAATTGAAAAAAAAATTATGTATATTTTAAATTCCTCGTGCCATTTTTTTTTTAGCCACTTTTTTATTTCTCGTAACTTAAAAATAAAGGAGGATATTCATAAAATATCAAATCACTAAATTATAAAAAAAATCGAAGCTTAGGAGTAGAGATGTCAATCGGGCCAAGCCAACCTATTGGATTTCAGGTTCAATTTTATCAAATCTTGGATTATTCGATCCTAACCCGCATTTTAACTCTGGTTAATTAGATCAACCTGAATATTTCGGACTAAATTGACATCCCTAGTTAGGAGGACTTCAACCCTCTATTTAACTTTTTCTCATATATATCCCAAAAATGTGTAAAAGATATTTTAGCCACTTCCAACTTGCACCTTGATTTTAAAAAAGTACAAATTCCATATTTTGTATTTGGTTGAGTTGATCAAAATATGGTTGCGAAACAACTCATTAATTATCTTTAAAAACAAAAAGGTTAATTAAGCAAAAATAATAATGATTAAAATGTAGGTAGTAAAGAATGGACAATGTGGTATTCGAGACGCCGTAACGTTTGCAAATATATACTCGTGCTGACGTTTCCCGCACGTGAACTATTATTATCGGGTCCCACTTTCGCTTTCCGCTCTCACGTGCGCCTGCTCTTTAACTTCTCTCTCTCTCTCCATTTAAAATTGGAGATCAGAATAACTTTAAAAAAAAAAAAACACAAGAAAAAATGGCCTTTCTTTCAAAGGTAATGAAAAACTAGGATTAATTCTTTGAAAATTCTTACATACAATGTTTTTAGTATTAAAATATCATGGAAGAAATTCCCTCTTCAGAACTCCTTGACAATAAAATATATATTTATTTATTGGTTGTTATTGTTATATAAATTTGATTTTTACCAAGAGTTGCGGCAATTGATTAGGAAAATTTAAGGTCAATGTTTTGAAGTTAAAGAAGTTGGGTTTTGGTCCAACCACGTGACTTGTGTCCCCGACATTAACTCTCTCCTTCATCTCATCTTTGTCCTAATCTCCACACGCACTTCCTTAATCACATTATTCTTTATTTATTTATTTACTATACATATATTTCATCACTCCTTTTATTTTGTCAACTCTTTTTTTGATGATTTTGGATCCAAGTTTCACAAATCTAACATAACCGTGCACGCAAAATATATGGCACCCGATCCCATACACATTTATATTTAAATTAACTCGAAAAATATTTTATATGAAATAAAATTGCATCAAATATATGCTGTACAAAGATCCAACTAAACTACTCTCGACTCTTGAGAGTGAAAACAAGAGTAGAAGAAGAAACTGCCTTTTTCTCCCACAAAATCTGACACCAAATTCTTACAAATCAACCAACATTTTGGTAAGAGAGCAAGTCCAACCTGTTCATTACAGGAATTGCCTAATCCAAGAAAAATTGTGAAACACCTAACATGAAAAAAAATTTCCCTACTCACATCACAGCTCATCTCCTGTTGGCAAACAAACATGACAGGCCTCCACTGCCTCAGCTCATGTAGCAAGCTGTGGACCATCGCCACCACGTTGAGCAGTCGGCGCGCCTCGGGATCGCCTCCTCAGCTTGAAAACATTTCCCTTATTCCACATTCCACATTCAACAGCCTAGTGAGATAGTCAGATGATCCAAGCACAGCTTAATTATCTTGTAACATCTTCATACTTGTGCGTTGTCGGCGCTCGAATCGGCAAGAATGGTTAACCTTCTAGTAGTTTTGATGAAGTTACTGCAATGCAACAGAGAAACGGAAATGCAGATTAGTTAAAAATGTAAGAGAATTACTGTAGGGAGACAAGTCTCACCTAAACGGTTGGTCGCCAACTTGTTTGACTCTGCCGGTGGAATCGCGGTAGAGGACTCGAACACGATTCAGCATTTCTGATAACTCAATGCCAAACATATCCTCCAGCTTTCTGAACAGTTCTTCGTAGGAAGACAGCAAGGAAAGGTCCAGGGTGCGACCTACGTCCTCAGATTCCATGAAAACCTTGCAGTGACTGGTTTCCGAGAGCTCGGATTGAATCCCTTCACACGAAGAGTGCTCTACTGCTTCGGTGTGGTTCAGGGCCGAACCAGATCCATCTGAGACATTCCCTGTTTTATCTGCATTCCCATCAGAGGAACTATTGACAGTAACAGTTGGGGAAACTGTATCGCGAGAGCTCTTCACCGAAACCTGCTTCTCCGGAAGTATTGCCTTCCCAAACAGCAAGAACGGGACTGCCTTGCCGCCATTATCAGATTTCTTTGATCCTTGAAGTGAACTTCCCATGGTGAGTAGACAAGAAATGTTGTCATTGCTGCCAGGTTTGGGAACGAGCGGACTGGATGGTCCGGTGGGGACTCGATCAAGAGGCAGAAAACCAACAGGAAACAAACTCGAATGCAGCTTGTTGACGTGGAGATTTGATAAAGATAAACCATATTGAGCATGCCTGGCTCCCTGCATGCCAGCAGGAGTAGTGTTGGGAAGACATCCGAAGGGGTTACTCGATCCGATAAGATGGGTGCTGAACGAGGGCAGAGAAATCTGGCCATCAAGAGGGAAGTCTGAGTGGTGTGGTAGTTTCAGTTTCTTTCTTGGTGGTGCGAAAGGGGAGAGGTGCATGGCAGGCATGTTTGCTACGAGCTCCACCAGCCAGGGGCTCACGCGTTTCACGTTTTGTAGCAGATCAGGCTCGTCCCAAGCCACCTGAAATGGTTTCAGATTGTATTCGGCATAACAAACTCAATTCACATGATTCACTACAAAAAGTGGCATCAATCTCTCGAAGCAAACAGTTCAAGACAATGTATCAATATTTAGGGAGTTCATATTCAAATACAACAGAAACAATCTATGTTAACATGAGAAAATGAATAAGCAAATTACCTGGAGAAGCCTCCAAGGCGAATCAGGCCACCGGAGAGGATCAGCAACCTGAACAGAAGATACGGTTCCCATGAACCAACTTATGCGCGAAGAATCCTCAGTTTCGAAAGCCATCTTGAACCTCATTCCAGAACACCACCGTGTCTGCATTGCTGCCTTCACCAGAGAAACCTTAACACAGAACTCGGGAGTGCTGGCTCTCGGATAGTAAACCACGTCGAACGCACGCCCACTGGATGCAAGAGTTGCAGCTTCGACGACATCTTCTGTCTTAACTCTCCCCCTGCCGATCCAATTCCTACTCAGCTTGCTCTCATCATCCCTCAAGAATGATGAATATGGAACAACAGAGTTCCCACTCGCCGGATTCCACCCCGTTGCCATTTCGGCCCCTCTCTTAGCCCGTCTGATTCCGACACAAAGATCGCCGTTCTCCGCCCTCGTGAACACTATAGAATCACCTGCCACGAGCTTCTTATGGTTCACAAAAGTACTCCATCCTGTTGTCAGGAGATGCCGCCTCGGTGTCCCTCTGTAAATATGTCTGAACTTCCATGTCTCCCCATGGACATCCTTGGCGAGAATGGTCTGAACCGGAGGGTCAGCCGAGTAGTCCAGCCGAGGAAATATGGTCTCGGCGCAATACCTCGGCACCGAAAACCCCCCACCATTGTTAGCATCAGACTGTGTCAACGTCTTCGCAAACGATGTGGGCTTGTCTTGATTCTCGGCACAGCTAATCCCAACACCACCCCCATCATCATCCACCTCGTTTCCGCTGGTCGGAATCAGTCTCATCTTCGCAAAAACCTCATCCGTCTCAGGATCCGCCATGAAATTAATCGCACAAACTCTACATGGGATGTAAGCAGGAATTCTTGGGCAATTCCTAAAATCAACATTCCCACAACTGTGCTCTGAGTGGCCCTGGGGGAAGTAAAAAACCTTTGAATTCACCGATGGCATTTGCACCATGCTGCCGGCGCAGGCGTGCCATAATTGAGAATCCAAACATCTCTCTGTTTCTTTCATTTTCTCAGATTCCATAAAGGTAATCATTTCAATCAAGGTTTTATATCATAGCAAACCCAAACACAAACCCAAACCAAACTGATTTCATACAAGTCGATGCTGCCAAGAAACCAAAGCAAATTTCTCAGGAAACGCAAAGAAGAGAGAGGGAGAGGGAGAGAGATAACAGATACATCTAATTAAAGCAAAAAAGGTTCCAACCTCTTACCTCCTTATTTGAAGTAGACACACAAGCCCATCTGCAGAAACAGAATGGTTTCTCAATTAACACAGAATAATTTATAATTGGCCTCTCCTTCCTCAATCAAAATCTTATCTTCAATAAATCAAAAAATTCTGACACTAGTCAAACGTTTTTTTTTTCCTCTTCTTCTTCAATCAAATATCACACTTTCTTCTATTTGACCACTCATCATCCTCATATCAGCACAAGAAACCCATGACCTTGTACCGGAAAAAAATATCTTTTTTTCTTTCGAGAAAAGATAAAATTATCGCAAACTTTTTCACTCCGCTTCCACTTGAATCACTCGAATTCAAAAGCTTCTACAAACTAATAAAATATATCAAAAATGAAAAGTACATTATGCAGAAGAAACGTGAAGCGTAAAGCGAAGACAAATTAATCACACAGGGTAAAGTCCTGACAGAAAACGGAATAGACGACAATCGGATTTCTTTTCCTCTTTTACTTAATAAACTCCCTCTTTCAATCTCCCATATTTCATACTCAACTCCATTCACACGTATATCCCTCTCTCTCTCTCTCTCTCTCTCTCTCTCTCATGTACAACTACTTTCTCTCTCTATATATATTTGTACTCGTAGGAGGAGTATGTTCGTATTCACATACTCTTCACACGTACACACAGGGAGCGTGTTTTTCTAAATTTTTTTTTAAAAAAAGATTATATTTTTTTTCCATTTTCCCCCACCTGATGAGTTTTCATTATTACAGTAATCTAATCACTTTTCAAAAGGGGCATAATATCTCACCTATTTCTTGCCTTTTTCTTCGGATCTGAAGAAAGTTCTTAATTCCTATGCACCTTCACAAGACTGCAAAGCAACAAAGATCTTAAAACTAGCCCAATAATCTATTTGTTTCCATCAATTTTTCTTTCCAAGTTAATCGTGTTGGATTTGTTTAATGAATATAATAGTAATATAGTTATTCCGCTGTCGGAATTCAATCCGGTATTGTAGTGATTACGGTAGTTCCAATTAGTTTAATCGAGTTTTGTGGTGGACATTGAAATGACCAAGGTATTGTAGTGAGTGAAATTGTCTTAATTTAAACAATTAAGTCTAATCTTTACTTTAATTGAGGCAAGTCAATAGTTGCTCTAAAAGCAAGGTAGTCTCAAGAAGGTAGACAAAGAGTTGGACTCTTAACCATGGTTAATAATTCATTAATAAAACATGTTTTGAAAAAAGAAAATTATGAATTTAACCAAATATATCAATGAACTGTCAAATTCATCTAACTTTATTCTATTCGGTAATAATATTCTAATATTTGATAAATTAAAGAAATTTACCCCAACCTCTTCGTATTATGAAATCTTTCTTTAATATTTACTCTTATTAATTAAAAATACTCAAGTTAATTGACAATATTAAAATACGCTGAATCACACGTTATAAAAAATATAAATTATGGTTATAAATTCATCGATTTTAATAATGTGTAACTCATCGTATTTTTAATCTTATCAATTACATAGAGCATTTTTTAATTAATAAAATAAACATTATGGTCAAGTTTCATAATATGAAAAGATTGGGGGTATGTTTTTCTGATTTGTCAAGCACTCGAGTAAAATTCTCTAACAGAAAAAAATGAGTTAAATTTTATCAATACATTAGAGTAAAATTCATAATTTTTTTTTAGAAAAACTTTTATCTCCCCCAAAAAAATCTTAAAATTGATTATCTCTTTCTCATTTTATCTATATTTTTTAATATATATTTAGAAATTTGATCATATGAGAATTATTCTAACGTGAGAAATGAGAATAAATCTCAATCATCTATTCTTTCACATCAACAGTCAAGATTAAAAAAATTCAGTTTTCATTATATGCACGGTAATGTTCATTATTTCATTTTAATGGTGATTTTGTAATCTTTTTTCTCTCTTCTAATTAAATTATCAAAAAACCTTAAGTGATCATAACTCATTCAATGTAAATTATTTTCTCACTTATTATATATCAAATTAATTTTTTTTTAATCTTTCAAACAAAATCCCTATTGCATATATTTGGTTAATAAAAATTGTAACAAAAAAAATAGTGATTCTACGCCTAAATCACGTATCATCGCGCAGACTTTCGTATAATACATAAAATTGTACTTATAATGAACAATACTGAATTATAAATGAACTCTATGAAGAATAAAATATGTTATATTCTTTCATAAAATGCATATTTGGTAACGATATAATGAATATTATTTAATATAAAATGAAGAAATTGTAAGATAAAATAACACGAACATTTAATATTTTGTTTTATGTAAAACAATTATATTAGAACGAATATATGATAGAGATATAATGAATAGATTTAAAGATAAAATGACGTGGACACAAAATATTTTATTAATACAATTCAATGATACCACTTGTTGGTCCCGAGATCAGAGTTTTGATATGCACAACGAAAATTTTTAATAAAAATTTGCACTCACAAACTAATTTTTACTCACCAGTTTGTATCTCTGAAAACTTGATGTCAGCGAGTTTGAGATTATGTTCAGTTTGAGTTATATTTCAACACTTAGTTTTAAATCCAAGTACAAAAGTAAATAAAGTAGTAAATGCAAAAGGATTTATAGAGGTTTGGACACAAAAGCCCTACGTCTTCTCTTCAGAACTTAACTCTGGAATACGCTAAGCTTAAGGATACAAGGGTTCACACGATCTATCGCAAGCTGATGAATGCCCGTGTCCACCAGTCCTCCTGCTCACTCACCCATGTCGTTGCTTCATCCACTTCAGAGACTTGGAGTATGGGCACACTATGCAGCCTCCTCCTCTGGGACTTGGGAATTTTAGGGCTATTTCGGAACCATTGATCACTTTGGCTAGACGTGTGTAAAAATCACAACTTGGAGAAAGGTTGTGATAATTTTTGTTAGAAACTGAGTTTTAGTTTACTCCCTTATTTGATGTTTTGGGGTGTCAAACCTCACCTTCTAGGTTTCTAGTATGGTCCTGCATGTAATCCTTGTATAGGATAAAACTTGAGTTGTGATAGACTAGAAACTGAAGTTGAAGATCGAGCGGTCAGAAACTTAGTTTCTAAAGATGGAATTCGGAGAAGCCAAAGCTCGAGAAGACGAGAATCAAGATTCAGAACTTAAAGAAAAGGCTCTGAGAAACTTGAAGTGATGAAGACTAAATTTCGGAGCTTGAAACTTAGAATGTCCAGAAAGTTTTTCACTGAAGAGCGGAAACTTAAACTGACTTTGGAGAATGTCAGTTTTCAGTTTCAGAATTCAAGAGCACGTGATAAACAAGAAGACACAAGGAACCCGAAGTGGAATTCAAAGTCAGACTCAAGATTCCTTAAAGTATAAATAAAAAATTTAGTACGAGGAAACTTGAACTTAGATTCCTCGGATTGAAACTTAGTCTGACAAGAGCAGGTTGAAAGTACACTGCCTAAAGTGAAAAGCAGATGGCAGAGCAGACCAGAAGAATGAGCTATGATTGGATAACCCAATCTTTGTCTCTAACAGGTGGATTGACGTATCTAACTAACATAAATTTAAATTGTTGTCCAACCTACCTATAAATAGCTCGGCACTTCAACAGAATCACAACCGTGACTCTTGTGCAAAACTTAGCCAAAGCCCTGTCAAACTGAAAAGTGAAAAGCTCTCTAAAGCTATGTGTTTACTCCGTGTTATTTGAACATGAGGCTTAAGTCTTTCAACTCAAGCTATTCCATCTATGCATCTCTCTAAGTGCACGAGGCTGAAGCTTTCTAAGATTAAGCTAACACTAGGTGATTATTACTTTTAAAGTAATAATCACAACAATCAGTTTTCTACTCTGGAATACTAATTCTCATGGGCGTAGCCAACAACCGTGAAGTTCTGGGAACAACAGTAAACATCCAATCATCCAGATTGAAGGTTGCGGGGTGCGTCCTCAACTCAAGCTGAAGAAGGAGTAGACGATAATGAGTTTCTGGGCGAGTGACATAGTAGACCGAAGGACAAAGGTTTTCGAAAGGCTAGCATAGCTCGTGAGAAAACTTGTGTTCTGTGACTTAATGGATTTCCCGATTAAGTTCCGACGAGTGGATGTAGGACTTTGATTCCGAACCACTATAATATCCTGCATTATTTACTGCTTACTTAAGTTTCTAGACTTTAAGTTTGCGTACTTATTTGAAACCTTCAATATTTGGCTAAGTATTGAAGCTTATACTTGAAACTGAAGCTTAAACCTTTCTGAGCTTAAACTGAGTTTTACCAAAATTGAAAACTGAGTTAGTCAATTTTCAGACAAGTGCAAGATCATTTATAACTTCCGTTGTATATATTTTGAATATGATTTCGGGACCAGCAGTTGTGTTCTTACTTGAAGAGTAAGAACATAAATAAATGAACTTGTGCTAGAAAGTAATATGTCTCGTGTCCAAGACGGCACACGGTAAGCTTAGAAAATGTCTCGAACTTTAAAATAACTTTTTTCTTGAAAGTTTATAGTACTTCGAAATGTTCGGTGTTTCTCTTAAGGTAACCTCTCTTCTGTGGGTACTTCGTCTATTTATATAAGAAGTGTGAGAGGTTAAAAATGGTAGTCGTTTACAGACAATCTGGATACTATCAAATCTAGTGTCTCTCTCTCTCTTAGAGGAAGGACAAGTTGTTTTTCACAAGTTCTGCACTTACTCCTGCTTTTTTGACACAGAGTGTTGACATTGTCCTTGGTGTCAGGACGTCTCTTTTTTTCACTTCGAGGAATCCAAAATGGTTGATAACCAACGTCTCCATACTTTTAAGTAATCTTCATTCTTAAAGTATGATCTTGAAAAACATTCCTCTAACTTTGTTCTCTTTATCTCTATACATGATAAGTTCGTATTTTCACCAACTTATCCATTAGTTCTTTGACTGTTTTGGTTGATGTTAGAGTAGTTTTACGTATTTGATCGTGCATGAAATAGCTTTGGTGCTTGTAATGTCGTGGTTGATGTATTGTGCAGTCACTTTGCGGGAGAGTCTTCCTCTTCCGGGGTAGATCTGGCCATGATCTACCAGTTCATGCAGCAGCAGGCTGCTAAGCACGCGGCGGAGCGCACCCTGCATGCCGAGTTCCGCCAGCATGTGACCACGAGGTTGGATACTGATGAGTTCATATTTTCACTCATTATTGGTTTGATTTATCTTTGTTTTTAGTTGCATTTTAGTTTATTTTAATTATTTTTATTGCATGAGTCACTCTAGGAGGGTATTGCGCTTGTAGTGGTGTATTTTTGCAGGTTTGAGGTCGAATTCACCGAAAATTCGTTCCGAACGTATTTGATGTGCAAGAGTAGCAGTGAAGAGTTTCTCCACACAAGGAATTCGGGCTATTGGCACATGGGAATGGATATAGCTTCGAGTTAGCTTTCCAACGCAACTGGAATCAGGTCAATCGGAGTTCGGGAGTGAAAGTTATGGCAAAAACCGTGAAACCGCGCAGATGGGCCAGATCGACTTCGAGTGACGCGAAGCCACGTCGATCGAAGTCGACGATTTTGACGAATTTCTTGAAGATTTTCACGAATCTTTGGCGAGATTTGGCCAAAATTGAAGAGATATATCATACTAGAAGCCCTGAAAACTCAAGATTAAAGATATACTCATTATAGGACATGGAGAGATAGATATGCATCAAATCTAATCCTATCTCCTATAGAATTCAGCCATACAAACACTATAAATACCCCTCTAGACTAGTTTATTCAGTGGATTTCAATCCCTATATGATTATTAATTCTTATATCCTTCTCAACCTCAATTTCTGTAGTGAGAGTTTTTATTTATTTTATACACTTTTGAATTTAAGTTTTTTATTTTTATGCAAGTTTATTTTAGTTTAATTATGTCTTTTATTTCTAGGATTTGATATTATTTTGAATGCATGTTTAGGATTAATTAATTAGGTTCATGATTCATGTGTTTATTTTTATAATTCTAATTTAATTCAAGGACCGAGAGGTGACGATTAATTTAGATGTCTAGCTATTGATAGAAGGACCAAAAGGTGAATATTGATAGTGAGATTAGGAATGCATGATATACTCTATACTGTCCATTGAGATGTATTAGACTGTAGGAATTGAACTGATTTGCTTATGAGATTGACTAATTTGGTGTTCTTGAGATCGAGAGGAGATAGTCACTAATTAGTAATCTAGGTCATATTTTCCCGACCAAGGAAATATATCATTATTGCAGTATTCCACCTGTTAATTTAATTGGTTCTTACATGTTATCCATAATAAGATTTCTTCCATAGGATCTGTGTTTCGTTTTATTTAATTTAAGTTTATATTTTATTTTCTCTGCCTAGTTTAATAAACCAAACCTGATTTTGAATTACTCAAATAATTAATCCGAAACTGTTTTTAGTACATAAGACTATTTCGCATATCTTTTCTCTGTGGGTTCGACATTCGAGTATAAATTTATTTGACCACTATATTTGCAATTAATCTGGTAGAAATATCAGTGATCAATACCATCGACAGCCAACTGTAGCGCCTTCTCTTGGAGGACCAGCCTGAGTCCGTCTACACACGCCGACTTCGAGGAAATCGGGAAAGGCGCCGGAGACTCCCAGCTTGGGCGCACGCCGATGTGGAGATGCAGGACCCTCCGGAGGAGAAATGAGGTACCGTTTCTCTTTTCCTATCTAACTTTCAAACTTGTCCACTCCTTTGAGTGAAACAAGTTTGGGGGGGATGAGGATGGAAAAGGGAAACATTTTATTTATTGCTTTTATTTTATTTTTTTACTGCTTTATGTTTTTTTATGCATCTTAGGTTTTAGTGATTGCTGCATGTTAGATTTTAGGACCATCCTTGTTCTTTTGCTTCAATGTGAACAGTTGCTCTCGGTAAGGCTTTTCACTCAAACTAGTATTTTGAATTCTTGATTTGTGGTACTGGTTCTGATCCGTAGATTCTTGAGAGTTGTTCTAGTAGCTTTTGAACCTAGGACAGTGGGAACTGTTGTGATTATGTTGGTTTTTGGAGAATGTGACTCGTCATCCCTTGAATTAGAACAGTTGGTTTATGATTGATTGATTGGATCGAGAATGAAAATCTGTGTGGTAGAGTAGCCAATGATAGGAGCTAGTTACTTGATGAGTTGATCTTTGAAATGTGAATTGTGCACGATAACTATTCGGATTGAATAATTGTTGAGGAGTAACAAAAATTTAAACCATGTGTGAGAATTTGAGCCTCCTTTATCGTTTGATGAGTGACAAGGTTTGTTTAGCAATAACTTCCTAGAATTTGACGAGTTTCTCTCTTGAGGTTGCATTAAGTGTAGTAATAGGGTGAAAATGATTTTAGGCATGTTCTTTCATAGCCCATCTCCTATACACTAACCTTTAATCTCCACTCGTAGCCCATTTGAGCCTTGAATGAAATTTTCTTTGTTTAGAATGGTTGATAAATGTGAGGATTTGATTAATTGGGAAGTGTGGATTGTGGGAGTTCGATAAAGTTTGATGGGAACTAAAAGAAAAAGAAAAAAAAAATATAGTTCCATGTGTAAAATAATGGTCCCCATAAGTGAAATAGAAAGATGAACATGAGTGAAAGAAATAGAATGATGTTGATTAAAAGTTCACAAAGATTTGTTGGGGCCCTAGAAAAAAATAAAATTTTGAGGAAAGAAAGAAGAAGCAAGAGAGTGCACAAGTGATGAGTTATGTGGTTGCACAAGTGATGAATTATGTGGTTGTGTTATACTTGGGGTGTGAGTTTTATATGATATATCTTGAGTCACTTAGCCAAATGTATCCCACCTTTTAGGTAAACCACATTACAACCAAAATAAAGACCTAATTGATTCCCTGAAAAGCTACACTAACAAGCAGTGGAGAGATGAGAAACTTGTCAAACTTATGGCGAGGTGAGCTATGGCCTTGAGTGAGTGAAACACAAAACCGTAACTTTTTGAGCGATGAGTGCAAACACTACCTTGTGAGGTTCCTCCTCAACAATTTAACGGTTCAAATTATGTTTGGAATGCGTGATTTATATGGATGAGTGATACTTGGATGGTAAAGAAGCTTGTGAAGCATTGCACACTTGTATCTGCATGAGATTTGATTTCTTATTTGTGATTTGATCAAGGACGATCAATAGTTTAAGTTTGGGGGAGTTGCTAAGTTCGTGTTTTCACCAACTTATCCATTAGTTATTTGACTGTTTTGGTTGATGTTAGAGTAGTTTTACTTATTTTATCGTGCATGAAATGGCTTTGGTGCTTGTAATGTCGTGGCTGATGTATTGTGCAGGAATTTGAGTCAAAAACATTGAAGAATTGGAAGATGTTCGGGTTCCAGACCTGCGTCAATCGACACAGACCCGTGTCGATTGAAGCAGAACGCTTGAGGAACAATCGACACAGACCGGCGAAGGCTAGTCCACGTCAATCGGAATGAGCACGTCAATCGACGCGAGTTCTAAGTCGATCAACGCGGATCCGTGAAATCCAGATTTGATTCTGTTTTGAAGATTTAGATAGATCTAATCCTAGATATGTTAGGATACCTCTACCACCTCTATATAAAGCCATTCGATTTTTGAGACATGCCATATTCCAGAGTTCAGTTTTTAGAGATTTCAAGCAGCAATCGTGTTTATTATTGAAAAAGGATATTGTGGGAAGACTTCTACAAACAGTTTTTGATTATGCAATTCAGGTTTTAGTTATCTTTGATAATTTTTTCCATGAATATGTGTAACTAAACTATTTTCAGATTCTAGGATTTCGAACTATCAAGTATGCATGTCTAATTAATTGAATTAATTTTCCTTTCCCATCATAGTTTGTGAATTCTGTGCTTATTTGTAATCTTGAGTTGCTGGCCACATCTTAGGATTAATTAGTTGAGAGTTAGAGACTTAAAAGTAATAGTTTTCAAAGGAAAGAGTTTTCACAATATAAACTAATTTCTTGTCTGAAAATAGGGGAATAGATTATAGGAATAGATCTGTAGGGCTTTGGAGTTAATTAATTATTATCAAGACTGAAAGGATAAGAGATAATTGGTTAATCAACTTTATGAATTTTCTAACCAAGAAATTCATAATACTTTTCTAATATTTCACTACGAGTAGGAATTAAATTGGAAATTGATCGATTTATCCTTACATGCAATACTTGATAGGTAGATATCCCTGGTATCTGTGTTTCTCATATCTGAATTCGCTAACCCTTTCTTTATTTTTCATTAAATTTCAATCGCAAGTTATTTCAATTTTTGAAATCTACCAAAACCAAAATTTGATTTTCCCTAACCAGTATTTCATGAAACTGTGTTTTAATACATAAGATTTTCGTTATTTCATTCCTCTGGGATTCGATAATTTTATTTGCCGCTATATTATTAGGTTTGCTAAATTGCTAGTAAATAATTTAGCGATCAATACATGGGTTGGGATATCTTGTAAATTGGTGTCCGTCAAGTTGGTGACATCTATCAGTTTTTTCTGAAAGTGGGAATCCCAAACTAGTAAATTGATTACCAGTTTTTTTCTGAGTCCTTACACTTTCCAAACTGGTGGATTGTTAGTTTGTCTTGATCGGCTCTTACAACTCAATGGATATCCTAAACAGGATATTACAAGTCTTGCGCAAACTAGATCTAATCTAGAAACACTCTAAACTGGTCGTTTCTGTACATTGCTATGTTAAAAATGGTATTTGAATGTTTTTGGAGATGCACGAGAAGGATTAGAAAGAAGACGATTGAACTGTAAACTATTTGTATTTCTTTTTCTTGTATTTTGAATGATGTACACAATACCCTTTTATAGGGTGAAACTGAGAACAATACATAGAAATATAAATCACTAATTTATCCTAATTTTGTGATTGACTCTTGATTTCAAGATCAAGATCTTGTTTCCTTTTCCAACACCCCCTCTCATGTTAAGTGTCGGGATTCCCGATACTTAACTTGCTAAGAATTTCTGTAAAGTTTCTTCAGTCAACTGCTTTAGTTAAGATATCAGCCAATTGGTTTTTCGAACGGACAAACGACATTATTGAGTATTATTGAATTTAAAAGACTGTCTATGGCTTTCAGCCAAAACACAGGTTTCACAAGGCAGAGATTTATTTTTAACTAAATGAGGGAATAAAAGTTTAAGATAACCGGTAGAAGGGTGCCCCAATCGTCGATGCTAAAGCCACACTTCCCGGTTCATATTCCCATGAGCCAGCATCACTTTGCCTTGTTGAGCTATCTCGTCCACATAGTACAATCCATTTCTCTCAATGTCACGTCCAATAATCTCCCCTATCCTGATATCCTACAAGATACAAAAGTGAGGATGCATCGTCATTGTACAATTTAACTCTTTTGTAACATGACTAATAGATAGTAATTTGTAGGACAAGGACGGAACATAAAGTCAGTTGGACAAACATATAGAGGGAGAAATTTCTATGGTGCCCACGCCTTGAACTACAATCAAATCACCACTAGCAGTTTGAACATGAGTTCTCAAAGGTTTAGATGACTTCAAAAAATCATTTTTATCATAAGTCATAGTATCAGTAGCTCCACAATCGAAAATCCATCCCCGACTATTATCCCTTTTATCGCATGTTGTTCGGTACACAATAGATATATTCGATCCAATAGAATAAACGGAATCGGGGCCTTTTTAATTTAAGAGAGATGGGGTAGTTTTGCAATTTAAGAGAGTTTGAAGGGTTTAGTGGCAAGCCACAAAACCCTATACCTGTCTCATTTGTTTTGTGCGCCATCTTAGACACACCTCTCCCATTCTCCTCGTTCGTCCGCTGAGATGCGTCGGCAACCATGGCTGCTCTAGTTATGCATCGTTCGTCTAATCTAACCACCGATTTTCCTCTCGCATGTGAGGTCTTGTAATTGTCTTCCCACCAATCTAGGTAACCCACCAACTGAAAGCACATTTCTCTGGTATGCTTTCGCATACCGCAATGAGTACATTGAAGCTTTTTTTTTTTATCATTTTTCGCTTACGATGATGGAATTCCAGAGCGAGTGTGACCCCCCATTTGTGATGGAGGCCGATTTCCTCGGTTCGAGAATTATTATTACGAACGGAGAACCCTGTTGTTATGCCTCCAAATGATACTAGGTCCAAGTCCATAGAGTTGGTTGCCGACTGCAAGATTTGTAGTCTGGAGGCCTCTCGTCTCACTTTAGAGAAAGGGGACTCGATTGAGGGAGTCGGACTTTCTTTCAGAATGTCCCGCCGGATTTTGTCAAATTTGTTGTCTAATCTGAAAAGAAATTGATACAATCGCCTTTGAGAAATCAAACCCATGTACTGTCGTATCTGTTTCTCATAACAGTCCAGAGGTTTTGGTTCTCTCCGATTGATATTGATCCATATGCTCTGCAATTGGTTCTAATAATCTTCCAGAGACGGGTTTCCTTGATTTACCTTATTTGCCCTGATTTCTAGATCGTAAACTTGAAAAGGATCTGTGCTACTGTCGTAGGAGATTGTTAGGCTGTCCCAGATAGCTTTGGCGGTTTGATGTTTTGCGAAACTAATGATCAGTTTGTCTTCCATATTTTGTATGAGCCAAGAGAAAACCAAGCTAGACATAGATTTCCTCCCATTGGAAGTATTCAGGATCTGTTTTTGATGGAGGTGGGGGATTTCCAGTCATATAAATGGATTTACCTCTACTTCCTATCACCACTTTTATAAGCCAAGCCCACAGTGGATAGTTGTTGCCGTCTAATTTGATTCCGAGCATAACAATGTCAGAGTTCCAAACTAGATCGACAATTTGCAGTGTTAATTTTTTTTGATCGTCTGACATGAATTTTCTTTTTTGAGATAAGGCAAGGATTGATTTCCTGACTTGACAAGGGTAAAAAGAACGATGATGATGTACACAATACCCTTTTATAGGGTGAAACTGAGAACAATACATGGAAATATAAATCACTAATTGATCCTAATTTTGTGATTGACTCTTGATTTCAGGATCAAGATCTTGTTTCCTTTTCCAACTTGTTTGACACATCAAAACAATTAAAATAAGGTAGAAATACTTCCTTCCCAACAATGATATTATAATTATTTCACTATTTATTTTAGTACATTAATGATAGATATGATTTAGAAACAAAATTCAAACATTCAATTTTCAAAAGGTTTATTTTAAAAAATAATTTGGAATATTTTGATTAATGAATAAGATAATAGTTCTTTTGAATAAATATGGTAAAAAAATATTCAAGCAAATTAAGATATATTTCAATCTTGAAATTTAAATTATATATTTATAACGATATTTCACATATCATGTAAGATCTGCATATTTATATTTTGGTACACATCATCTTTCCTTATTACAGAAATTAAATATTATTTTTTCTTGATGCACTATTAATGAAGGTTTGCTGAAATATAATGCATCAAATTTACAATGAATAACAATTAAGATAAATGAAGAATAGTTAAAATAAAATGTTATAATTACAATAACATCGAATTTATTTTATTATGAATAACAATCAAGATAAAATGAATAATAGTTAAGATAAAATGAATCTGATCTGAATAAAATAATATCAATGCTGTGAATTTGCTCTTTAATGAACAAAATTTGGATACAATGCCACATTTTTTTAGACAATCGGGATAATTGATTGTGTTAAATTAACGATCACGATTTATTCTTATATCTCATATTTAAAGTCATTCTCACCTAATCAACCCCTATATATTTATATATAAATTCCGATTAATTCTCAAATAAAAGTAACTATTGGTTACTGATCGATGCTAAATCTGCATACAAATTATAGCATAGGACAAATAAATTTATAAGTACCCGAAGGTTGTCGAACCCACAGGGATAGTGCAATGAAGGAAAATCATGTACTGGATATGGTTTTCAGATCTTTTGTTTGGGCAAATCAATTTTTGGGGTTTTGGGTTTTTCAAAACAAATAATTAAAGAGGGAAATTCAAATAATAAAAAGCACAGATTCCAGGGAAATCTACCAATCTGATCAGCTTGCAAAAATTAAATATTCAAACCCATGAAACACAATTTTGGTGGAAAACCTTT
>JAPKLW010000364.1:144583-187206 GCA_026898455.1 Plectranthus barbatus
TAAAGATCTAGATTTTCCTACAATTGAAATCTTCTTGGTCGGACAGATAATCAAAAGTATTAAACTCTTACTTCCTATTATCGATTTTCACCTTTCGGTCCTTCAATCAATAACTAAAACCTATTCCAATTTTCATTTCTCGATCATTCAATTGAAAATAGATTTGAAATAAAATCAAAGAGTTTAAACCAATAAAAGGGTTTGAATAAATAAATCTAAACAAGCATCACAGATGGAGAAACCCTAGAACCTGTTTAGGGTTCTAGCCTAACATATTAAAGATAAACATTGCAGGGAAAAATAAAGATTGCATTAAAAAGTAAAGGTTCAACGAAAAGTAAAGAGAAATTCTAAAGAAAACAGGAAAATAAAGGTGTAAAAACTGTAAAGGGGAAGAAGATAAAAACTAAAAGAAAGGGTTTCAAAACTAAAAAGGGCTAATAATTCTGAGCTATTGAAGAATTTATATAGTAGTAGGGTTGAGGCCTTGGATGCATATCTTCAAAAGGTATGATTTATTGCTTCCATATTGATGTATATCTTGTTCCCCAAGCAATTCTCGCCCAAAATGTGTGAAAATCTTGCCAAATCTCGCCAAACAAGTCTGTCTCGGCCGAGATGGCCCTTGCCACGGCCGAGATAGAGAATTCGGCCCGGCCGAGATGGCTTCATTTCGGTCGAAACAGAGACGTTTCCGCCACTTCCGATCCTTCTGCGCAGTCTCACGGTTTTGACCATAACTTTCGTATCCGAACTCCGATTGATCCGATTCCAGTTGCGTTGGAAAGATAACTCAAAGATCTTTCAAATGCCATGCTCCATTAGCTTAGATTCTAACGGTGGAAGAAGTAGTGACTGTTTCTTTGAACATCTGCTACTTTCGGTACGGGTTCTCCAATGGATTTGGCCTAAAACTTGCAAAATCTCACCATGGCAAGCATAATACCCTCTAATATACACTCATGCTCAGTTTATTCTGGAAAACGTACTAAAATACATAAAAGAGAGGAAAAACAATGCGATACGAGAGTGGAAAAACGAGCTTATCAAACCCCCCAAACTTAAACACTTGATTGTCCTCAATCAACAAAAGAAAGAATCAAAAGTTCAAGCAGAAGAGTAGTGCAATGCCTCACAAGATTCATCACATTCAAACTCGTAAATCCACTAGACATCAGCACTTTTGAAAGAATTAGAAAATCTGTAAACTATGGAAGACTCACATGGGAAGTGTTTCGCTCATTCACTCAAGTGTTTAGGATAATTATGAGATCACACAAAAGTCATGAAAATCAAGTTCTACCATAGGCTTGCAAATAATCTCAATCTCCACTGCAAATATGTGCACACAAGTCTAAGATCATAAATGACTTTATTCAAGGTTGTAATGTAGGCTTTTGTGAAGGGTAGGGAAAATTTGGCCAAGTGACTCAAAATCAATTTCAGTGCGTCCACTTCATCAATCTCAACGCACTATCTATTCATATCTACCCAACTCTTTAGATTTTCAACACAAACCATGGCTCTTTTATTTCTTTTTTTCTCTCTTTTTGTTCTTTTTTTTTTCTTTTCACACATCCTTTTATGCTCTAAGAAATTTCGATTATGCATTTGAGCTTATAAGGATTAAACACAACAACTATTTATTTTCTTTTTCTTCTTTTTCTAGAGCCCAACCTTTTCTTTTGCTTTTACCCTTCTAATAATATCTTATCCTTCTCAAACAAATCCCAACCCACTCTCATAGACAAGAGTAGATTCTCCTATTTATTTCCAACTTATAGACAAAGAAAGAAAATATCATAGGCTCAAAAGGGCTGACTAGGGGTAACATTTAATTAGGACAGTGTATGGGAAAATAGGCTAAACAAAGATGACCTAAAATCACTTCCTAAACCTGTGCACACTAGCAGTCTTGAAAGAGAAACATAGCAAGTTCTAGAGAAACTCAAAATTACAGACACACTCACAATCGAATTTCAGGCTCAAAAACTCACACTTAGGACAATTTTTCTTCCACAGTAAACATCAGATCATCATCTAACTATCATGCCAACGCAAGTATCAAAACAAGTAATCCTGCGGTATTCACATTCATAGGCATACTCAACCACTATCACAATCAACGCAAACTAAGTCAATCGATTCAGATCTTGCATTCTTGTTAGGGTTATCATGCTCAAATTCCCACAATCTCGCGTTTTATTCAAAAAATTTATTCATGCAGAAATTTAAACAAAGCAAATAAAAGATAGAAAAGAGTTTCAAAACCCTTAAATCTTCATCCCCCCAAACTTATTCGAAAGTCAGAGAGAATAAGTTTGAAAGTCAGATTCAGAGTTCGAAACTGTACCTCACTTGTTGGCCTCAGACATCAACTTTTTATCCTTCATCTTCAAACTTTGACCGACGTGGATTTGTGTCTGCTGGCACTCCATCTCGGCCGTGGCGAGCTCTATCTCGGCCGGGATGGAGCCTTCTTGTCGACCTTTGTCTCGATCAAAGTGTTCCACGTCTCGGACTTCTGTCTCGGCCGTGGCAAGCTCTGCCTCGGCCGGGACGGACTTCTTTTTTTTTTTCAAAAGGAAAATAAAAACATGAAGTAACAGTAATAAAAATTCGTAAATAATAAAACAAAAAGGGAAAAATTGAAAACACAATGGGTTACCTCCCATTCAGTGCCTTATTTACCGTCGTGGCTCGACTCAGCTTCCAGCTCACCAAGGCGGTCGAGTCCAGACTCGTCGACCCCTTGAGTCTACCATGAAGACTTTCCAGTTTCTTATGACGGTGGTGTACTCGGAAGGAGGCAGCTTAATTGCCGATTTCACTGACTCGTTTCCTCGTTCCCACCGGATGGCTTCTTCTTCTTCCTCCGGTGTCTCGTCTCCTTCTTGCTCTTCTTCTTCTTCTTCTTCTTCAACAGTAGTGATCCGGTTGCACTCCCCTTTCCTCTTGTTCTTATCTATGCAGAAGGTTACAGACTCTTCATTTGCTCTCAGTGTGATCTCCCCCTTCTTGCAGTCGATCAAGACACCAGCTGTGTCGAGGAATTCTCTTCCCAAAATCATGGGGGTGTTGGCATCTTCCTTCATCTCATGGACAACGAAATCTGCAGGAAAAATCAGATGACCAACTCTAATAAGTACATCCTCTACAATACCTTTTGGCTTGGACACAGATCGGTCCGCCATCTGCAGGGTTATCGTAGTGGCTCTCATCTCCCCTATCTCCAACTTCTTGTAGATGAACAAGGGCATCAGGTTGATGCTTGCCCCTGTATCGCACAAAACATTTTGGAACTCCTTTCCTCCAATCTCGATAGGTAACGAGAAACAGCCTGGATCCGATCTCTTGATGGGGATCTGCTTCTGCAACAGCAGACTGCACTCCTCATGTATCCTCACAGTCTCGTTCTCCATGAACTACTTCTTCTCGCTCATCAGTCTTCTGAGGTACTTCATGTAATCGGGTATTTCCCTGAGAGCTTCAATAAGAGGAATGTTAATGTTCACTTTTTTAAGATTTTCAACAAAATTTTTGAATTTAGAATCTTCCCTCTTTTTCGCGAATCTCTGTGGAAAGGGCATGGGAGCAACCGGCTCAGTTCTTTTCTCTTTCTCTCTTTCCTTCTCGCTCTGCTTTGCCTTCTGTTTTGACCGGGATGCATCTATCTCGGCCGTCCCGCTCTCCATCTGTCCCGACTGTGTCTGGCTTGTCTCGGCCGGGCTGGCATCTTCTATCTCGGCCGGGCTAGCTTCTGCCCCAGCCGTCCTGCGTCCGTCTGTCTCGACCGGGATGGGGGTCATCTCGGCCGAGACAAAGATGTTCTGCTCGTGATTCTCCACCTCTGTTTCACTTTCTCCTCCTTCCGGGTTGCTCGGGCCTTCATATCTCCTTCCAGATCGAAGTGAGATGGCATTTACTAGCTTTGCCTTTGCTGGATTTGTCTCTGTTGTGATCGGCAGTTACCCCGGCTTATGCTGATTTCCCAAGGTAGCAGCAATCTGACTCAACTGGGTGTCCATCATCTGCAGGTGCTTTGTCATCAGTTGCATGTGATTGGCCATCCCTTTCACTTCATTTTCCACCTTGCCGAATCTGTTGTCTGAGCTCTTTATGAATTTCTCGAGTGTTTCCTCTAGCACATACTTCTTTTTCTCCACGATCTCTCCACCAGTACCTACATCAAAACCAGGGGGAGGGTGTTCTGCAGCAGTGGGGTTAGCAAATGAAAAACCAGGGTGAGGTCGCCCATGGTTGTACTGATACCCCTGATTACCTCGGTAGTTATTGTGATAACCACCGCCAATATAGTTTACCTCCATTCATGCAGTTCTAGATGAACTGCTTGCTCCTCGGTTGATGTAGTCAGCCTCCACCGGTACAATTGCCATACTTGGCTCAGTATTAACAACAGCAACCTTTGTAGTCCCCAGTTTCTCAATTTCCTCTCGGAGCTTCTTCACCTCTGCGACCACATCGAATTCCGGCTTGGCTTCCACTGCTTTGACTGGAATCTGTCTCTCAGTGGGCCACTGATGGCTGTTCAGTGCCATGTCTGCCAGAAGTCTCATACTCTCTGCTCCACTTTTCCTCATCAAGATCCCGCCAGCAGATGCATCCACCAATTCCTTCATGTGAGGGTTCAGACCTTCATAGAAGTGGCAGACCTGCATCTCGCGATCAATTCCATGTCCAGGGCAGAGTCGCAGGAGTTCCTTGTACCTCTTCCAGGCTTCATGTAGGGATTCATCATACAGCTGCTTGAATGTAGTGATGGCAGCTTTTCTTTTCAGCAACAGGCTCGGTGGGAAGTAGTTGGTGAGGAATGCTGCTCGCAGCTCCTCCCATGTCCCAATTTGGCTTTTATCAAGCCCAGCATACCAAGACCGTGCCTCGTCTCTGAGTGAGAACGAGAACAGTCTCATCCCGATGATGTCTTGGGGGACTCCATTATGCTTTATCGTGTCGCACACCTCTATGAATTGGTTGAGGTGGGCATACGGATCCTCTACGGCTCTCCCCCCAAACTGGTTCTGCTGCACCATCTGTATCAGCCCTGTGCGCAGCTCAAAATTGTTGGCGTTGATGCCAACCCTGAATCCTGCTTCCTCCTGCTGTGGTAAAAATCTGTCAAGAATAGACCTCTGTGGCACCATGACCTGCCTTTCATTCAATTCTGCCAATCTTGCGGCTTGCTCGGCTTGGGTAGCTTGGGCTGCAAGAAGTTGCGCCCTCAGTTGTTGCACCTCATTCACAAACTGCCTCTGCTCCTCTGGTGTCATGTCCTGCAGAGGGGCTTCTTGATTTGCTTCCATCTCGAAGTTCAGTCTTTTTCCACTCTTTCTGTTGTTCCTACAAGTTGCTTCGATTTCTGGTATGAAAGGTTCAAGTGCCTTTCCTTTGTTCTGCGTGTTCATGCACCTACACAGAAAATGAGGAAGCAATCAGTCTGTCCCGGCCGTTTTGGACTTTATCTCGGCCGGGATTGAGATTTTCGTCTCGACCGTGGCAGATAATATCACGGCCGGGATGCGTAATTCATCTCGACCGTGGTGGCACTCACCTCGGCCGTGACAGACGCGACTCAGAAAAACTCACGCGAATGGAAAACACAGCGACAGACTCCAATGATACTTTAATGAACCTTGAGTCTGACTTCGGATTCCTTGTGTCTTCTTATTTTTCACGTGCTCTTAAATTCTGAAACTGAAAACTGATATTCTCCAAAGTCAGTTTAAGTTTCTCTTCTGTTCAGTGAAAATTCAGTTTCCAGAAATTGACTTTTCTGGGCATTATAAGTTTTAAGCACAAAACTTAGTCTTCATCATTTCAAGTTTCATGGCATCTTTGTTTTAAGTTCTGAAACTTAATTCTTGTCTTCTCGAGCTTTGGTTTCTCTAATTTATTCCTTAGAGACTAAGTCTCTATCTGCTCGATCTTCAACTTCAATTTATAGTCTATTACAACTCAATAAATCCTATACAAGGATTACATTTAGAAACACTTTAGAAACTTAAAGCTAAAATCAATTTTGACAGACCAAAACATCAAGTAAGGGATAAACTGAAACTCAGTTTCTAACAGTAACACATAACTACTTGATTTTTTTTTTTACTTTGGTTAGTGAGTGAGTAAATTTAATAAGTGACCAATACATTGTAAAACTTGAACTAACAATTTTGTTATGAGTACATGTGATAAATAACAACTCTTATGAAAAAATACACAGGATAAAAAAATGTACTTGTGTCAGTGGTCATTCCATGTTTTTTAAAAAAAAATCAAAGATTTTGTTATGATGGAGACAGAAAGTCGAAATTGATGTCTTTTTCTAATACTTTAATGCGGATTTAATTTAATTTTAAAAAAATGAAAAAATAATTAAGTTAAAATAAAGAATTCAATTGAACTTACTTCATGAACTCAATTTCTAATAAACATATGTTTCTTGAATTGGGAATTAGTTTTTTTAAATCATAAATTAAACTAATTATATTCACGAATCAAATTAACGAATTAAACTAAGAACGTTTCGTCAATCAAGAATTGATTTTGCGAACTCCGAAAAAAATCTTATTATATTAAATTCTTCATAAATCCAATTAACAAATTGAAATTAATAGAGTTTCGTGAATCGAAAATTTGTTTTGTGAACTCGGGAAAATATCACAATTATATTGATTTTTTTAATATTAGAATTAACGAATAGAAATCAAATCACAATTCGTGAATTCTGGATTTGTTTCATGAACTAAGTAGGGTTCATGATTTTGTAATAAATCTTAAAATTAAAGCCCCACACCTACCCTACCCATCTTTTTCGACCCTATTTTTCAATCTTTGCAATTCCAGCCACGAGTCTTCCACAGCCGATTTGTGATTGTACTACTTTGAACCCAGCCATAATAATATTTTCTTAGACCAACCTATCTCTGGCGAAGACATGTCAATCGGACAGGTAAACTTTTTGTTCGATTGTAATTGATTTTCGCGCTTGATTTTGAAAACTTCTTAACTGTCGAATGCATATATATTCATCTTTAGCAATCATGATTTAAAACCTTCAATCGTGTTTGTTACATTCAACGTTTACATGGATTACTTATTGATTGCGTGTTCACATTGCAAATGTGCAGCCCGATTGGATTAGATATGAGGCTCATGGATGCACAATAAAAACTAATATACATTATAAACCTAAAGTTTTACATGTAATAAGAAATGCATTGAATGAAGTAAGAGGTAGCCAATTAGTTGAAAGTTTTAGCTGAGGTGTTTTTGGCCGATTATTAGATTGGTCAGAAAATGGACATAGTTCATCGCAAGTCTTGATTGAAGTTTTAAGCCATGAGATTAAGTCAAATAATGATGATGTCCTATGTTTTCGAGTGGGTGGGAAGGAAATCATGTTTTCAAAGAGTAAATTTGCACTAATCAATGGTTTGAAATTTGGAACCTCTACTTTTGATCCAACAGTTCAATATGTTTATCTTCTAGTACTCATTTTAGGAGTATTTTATGGTGGGGAATCGATTAGTGCTAAAGATCTCCTCAAACAATTTGAAGGCAGAAGAGTTGATTTGAATAATAAGGAATTGTATGATCGGGTGACTAATATATTAGTAGTTTGGATTTTTGCTTTGGGATATCCTAATAAACGAAAGATAAAAAGTTCGTTGCATGTTCTAGTAGAAGAGATAGATCAATGGAATGAATTTCCATGGGGGGCATACATTTATAAGGCACTTGTTCATCGCGGTACTCCTATTCGGTTTCTTTGTGAGTCAGGCCACTCTTGTGATGATATTGAACTTGCTGAAACTTTGACATGCCGTAGGAGACTGATGTTGGCCCGTGAAGAGGGATTTCAAAAGGTTATCTTCGAGATGGACAACAAGGCTCTTTGGGGTTAAGCTTCAAAGTGGATTCACCCCAAAAACTCAAGTCGGCACCTTGATCTCAGATATTCTTCACCTCTCCAACTCTTTGCACAATTCTCTTTTGAGTGGGTTCGGCACTCACAAAATCAAGTGGCTCATCGTTTGCCCGTTTGTCTGATCTTCCAAGTTTTAATGCTAGTTGCTTATCTGTAAACCTTAAACGCTTATTAGCAGTGGATGCTGCTACAGGTTCTATTTAATATAATTCTCATTTGCTAAAAAAAAAAAAATCAAAATAGAATTTCATCTCCATTCACGATTCCAGCTTCACTAAAGATTCTAAAGAGAGTTCAATATCAATTCACAATTGGTGAATTGAATTCCATCTTCATTCACTATTCTATTTAAAATGGAATTCCATTTGAATTAAATTCCATGCTCAATTAAATTTTAATCTTCATTCACAGTTCTATTCAAAATGGATTCCATCTGAATTAAATTCCATGTTCAATTAAATTTTGATCATCATTCACGATTATATTCAAAATGGATTTCATCTGAATTAAATTACATGCTCAATTAAATTTAAAATTCGAGAATGAGGATTAAATATTTCAAAATTAAAATTTGAATTTCATCCTTAATTTAATTCGTGAATGGAATTAAAATCTAGAATGATTCAAGATTCAAAATGGAATTCCATCTGGATTCAATATTCGTGAATGAAATTCACCACATATAATTTTATATTCTATAATTAGAATTTTATTCATTTAAATATTTGAAAATGATATGAAATCAAGAAAAAATAATATAATCAGAATTAGTTGTAGTAATCACAAATTGCAAGAGACAAGATGCCTATGATGTGACATATTTCATTGATTATATCAAATTTTACTATTTCATGGAAGAATTCATAAAATTTACTGTTCTATGTATGTGCTTATAATTTTTGACTATTTAAAATTATTTCCTCTACATTATATATCCCATAAATGTCTTAAAATCGATTATCCCTTTCTCATTCCATCTATATTTATTAATGCATATTTATATATAAATTAGGATTAATTCTCAAATAAAAGTAACGCATAAGCACATGAACAACAGCTACGGAAATCAAATGTTTCAATATTTGATTAATTATTTAATAAACTTAGAATATATATTAAAAATATTATTCGTTTAAAATTGCACATGTGTCTTGCCTTTGTGATTGTTTTTTCTTTTGTTAGAATTGCACTTTCAGCGTGACAATGGCTTCTCTTATTATATTTATCTATTAAATATTGGTCAACAATGTTATTATCTTCATTTTGTAATTTTGAGGAATTTATTTGATCTGCAATGATTTACGAAATATCATATTATACTAATCGAAATTGAAAAATATATGATGAGTCATGTGAGTTAGACGTTCCCTAAATTCAATACTTATTTAATTGCTAAAATACTTGTGTCAGACAGTCTCGAAGATTCAATTAAAATATACATTGATATTTTCCTTATATATATTGGGCTGTATTTCTTAATGTGCAAGAATAGGTAAAGTCATTTTGTTATAAGAAAATGAATTGATTTCTTCTTAATTCGTGATGATGGATATAAAGTAAAAAAAAAAAAAAAAAAGATCGTGATGAATAAAAATCCTTAAATTTTTTCAACCTAAACTTTTAGACTTAGAAAAGAAAAATAAGAAAATTGTATACACATATGTTTAGGCATAGAATATTTATTCAAGTAATTGTTTCAATTCGTGATATTCGTCCTTTTTTTTTTGTCTAATTTATATTTATTTCTCGATGTTTGTGAGTTTAGATTGAATGAAGTAAAATAATCACAACTATACATGCAATGACAACACAAAACATATGGAAGATGTAACGCTACTAAATAAGCTGTTTAACTTCTTACATAAAAACATAATCGAGTTAATGTACTAATCTTTAATAAAAAAAAATGCTAACAATTCATAATTAAGTTTTACAAAAATTACATTTTCATTTCTTACATAAAATTTATATGGGCTCCTACAAGTCAACACAAATTATATGTGGCATGCATTCGTATATTAGACAAAAAAAAAAGGAAAATCACGGGAAAATATGTTGGTGTTGGTTCCCAAACTTTTTTGAAGAGAAATTTTGATGGAATTTTAGGCAGTGTGGGACAAAGGAGAGTCACCTCCATGGATTACTTTTGGCATGATTATATTCATATAGTATTTGGAGAAATTAAATATAGTCATTTATTAACTAACAAAACTAACAACAACCATTCCTATGCGGCTTTCAACATTTTTGGACCCCCATTTATTATTATGTCATTTCAACTTCCTATCAATTGTTTTTATCACTTCTTCAATTCCATTTAATTCTATATTAATTTTCCTGCAGCATTGTGTTATCACACACACACAAAAAAAAAAAAAAGAAGTTGGTGTTTATTTCTCTTGTATAACTTTGCAAGTTAGCACGCACAAGTAGAATTAACTTATTTGTATCTTATAAATAGTAGATTTTAGATTTTAAGCATTTACTCTAAGGGAAAAGGTTCAAAAATATCATCAACAATGCATATTTTTTTAATTTTATCCCAAATTATTCAAGTGTTTCAAATTTATCCCAAATTATTTAAAACTATGCAAATATATCATAAATTATTTTTCATCAATAGAAAAATTAATTTTATTGTCGAAAATTCAAATCAGCAAATTAAATATTTAGATTTAAATGTTTGACATGATAGATCATTGTGTGTGACTTGGATTTCCAATAATACAGTTGGCTTTCTGTTGATTGAAAAAATAATTTTGGATATATTTACATATTTAAAATAGTTAGGGATAAATCTGAAATAATTGTTTAATTTAGGATAAATTTAAAAAAATAAGCATAATTTGGGATATATATTTTAACCTTTTGCCTTACTATTTATGTATAATATTTAATAAAATTTAGTGTCCAAATTTAATAGACTGATCCTCCAAACAAGAAAGAAAAGATTATAAACTTATGTTAAATAACATTAATCAGCAACACAATATTACACAAGCAATGTTGCCAATATCAATTAATAAGAAATAAAATATATTCTTCATATCTTGGTATTTTAAATATTCGTGATAATACGAAATTGAAAATAGATTATTATACATTATAATAATATTGGTAGCTTAAAATTAATTGCATAATTTAATGTATACGATATACATTTTAATTTTTGTTCGAATTTCACATTATTTTAAAAATGATTCACAACTTTTGAATAATATATATGTTGGTCCCGAAATCAAGAGTAAAAATATGTGCAGCTGAAGGTTTGTTTATGCAGCGGAAGCAAAAATAACACACTTGCACTTGTTCAGATAAATAGATATAACTCAGTTTAGTGTGTATGAAGATTTAAACTTAGGTCAGTCGTTGTTAGGTAAGTTTCACATAATAAACTCTTCAATACTTGGACAAATATTGAAGGTTTCAAAGGTCAGTTTGCGAAACTAAACAAGACAGAGATATAAATAAAGCAGTAAAGAGAACACGATATTTATACTGGCTCGGATCTATATATCCTACATCCACTCTTCAGACCCAAGGTCCGGATAATTTCACTAAGTAAGTACAAGCCTCCTTACGATCTATACATAGCCCGTCGGTGCCTTTGTCCTTCGGTCATCTGTAGCACTCGCCTAAGAACTCCTTGTAGGCTTAGTCTTCAGGTTGAAGTGAGGACGACACACCCCAACCTTCTTCCTGGTGGTTGGATGTTTGTTGTTCTTCCCAGAACTCAGTTTGTTGGCATACTCCCGTGAGAATCAGTAACCCAAAGTATGAAACTGACTGCTATGAATATATCTTGTAAAGATACATTCACCAAAGGAAAGCTATAGCCTGAAAGCTTCAGCCTCGTGCTAGGAGGGAGTAGCACGGAGTAATAACTTGAGTCAGGGACTAAAGTCTTGTGTAAAGAAACACGAAAACTCAGAGAGATGACTTAGCAGAGCGTTCTTTCTAGAGTGAGAATCATTCAAATTCGTAACCATTTAAGGTTGATGTGTAGTCATATTTATAGAGGACTTTCTCCGGCATTTTGAATTTCCACCCGTTAGACACATAAATCTAGTTGTTAGACTCATGGAAGATGTTGTCCAATTGTAGCCCATGTCATAGGTCTGCTCTGCTCTGCTATATCAATGTACTATACATTAACTTTGTGTCAGACTAAGTTTAAGTCTGAGGAATCCAAGATTGGATATCCTCGTAATGACTTTTACTTGGGCATGAATATGCCGAAGTCTGACCGAGCTTCGATGTATTCGAATAGCTCGTGCTTTAAAGGTAGAGGCTCTTATACTGACTTCCCAAGGTCAGTATAGCTAGCCCTCATATTGACCTCCCATAGTGAGTATGGAGGACCCTTATATTGACTGCCACAATTAGTATGGAAAACGCCCTCATACTGACTTCTCCTGGTCAGTATGGAAAACCCTCATACTGACTTCTCATAGTCAGTAAGGGAAAGCCTTCATAGTGACTTCTCCTGGTCAGTATGGAAAACCCGATACTGAGTACCCTAACTCAGTTTTGGTCAAGGCTATACTTGGTGAAAACCAAGTCTCAAGGCGTGCAGTTCTTCAGTTCTCGAGCATCTCCTTTTCTCGGTCTCCAGCCTAAGTTCTATTACAACTCGATCGATCCTACACAAGGATTACAGTTTTAGAACTCTAGAAACTGAAAAACTGACTAAGATGACTTTTACAATCTTTAACCCACCAAAACACAAAAAGTAAGAAAGGATTTCTCTAACAAAAATCCTAACAATTTCCCCCTTTTTGGTGTGGTCAAAGCCATCTTTAACGTAAGTTGATTATAGTTGGATAATTTTAGAGTTTTTACAAATTTGACAAATAGTCACACAAACTCAGAAAAGTTCCTATTGGAATTGTATACATAAAAGCATTATGATTGTATATTTGGAAACATTATGTTTGATATACTGGTAATCATTAACAATCATAATACATAAACAACTCTTGTCTGTATTAACAATCATATGGTGCGAACAAACACATCCAGTTATCTTGTCGATAGGGAGATCATATGGTGTGTAAGAGATCACAGAAGATCATATAGATTGTTCTACATAGCGAGATATAAACAATTATCACAGCTAAGACAATTTCTGGTTTGGTTGTCGGTTTAGGCTGCGACACACAAGCCCATAAGTGGTTTATCTTGACTGCTTTGTGTGACCAGTACATCTCAATGTATTGATAGGATCAACAGTGAGATGAACCATTCTACTTGACATATGAGTGAGTAAAAATCTCGGTAACTTGGTCGGATCTAATGTCTATTGAAAGCAGAGGGGCACACATGGGTTGACTGTTGATAAGCTCATTATTTCACTCACTTATCTATATTATTTTCTACAATGCTATGTAGTTTCATTAATTTTATCTATATATTGTATGCATGAGTCTATATTGGGTGGTATTAAGCGCGTCTTGATGTTTATGCAGGTTTTAGGCCTAAATTCACGAGAAAACTGTTCCGAAAGCAGTGACGTGTAAGAGTAGCAGTGAAGAGTTCTTCCACACAAGTAATTCGGGCTATTGGCTCATGGCAATGGATAGAGCTTTGAGTTAGCTTTCCAACGCAACTGAAATCGGGTCAATCGGAGTTCGGGAGAGGAACTTAAGGCCGAAATCGTGCGACTGCGCGGAAGGGGCGAGACCTGATTTTTCCACGTCGATCGACGCGAACCTGCTGGCGCGGGAAATTGATTAAATTCGACTTTTTTCATATCTTTAGCCCTAGATTTGATAGGATACACCTCCACCTCTATATATATCCCGGTAATTTCGATCATTAAGTGTGCTTCATTACAGATTTCAGATTTTGAGAGATTCCAAGCTTTAGTTGAGTTTTATGTTTGAAGATAGATTTTTGTGGGAAGACATTCAGACCCAAGTTTTTATGCAATTCAGGTTTTATTTATCTTTGATGAATTCTACTATGATTATGTGTAACTAAATCTTTCTCAGATTCTAGGGTTTTGAACTATCAATGTATGCATGTTTGAATAATTGAATTATTTTCTCTTTCCCATCGTAGTTTGTGAAATCTGTGCTTATTCATAATCTTGAGTTTGCTGACCACATCTTATGATTAATTAGTTGAGAACTTGAGACGTAACTGTAATAGTTTTCAATGGAAAGAGTTTTCACAATATAATTTGATTTCTTGTCTGAGCAGAAGGAGATAGATTATAAGAATAAATCTGTTGATTTTTGGAGTTATTTAATTCATCTTGAGACCGAGCGGAGATGGGTGATTGACTAATCTACTTTATAAATTGTCCAACAAAGAAGTTCATAATACTTTTCTGATGTTTCACTACGAAGAGAAATTAAATTGGTAATTAATCAATTCATTCATACATTTCATACTTGATAGGTAGATATCCCTGGAATCTGTACGTCTCATATCTGCTTCATCAAAAGTCTCTTATTTTCCTATTTAATTTTAATTTGCAAAATCAGTTGAAACAAAACCTTATTTTCTTTCCTAACCAGTGTTTCGAGAACCTATGTTTTAGTACTTAAGATTTTTCATTATTTCTTCCCCATGGGATTCGATAATTTATTTGCCGCTTTATTATTAGCTTTGCTAAGTCGCTAGTAAAATAATTTTGCGATCAACTGTCACTTTGACTTGCTATGGTGGAGAGTCTTACATATACTCATATATCTGCATCTTGGGTGATGGCAGTTTGTGTGGGGTTTCCTCAAGCTGGATTTAGATAACCATATCCGTTTTAGGATGGTGACATTCCCTGGGAAGCTCACGAGGTTCGTTATGCTAAGTCCTGCAGGCTGAATCATTTATTCAAGCATAAGCGATAAGGGTTGAGTGGTACTACTTAGCAATAATAAGAGATTAATTAATTGCAGCTAATTTTCATATGCTGAATTAATTAATGAATGTCTGAAGCCTTAAATATGGGGATTAACCAAATCAATGCAACTTGTTCCTAATAACGTGGTAATAAAGGGGTAGGTCAGCATTAATTCTCTGGTGGCATGAATTAATGTTTATCAATTAATTATGTTCTGGGTTGAACATGAAACTAATTAATAAGAGGCTCACTTTATTATTTGCATTTGATCCCTGGTCTGGCCCAATAGTGCTCAGATATATATAAATAGATCAATTCTCTCACTTCCCACATAAGTCAGAAGTTTCAAATCAGAAACCCTAATAAGATAGTGAGAGAGTGGGCGGCTGTTTCAATCCGGTAGCGTATCCTCACCAGATTTTCGGATCAAACAAGGGAACAGATCAGAAGATTAGATCTGTAGGAACACCATCAACGATCTACCGCTGTTATTCAATCCGCAGGAGTTGAGGTATTCCTTTGAATCTATGCATTAAATTAAATAAGAGCATGCATAGGGCATTTACTGTTTGTCATAGCATTTATTTTGATATCCATAAAATGAATTCGGGGTTAAGAAATAAATAGCGATTCACGTCGCCTATTGTAGACTCAGTTCCTACAGTTCCCCCTCAAAGTTAGTTTTCTACTTAAGATCTTCTCCTTATGGATTTGGAGAGATATTGCTCGATTAATTTTCAGGTCATTTTAGAGCAATTTTAATCTTAAGTAGGAGAGAGTTAGAAGTCTGCTGATTATACTGGAGTGTGTAAGTTCATCGTATGAAGAGTGAAGACCTTTGTTGGATAAAAAGAAATTGCCATCAACAAGTCAGTTTATCCTTTAATATTTTTCATTACAATTACATGGATAAACTAACTAAAAAAAACTATTACAAGTCTATACTAGGCTGCTTTCGGTCTTCATGTTCTTCAAACTGGCTGTTGTTGGTGCCTCGGCAATGAGGGAAGCTGGTTTGATATTTTAACCAGCTTTCTAAGAATTCCCTCATGCCGGCCTTCAACAGCGATTGCAGAGATAGTGCTACTGAGCACTTTGTGGGAGGGAAAGATCAAAGCTAACCTCCTCCCACCTCCGGGCTTCTTATTCATTCGCTAGTCTCTTCTTCATGAGATAAGATACGTAGCAAAGAAGTACTTTGAGTGACCATGCCTCGTTGCTAGCATGTCACCAAACAACATTCGTGAGGTATATGACTTGTAGAAGGAGATGACAACAGTAGAAAAAATCTTCTGATTTCTTCTACTCCTTCTACAATCTCTTCATCCTACTCACGATGCAATTTTTTATGTCTTCTGCACTTTCCATACTTCTTTTCCCCTTCTTTAACCGCACTCAAAAAGGGTAGTGAGGTTATGTCTGGTGGCTTCGGCACTTTTGCCATTTTGCTAAATCGAAGGAAAATTTTGGATGAAGACGAAGTATAAACTCTGAAGGAAGGGTTCGACCATGGAGAAAGGAGAAAGTGTTTCATAAAGGAAACAGATGAAACCTATTTATAGCAAAGAAAAAGTCATTTAATAAGAGTAAAAGTACCGTAAGACCTTTCGATTTCTTGATTTTCGGCGACAATCGGGATACATTGCCTCGCGATGTGCGTTTTTGAGATTTGACTGGAGCGACTTAGGAAAGGACATTATTGATGGGTTTTGTATACTGAAAGCATTTATTATAATGAGTATACAACGGTTTATTTCTCCTATCTGTTAACAATCTTACATGTATGAACAATGGTATCCTCTTGTCTCACCGATAGGGACGATCATACGGCGTGTTGTAGATCGCAGAAGACAGTATGATCACTTGACCTAGTGAGACATAAACTTGATCACAGCTGAGACAGCGTATGAGGATACGTCTGTCCGGATAGCTGCGACATTGTCGGAATAAGTAGTCTGTCTTGGTTACTTGACATGCTGGTACGCAGAGGTGACGTATTGATGGACCGCAGTGAGATGTGTTCGTCTGTCCGACATCAGTGAATACAAGATCTCGTTATATTGATTGAGTCCAAACCCTAACGAAGGTTCAGGGGTTTGCACGGGTTGACTGTTGCTTTGACTTGCCATGGTGGAGAGCCTAAGTAACGTGCTCGTATATCCGCATCTTGGATAACAGCAGTTCGTGTAGTACCGCCTAAGACTGGGTTTAGGTAACCATATCCGAGTAATAGGATAGGGACATTCCCTGAGGAGCTCAATAACATTCATCCTGCCAAAGTCCTGCAGGCTGAATAAGTTCAGGCACGAGTGATAAGGATTGAGTGGTACTACTCAGGAATAATAAGATATTAATTAATTGTAGTTAGAGTTTGTCAAAGGCTCCGATTAATTAATGAATGTCTGGTAACCTTAAATATGGGGATTCTCAATTAATGCAGCCCATTCTCATAACATGGTAATAAAGGGGTAGGTTAGTATTAATTCTGTGGTGAAAAAGAATTAATATTAATTAATTAATTATGTCATGGGTTGTGGACATAGGAATTAATTAATTTATAGGCCCACTTTATTATTTGCATTAGGTCCCAGGTCTGGCCCAAATAAATATGCTGAATTGAGCCCAGGAGCCCATTAGGGTTTACAACCCTAGGTCTATAAATAGACAGCTCTCTCTCATAAGTTAAAAATAGAGTTGAAAAACCCTTAACCTAGGAGAGAGAGAGGTGGGCACCGTTTTTGAGGGAAAAGGAGGAGAATTTCGATTCTGGTCCTGCTCAAGCCACAGATCTACGGAGTCCTCACCAGTAGTAGATCTGAACAGCATTGGGATACAGCCCTAAAGATCTGATCTGGAGAAGAAGATTTTCTTTTCTTCTTCTTTGTTGTTTTCGATTTTATCTTAGAAATTAGATTGCTAATTTCTACTTCCGCAGATAAAATCGGATTGCGTAGTTGAATTGAAGTTGGAAATTCAAACGCAAAAGATCGGTACAGACACTACGGAGTTACGGTAATCTCTCAGTCCAAAAATCTAGTATTAAATTCATAGGAGCATGCTAGGGTTTATCATGTATTTATTTGTGCACAAAATCCATATATCGATCTGGTTCAGTTTGGTTTTGGTGATTCAGTTCGCGGGAAAACCCTACAATTGGTAGCAGAGCCAGGTTCTTGATTTATGGCTCTTTTGTGTATAATTAAATTCAATATGCATATATGAATTTATCGTTTTGTGGATGTTGGTTTTTGTTACTCGTGGCAACTCGTGTGATTCAGCCCGCGGTGGTTTATCCGTGTAGGGCTGAATTATTTTTGTAAAATCACGAGAAAATCCGTGATTAGTGTAGATTTGAAAAATTGTAATAGAATAGATTTTCTGTAATTTTTCAAATTATGTAATTGGACGGGTCGAGGACGAAGAACGAAGACGGAGCCGACAAAGGGACGGCGGAGGACGATAGTGGATGCGGCACGCGGCGTGGCAGGCGCACGGCCGGGGCGTGCACCGCATGCACGGGGTGCGCGAGGCAGGTCGGCAACGCGGGCGCACGGCAGCACGGGGCGCTGGGCGCGGTGGCAGTTGGCTGGCGGCGGCGGTAGTCGTCATCGGCTCGTGTTTTGGTGGTTTGTGCAATCCTGTGTAAACCCTAGGGTTTGCATTAGGGTTAGGGCAAATCATCAGATCACAAAGGCCTAAATCCCAAATGATTTGGTGAATCAAGATTTGGAGGCCCTTGAAAGATTTGGAATTATCCAAATTAGATTCAAATATAAATTGTAATAGATAGAATTTATTTTTCTATTTTGTGGGACCACGGGGAATTTTGTTTGTCTTAATTGTCCTCGTATGATATGTGATTTATTTATGTGCGCAATTAAGCATGTGTAGATAATAGGAAAAGCATGATTTATCGCTTTTATTATTTATAGCTTTTCAAGCATGCTTATGTGATTAATTTCTTTTGTTGGATTATATTTCGGGAATTTTTGGCCTTGTATTATTACATGCAAAAATTTGGGAAATATAATGACAAAGGAATTATGTGTGCGCATAAAGAAACCTTTTAAAAGAAAAATACTAAGCAGATTTTTTAATTAAAATCAATAGACCTCCACAAAGCAGTCCTAGGCTGTAAGTGTATCTCTCGTTCTAGTAAAAGTCTACGAGTGTAGTTTGCTAGTTCCTACAGGTGCATGGGTATGGTTGTTGGGATTTCTAGACAAACAATTTAAATCATGTGAATAGTGGGAGGGCTTTGCGTAAACGTCTACGAGTGTAGCTTGCGTAGATCTCTTTCACAAGTATTCTAGGATTGATTTAAATTATAGATAACAAAAGCTTTAAGGGCTGTGCGGTATGGTTACGTGCCATGCTAAACTGTATCTTTTGGCCGGAGTTAAATTTGTGGTTAATGGCTTAGAAGCATCTTAGAATATAATGCAAGAATTGCATCCCTGTTCTTGAGAGATGGCTTGGTCCAAGGTTTTCACTAATTATTAATTTCTAGTGTCAAAAGCTTCCTGACATGGTAGTGAAATTAAATGGATTGGGGCTTAAAACCCGCAGTTCTGGTTGAGGGTGACATCGTAAATGTCTGCGAGTGTAGCTTGCGGTGGGAACTCTTGGGCAATTAGTGGAAAACATTTGTATTTGATTTATTAAAAGGTTTTCAATGCATTTGTTTTCGAAGTTCTACATGTATGTTCTTATTTAAGATTCTTTATTGTTTCGGATATGTCTATGTCTAATGTCATCAATATTCTCGCACAAAACACTCTAACTGGTCCAAAATTCCTAGAATGGAAGCGCAATCTCGAGTACCTCCTGATTGCAGAAGAATATATGTTCGTTCTGCAAGTACTTCATCCCGAAGTGCCAACTGCTGAATCCAGTCAAATGGATATAGACTTTTATAACAAGTGGGAGAAATCGAACAATGTAGTCAAGTGCTACATGATGACCACTATGTCAAAAGTCTTACAGCAGCAACATCAGCACCATAGGGATGCCTATGACATCATGACGAGTCTGGAGGCAACCTATGGAGAAACTGATAGAGCCGTCAGGTTCAATCTCATGAGGGAAATCGTGAGTAAGAAAATGACTGATGGCACCTCAGTGAGAGAGCACGTAGTTACCATGACTCACCTCATGGATGAACTAACTGTGCATGGTGGAGGTATCGACGCTGAGGCTAAGGTCGATATCATACTGAACTCTCTACCCAAGTCATTTGAGAGTTTTAGGCTGAATGTAGTCATGAACAAGAAAGAGTATACTCTTAACGAGTTGCTCAATGACTTGATGGCAGCGGAATCGGTCATGAACCCTCAGAAGGTTGCCTTGGCCACTTCTGGTAATCTCTCTGTTGTACCGAAAAGTATGAAGCGGAAGAAAGGGATTAAGAAATGGGCCAAGAAGACACCTGTGAAGGATGGTGGGGCTGGGAAAAAGCCTAAAGTGGCGACTTAAAGGGACAGGTGCTTCAGGTGTGGTAAGAAAGGACACTGGAGGAAAGATTGTCAAGCCAACAAAGCTAGACAAGGTATGCCATTTTGCATGTATAACTATAAGCATGATTAGAGTCCGTTGTTGCTCTCCTAGAGCTGTAAGCACTGACTTGTTGATCATGTTGTTGTACTTTGCAGGGGACCGTGCCGACAAGTCTGTTGAGTGATGGCAAGAAGATACCAAACTGGATTAAGGCAACGTCTTATGATGGAGCTTCATGGAGTTTTCTTTTCTTTATGTTTTGATAAATTAAGTACATTTGAGAGTTTATTTGTGGGCCGTGGTTTATCGGCAGGACAAATTTTATCAACTTTTATGGATATTTGTTATTTATGATTTTATCATTGGTAGTAACAATGTTATCCGTTATGGGATGTTGATTTACAATCTCATGTTACTTCGATCAAAACATGTCCTTTATATTGCATGCAATTCATCCGTAATTGATAATCCTAGAAAGAGAAAACTTACTTCTTCTGATGAGGATCTTACATATCTCTGGCACTTGAGACTGGGTCACATCAGCTTGAAGCGGATTCAGAGACTTGCAGATGACGGTACATTGGACCTAGTCCGGGCTGTACCTTATCAAGTCTGCGAATCCTGCATCGAGGGCAAGATGTCAACTAGGCCTTTCAAGGCTAGTCAGTCTCGAGCAGAGGAAGTGTTGGAATTGATCTATTCTAACTTATGTGGACCGATGTTCACGCAGGATCGTGGAGGGTACGAGTACTTTGTCACTTTCATTGACGATTACTCAAGGTACGGATACGTTTACCTGCTTCGCTACAAGTCTGAATGCTTTGAGAAATTCAAAGAGTTCAAGGCTGAGATAGAAAAGAAGGCCGGGAAAACTATCAAGTCACTTCGATCTGATCGCGGTGGCGAATACCTCGGTAACGAGTTCCTGCAGTATTTGTCAGAAAATAGGATTACATCCCAGTGGACTGCACCGGGTACTCCCCAGCAAAACGGTGTAGCTGAAAGAAGAAATAGGACTCTTCTAGAGATGGTAAGATCAATTATGAGTTATGCAAACTTACCAATTTTGTTTTGGGGCTACGCATTGGAAACAGCAGCTTACGTGCTTAATGTGGTGCCTTCTAAATCAGTTCCTAAGACGCCTTCTGAGCTCTTCCTTGGTCGCAAACCTAGTTTGTGCAAGTTTAGAGTATGGGGCTGTCCGGCACACGTACTGTCGAAGGAACCTGATAAGTTAGAAAGCAGGTCAAAAGTAATATTGTTCATAGGGTATCCCAGGCAAACGAAAGGTGGTTACTTTTACTGTCCTGAGAGTCAAAGATTCGCTGTTAGCACCAACGCTAGATTCTTGGAGGACGAGTATGTGAGTAATCACAGGTCAAGGAGTAATATCGTTCTTCAAGAAATTGAGAACGAGAATGCAAAAGGGAAGGGGAACGTGTAGATGTGGGTGCACCTGTGAGAGGTTCAGCACCACAGACACGTTCTTCAGTGCAAGGTGCAGGACCAAAGGTTACTGCACCTATTACTGACACGGCACCGATGCCTCATCGTAGTGGGAGAGTTATTTTCCAGCCGGAAAGGTACATGTTCGTGGGTGAGTCTTCGGACTTGAGCCCGGAAGACGGACATGAGGACTCTGACCCACTGACTTACGAAGAGGCAGTGCAGGACAAAGATGTTTCCAAATGGCGTGTCGCCATGGATTCTGATATAGAATCCATAACTGCTATGGATGTATACCAGAAAATTGATTTGTCGGATGGCTTTAGGGCCATAGGGTGCAAATGGGTATACAAGAGAAAGAAAGGGGCGGATGGAAAAATCACGGCTTTTAAAGCCAGGCTGGTGGCAAAGGGTTATAGTCAGAAAGAGGGCATTGACTATGACGAAACCTTTTCACCCTTAGCCATGCTCAAATCCATCTGGATACTGCGCATATGGACCTCGAGACCTGGCAGATAGATGTCAAAACCGCTTTTCTAAACAGTTACCTTGAAGAAGGTAGGGACATCTATATGCAGCAACCCGAGGGTTACATAAGCAAGGGCGAAAAACATCTTGTCTGGAAGCTTAGGAAGTCCTTGTATGGACTTAAGCAAGCTTCAAGGTCATGGAACTTACGTTTCAACGATGTGATTAAATCATATGGATTTGCACAGTTGGAAAACGAAAGTTGTGTTTACCGACTTTGTGTCAGTGGGAGCGTGGTCTTCCTTGCACTATACGTTGATGACATACTCCTATTTGGAAACAACGAGGGAGTGATGTCGAAAATCAAGCCTTGGTTATCCGAACAGTTCCAAATAAAGGATCTGGGAGAAACTAGCTACATTCTTGGGATTAAGGTCTTACGAGATCGTAAGAGAAGAATGTTGAGCTTTTCTCGGGCATCCTATGTGGATACTGTGATAGCCCGGTTCTACATGCAACTCGCCAAGAAAGGCTTGCTACCTTTCAGACATGGCGTTCATCTTTCTAGTGGGCAGTGTCCTCAGACACAGCGGGAGAAAGATGAGATAAGTCTTGTACCATATGCTTCGGCAGTGGGTAGCATCATGTATGTGATGTTGTGTACCAGGTCAGATATCTGTTATGCCATTGGCATGGTAGCAAGATATCAGTCTAACCCTGTACAGGCGCACTGGACTGCTGTAAAGCACATCCTCAAGTACTTGAAGAGAACTACGAATTACTGCCTAGTTTATCAAAGTGAGGATTTGTGCCCTGTGGGTTATACAGACTCGGATTTCCAAGGGGACAAGGATGAGAAGAAATCGACCTCAGGATATGTGTTTACCCTGGGAGGTGGAGCTGTATCTTGGAGGAGCTCAAAGCAGAAATGCATTGCTGACTCCACCATGGAGGCGGAATATGTCGCCGCCTCCGACGCCTCAAAAGAGGGGGTATGGCTCAGGAACTACCTTTTAGAGTTGGGCGTGATCCCGAGTTTGCTGAGGAGCATCACAATTTATTGTGATAACTCTGGTGCAGTGACAAACTCAAAGGAAACACGGTCTCACAGGGCAAGCAAACACAAAGAGAGAAAGTACCATATCATACGAGAAATCGTATCGAGGGGCGATGTGCTGATTAAGAAGATTGACACTGCTGACAATCTTGTTGATCCATTTACAAAGAGCTTGCCGCAGAAAGTTTACGAAAGACATATTCGTGAGCTGGGTATGAGGTGGATGCCGACCACTGACAGTGGTTAAGGAGACAGCAGACTAGATAGACGGACTGTATACTATGTAATAGCTTAGTTATGCTTCGAGTATAAGTGGGAGATTGATGGGTTTTGTATACTGAAAGCATTTATTATAATGAGTATACAACGGTTTATTTCTCCTATCTGTTTACAATCTTACATGTATGAACAATGGTATCCTCTTGTCTCACCGATAGGGACGATCATACGGCGTGTTGTAGATCGCAGAAGATAGTATGATCATTGACACAGTTGAGACAGCGTATGAGGATACGTCTGTCCGGATGGCTGCAGCATTGTCGGAATAAGTAGTCTGTCTTGGTTACTTGACATGCTGGTACGCAGAGGTGGTGTATTGATGGACCGCAGTGAGATGTGTTCGTCTGTCTGACATCAGCGAATACAAGATCTCGTTATATTGATTGAGTCCAAACCCTAACGAAGGTTCAGGGGTTTGCACGGGTTGACTGTTGCTTTGACTTGCCATGGTGGAGAGCCTAAGTAACGTGCTCGTATATCTGCAGCTTGGGTAACAGCAGTTCGTGTAGTACCGCCTGAGACTGGGTTTAGGTAACCATATCCGAGTAATAGGATGGGGACATTCCCTGAGGAGCTCAATAACATTCATCATGCCAAAGTCCTGCAGGCTGATTAAGTTCAGACACGAGTGATAAGGATTGAGTGGTACTACTCAGGAATAATAAGATATTAATTAATTGTAGTTAGAGTTTGTCAGAGGCTCCGATTAATTAATGAATGTCCGGTAACCTTAAATATGGGGATTCTCAATTAATGCAGCCCATTCTCATAACGTGGTAATAAAGGGGTAGGTCAGTATTAATTTTGTGGTAAAAAAGAATTAATATTAATTAATTAATTGTGTCCTGGGTTGTGGACATGGGAATTAATTAATTTATAGGCCCACTTTATTATTTGCATTAGGTCCCACGTCTGGCCCAAATAAATATGTTGAATTGAGCCCAGGAGCCCATTAGGGTTTACAACCCTAGGTCTATAAATAGACAGCTCTCTCTCATAAGTTAAAAATAGAGTTGAAAAACCCTAAACCTAGGAGAGAGAGAGGTGGGCGCCATTTTTGAGGGAAAAGGAGGAGAATTTCGATTCTGGTCCTGCTCAAGCCACAGATCTACGGAGTCCTCACCAGTAGTAGATCTGAAAAGCATTGTGATACAGCCCTGAAGATCTGATCTGGAGAACAAGATTTTATTTTCTTCTTCTTTGTTGTTTTCGATTTTATCTTAGAAATTAGATTGCTAATTTCTACTTCCGCAGATAAAATTGGATAGCGTAGTTGAATTGAAGTTGGAAATTCAAACGCAAAAGATCGGTACAGACACTACGGAGTTACGGTAATCTCTCAGTCCTCAAATCTAGTATTAAATTCATAGGAGCATGCTAGGGTTTATCATGTATTTAATTGTGCACAAAATCCATAAATCGATCCAGTTCAGTTTGGTTTTGGTGATTCGGTTCATGGGAAAACCCTACAGCTATCCACGTGTCAAATCCTGATTCATCGATGCAAGATACGCATTAATAGCATTGTAACTGATGCGATCGCCTTTGGAATTCAAAATCTCACCTTTCGAACTTCCAAACTGACTAAGAGTCAGTTACTAAACTGAGAGTTAGAACTCTGTTTAAATCTGCATCCGTCCTTCAAAACTATTCTAAGTGTCAAAACCCAAAACTTGGTTTTTCTTCAGCAAGTCAGTGGAAACTTAGTTGAAGCAAGTTTCGACTTCCTTTGGATGCCTCAGGAAACGATTTCTTCTGCTCTTGGCTATGTAAAGAGCTTCATACTGTGTTGCGCAAACACCTCTTGAAGGAGTATTCTTCAAAGATTCAATAAATATGAAGTCTTCATGTAGTGAGACACCAAGTCTATAAAACTGAGAGTTTGAACTCAGTTTAATCAGGAGCTGATCTTCCTTAGAGTTTGTGAGCAAAGTTGAGAGCTCGGACTCAGTTCTATTATGCATTCACTCCTCTTCAATAAGGATCTCGTCGATCTCTAATAGACCAAGTTTGATGCAAAGCTCCTTGAATCTGGTCTCTGGGAGTGGTTTGGTGAATATGTCCACTAGTTGATCTTCAGTTCGGATGTACTCTACGGACACGTCCTTCTTTTCGACGTGATCTCTGGTGAAGTGATGCCTTATGTCGATGTGCTTGGTTCTAGAATGGTGAACTGGGTTCTTTGTGATGCACATTGCACTGCTATTATCATAGTAGATAGGCACACACCCAGTTTCGACTTCATAGTCGAGCAATTGTTGCTTGATCCAAAGCACTTGAGCACAACAGCTTGCGACAGCAACATACTCAACTTCAGTTGTTGACATGGCGACTGAGTGTTGCTTTTTACTGAACCAACTCACAAGCTTGTGACCTAGGAACTGACGCGTTCCACTTGTGCTCTTCCTGTCGATTATGCATCCTCCAAAATCTGAATCTGAATGAGCAATTAAAGTAAGCTCGTCATTTTTTGGATACCAAATACCTAGTGACTCTGTCCCTTTGAGGTATTTGACTATTCTTCTGGCAGCCTCCATGTGCGACTTTTTAGGATTGGCTTGAAACTTCGCACATACTCCAACTGAGTAGGAAATATCTGGTCTACTTGAAGTCAAGTAGAGGAGTGACCCAATAATGCCTCTGTACATAGTTGGGTTGACTGTTTTGCCTTCTTAATCAAGATTGATTTGAGCACTTGGGCTCATGGGATTCCTCAAGGGCTTGGTCTTCTCTGGACAAAACTTGCTGGTCAAGTCCTTGGTGTACTTCTTCTGGTTGATGAAGATTCCTCCTTCGGACTAAATGACTTGAAGACTCAAAAAGTAAGTCAGTTTACCCATCATGCTCATCTGAAAGTCGTTTCTACATCCGAATATATTATCACTGACATAGATCTGCACTAGAAGGATTTTTGATCCATTCTTAATCCTGAACATCGTTGTTTCGATTTTCCATTTTTGGAAACCATTCTTGAGGAGAAATTGAGACAACCTCTCATACCAAGCTCTGGGTGTTTGCTTTAACCCATACAGAGTCTTTCTCAGTTTGTAAACTTGATTTCATTCTTCAAAGCCAGGGGGCTGTTCCACATATACTTCTTTTTTTAGCTCCCCATTTAGAAAGACACTCTTCACATCCATCTGGAAAATTGTGAAGTTGTTGTGAGCGGCATAAGCAATGAATAGTCGAATGACTTCAAGTCTGGCTACTAGAGTAAAAGTCTCATCGAAGTCGATCCCTTCACATTGAGCATACCCGTTTGCTACTAGCCTTGCTTTATTCATTACTATATTCCCCGTCTCATCTCTCTTGTTCTTGAAGACTCATTGGGTGCCGATAACTGACTGGTGATTTGATCGATCCACCAAATACCAAACTTCATTTCTTTTGAACTCAGCAAGCTCCTCTTGAATGGCGTTGATCCAGTCAGTTGACTTCAGAGCATCTCTGATCATTGTAGGTTCTGATTCTTGAGAGATAAAACAAGTAAGCAATGTGATTCCTTGTCTCGTGTGAACTGAGTTGGTAACATTATCGAGCATGACTTCCTCAGGATGGTTTCTCAACCATTTCGGCTTCTGGAGTTGGGTAACTTCAACAGGTTGAACGAATGCTCCAGGTTACTCAGTATTGTCTACTCCCGATACTAGAACTTGAACTAAGGTTGAATCCACCATGGTTATACCGTCTGGGATAGGAACTCGATCTTCATCACCTTTGACTGGAGTCTCCTTCTCCAGTGATGATGTCCACAAACTTTGTTCCTTGGTTTTCTTGACGCACTACCAGTTGAGCTTCTTCAGGATAAGCATCTCCATCGTCCGGTAAGTCAGTTTGAGTAGGCAACTTTGTTTCAGTTTGGCCTTCAAACTGAGCTTTGTCTTGATCTTCTGAAGTTCCCCCTTGATTGATGCCTGCGTTTATCGTCAGTGAACCAAAGGCCTTAGCAAGGTCGATTGCATCACCGACCTTGTCCTCTGGAGTGCTTGGATGATCATTCATAAATCTGGCTTGAGAAACTTTATGTGTATTTTCTTTATCAAAACTGAGTTTCTAACAGCCATTCTTGACCTCATAATCACCAAGTTCCAGCTCCTTTAAAGTCCTGCGCACTAAAATAGACTCATAAAAAACAACAGAGCATGTTACTTCCACAAGTCCGGTGGTCTTGTTGAGTACTTTGTATCCTTTGTATGAAGGGTGCCCATAACCAAGGAACACACCTTCATCCGTTTTGGGATTGAAAGTACTCAACTTAGACTTTTCATTTTAATGGTTGTAGCACGAAGATGAGCTATAGAAGGCTTACGACCATTGAAGACCTCCTATGGGGTTTTGTGATGGCGACTGTTGATAGCGCTTGTATTCTGAGTACAACATGTTGTCATCAAGATTTCTCCCCAGTAGCCTTCTCTTAAGTTTGCTTCAGCAAGCATAGTCCTCACTGCCTCCTTGAAGGTTCTATTTCTCCGTTCGGCAAGACCATTCTGCTGGGGCGTTCTTGGAGCTGACTTCTCATGAGTGATGCCAGCATCAGAACAAAAATCTAGCAGAGGACCGTTGCAAAACTCAGTTCCGTTGTCAGATCTAATTCTCTTCACGGTGACTCCCTTGTTGTTTTGAACTTGAAGAATGAGCTCTGGAAGATGAATCTTCATTTCGTCCTTGCTCTTCAGTAGCCTTACCCATGTGTATCTCGAGTAGTCATCTATAACAATGAGAGTGAACCTTTTTCCTCCAATGGTAGGCAGCTTGACTAGTCCAAATAGATCCATATGAAGTAGTTTGAGGATCCTGTATGTGCTTTTTGTGATGATTTGATTCTTGAATGAAGCTTTGGTTTGCTTTCCCATCTTGCACGCTCTGCAGACACCTTCGTCCTTCTTGAAACTGACTTGTAGTAGGCCTTCCAGAAGCTTGTGTTTTGCTAAGTGTCTGGTCGATTGAAAATTCAGGTGGCTAAGTCTCATATGCCATAGCAGTTGACTCCTTCTTGGAATGAACTTGTTGCGACAAGGCACGTGTCAGGCTTCCCGCTCTCCCAATCCACAAAGTAGAGACTACCCTTCTTTACACCTTTAAGCACAGTCTCCTTGGAGTCTTTGTCGTTGATCAAGCAATCTTCTTTGGCAAAATTCACCTCATACCCAGATTGGATAAGCTGACTGATACTCAGTAGGTTGTAGTTGAGGTTGGTGACTAAAAACATGTTGTTGATGGTGATTCCATTGCACTCTAAGCATCCTTTGCCGATTACTCTTCCTTTTAAGTCATCTCCAAAATTGACTAGTGGTCCTCTGGATATCTTCAGTTTTGAAAGGAGATTTCTTTCTCCGATCATGTGGGTTGTTCATCCACTGTCCAAAATCCATGCTCTCTTCTTCTTTTTGAGCTGACTTTGGTGACCCTGTACTTGCAAAACAAATAAGGTTACACTAAAGGTACCCGTGTTTTTGCGGGTCCTGCAGGGTTAATCTTATGGGTCCATCTTTTGGGAATCCATACTTGCTTCACCTTAAACCTAGGTGTCACAACTTCCTCTCCCTTTCTCTTCCTCTTAAGATAATTAATTTTATTTCTATGCATGTTTGAAGGAATGGATCTTGACAGAAACTGAGTTTCTTGAACCCGAATTTCTAAGAACTGACTTTCTTGAAGCTAAGTTTCGGTTGGGTTCTCAGAAACCTAGTCCGGGGTGTACAGTCTTTCTAGTCCTAAAAGTAGAAAAATGATTGGACTCATACCTCGTATAGGTGTCCTTCCTATGCGGATAAGTTCTTTTCTCATACGAATTATGAGTAGGGAACCTCGAATTTCTAGAATCCAGAAATGAAACTGACTTTCTATAAAGTTCAATTTTAGGTGCTGAAGTGGGTTTCATTGCATTAGGAACATTCTGCTTCCCCCACTTCTTAGGCATAGCTGGCTTCATCTCAAGATTATTTGACTTAACGGTTAAATCCTTTTTAAGCTTGGGTACTGGAGTCAGTTTTAAAACTGACTTTCCCCTTCTATCATGATTGGCCACTAATGAGTCTTTGTCCATACTGAACTACTCCTCTACCTAACAGCTTGACTTCTAAACTAGAATCCTTCTTAAAGTGATGGTTAGAAATATTTCTAATTTCAGAAGTTGATGCATGATTGCTCAAATTATTTTATGAAAAGCTCTGATTTGTCAGATGGGTCTGTTTGTAGACTTAGAGCTTCTGAAATTTTGCTAGCACTAGAATAAAGTGAACAAATAAGCTTTTGATCACTAGCAATTTTTAGTTTTTGAGATTCACATTCTTCATAAGAAGATTTAAAAGATTCAAGTAAAGTAGAATGCTCTTCTCTAAGTTTGGCTAGTTCATCACTTACTGACTTTGATCCTTGGATCTCCTCAGTCAGTTTTGAGACTTTATGGCATTTTCACTGGCCAAAATATTTTTTAATTCATAAAAAATAATATTCAAAGTCCTCTTCAATGCATGCTACGGGAAAAGAAACTAAGTTAGGAATGTCTACCGGGATTTGTGACTCAACTTCAGTTTCTTCCTCTTCTCCAAGCTTGGCCATCAGCACTAGGAAAACTTCTTCGACGGTCTCATCATCTGAAGTGTAGTAGCCATCATCATTATCTGAGAGCACCTCAGTTCTGGAAAGCATGACCTTTGCAACTGCTCTTGAAGCTTTCTTCTCGAATACCCTCTTTAGGCGTTCCCTTTCCTCCTTGGAAACCAATGGGCACTCATACTTGAGCTGATCTGGAGAGTGCTTTGGGAGGTCTCTCGCTGAACTTTAGTTCACTGGGTTGTGAACCTTCCTTCTTGGCTTTGGCTCTCTCAAGAAGTCTCGTCAGCTTCCTCATTTGCTCCACAAGCTTTTCGATTGAGCTCTCTTTCTCCTTGTTCTGGTGGGAAGGTGTTGGTGTTGACATTGATGTAGACGTCTGTCCGAATGTTCTACCAGCTTGGTAAGGCTTTTGAGGCTTTCTCTTAAACTCCCTTTTTGAGAAAAATATAGCATCTTCCTCTGGATGTGTGCTGACATTCCACACTGTTTCATTCTTGTTCGCCATTTGTATGTCCCACTCATGAGCTTGTAGCTGGGCGAACACGTCTATAGTCGTCATCTTGGAGAGATCCTTCTCCTTCAAGCTGGTTGCTTTGACGAACCAGTCCTCCTTGGGCATCTTGGAGAGAATCTTCGCATTCATATCTGCAATCTCATAAGTTCTCCCCAATTTTTTTAGATAAAAAATAATAGCATTAAATATAGCTTCCATTGATTTAACATTTTCACTAGGAATCATTTGAAATGATTCATACTTATCTACACAATTTTGAAGCTTGTTTCGCTTCATCTGTGCGGTCTCTTGGCAGAGTATGCCAAAGAATTCCCACATTTTCTTGGCATTGTTGTGCTCAAGAGCTTCAACAACCAGTGGCTCTGGTAGGGATTGAAGAATAAGCTCCATGGCCACTGAATCCAGCTGAAAACGAACTATGTCATTGTTCGTCCACTCCGCATAAGATTTATCCACTATCTCCTGGCCCCTTACTCCTCCGAGCTGAGTATTCACTTTGGTGATCTTTGTGGTCCAGTAGATAGAACCTCAACTATCTTTGGATGGACATTCTTCAACATTATCAACGAGCGCTTCATCCAAATCTCAAAGTATTATGTTGAATACTTTGGAAGCTTTAAAATCTATGCTATCTCTGCGTACCTAAGCTTGAATACACACAAACAAAAACAAAGTGCAAAGAACAGAGATCTGGTCCTAAGCGACTCAACACAACCTTGGTCTGTAAGAACCTCAGCGTGTGATACCATTTGTTGGTCCCGAAATCAGAGCACAAATATGTGCAGTGAAAGGTTTGTATATGCAGCGGAGGAAAAAATAACACACTTGCACTTGTTCAGATAAACAGATATAACTCAGTTTAGTGTGTATGAAGATTCAAACTTAGGTCTGTTGTTGTTAGGTAAGTTTCACAGAATATACTCTACAATATTTGGACAAGTATTGAAGGTTTCAAAGGTCAGTTTGCTAAACTAAACAAGACAAGGATATATATAAAGCAGTAAAGAACACACGATATTTATACTAGTTTGGATCTAAATATCTTACATCCACTCTTCAGACCCATGGTCCAGATAATTCACTAAGTAAGTACAAGCCTCCTTACAATCTATACATAGCCCGTCGGCGCCTCCGTCCTTTGGTCAGCTGTGGTTACTCTCCTAGGAACTTCTTGTAGGCTTAGTCTTCAGGTTGAAGTGAGGACGACACCCCGCAACCTTCTTCCTAGTAGTTGGATGTTTGTTGTTCTTCCCAGAACTCAGTTTTTTGGCATACGCCCGTGAGAATCATTATCCTAGAGTAGGAAACTGAGTGCTATGAATATATTTTGTAAAGATATATTCACCAAAGGAAAGCATCAGCCTCATGCTAGGAGGAATTAGCACGGAGTAATAACTTGAGTCAGGGACTCAATTCTCATGTAAAGAAACACGGAAACTCAGAGAGATGGCTTAGCAGAGCGCGCTTTCTTGAGTGATAATCATTCAAATTCGTAACCATTTAAGGTTGATGTGTAGTCCTATTTATAGAGGACTTTCTCTGGCATTTTGAATTTCTGCCCGTTAGACACATAAATCCAGTTGTTAGACTCATAGAAGATGTTGTCCAATCGTAGCCCATGCCATAGGTCTGCTCTGCACTGCTATGTCAGTGTACTATACACTAACTTTGTGTCAGACTAAGTTTCAGTCTGAGGAATCCAAGTTTGGATATCCTCGTACTGACTTTTACATGGACATAAATATTCCTAAGTCTGACCGAGTTTCGATGTCTTCGAATAGCTCATGCTTTAAAGGTAGAGGCTCTTATACCGACTTCCCAAGGTTAGTATAGCTAGCTCTCATACTGACCTCCCATAGTCACTATGGATGACCCTCATACTGACTGCCCAAAGTCAGTATGGAAAACGCCCTCATACTGAGTTCTCCTGGTCAGTATAGAAAACCCTCAAACTGAGTTCTCCTGGTCAGTATGAAAAACCCTATACTTAGTACTCTAACTCCGTTTTGGTCAAGGCTATACTTGGTGAAAATCAATCTCAAGGCGTGCAGTTCTTCAATTCTCGAACATCTCCTATGCTCGATCTTCAGCCTAAATTCTATTATAACTTGATCGATCCTATACAAAGATTATAGTTTTAGAACTCTAGAAATTGAAAAAACTAACTAAGATGACTTTTACAATCTTTGACCCACTAAAACATAAAAAACAATGAAGAATTTTTCTAACAAAAATCCTAACAATATATTATATAAAAAATAAAAATAAAAATAAATAAACAATCTTTCTTTATCTTCTCTTAATCACAAAGTGTCAAAATAAATCAGCCCAAAGAGCCCAAGTCTCTTGTGGAAGTATGACAAAATGAGAACTATTATCATCCATATACTAGCTAGTCTTTTTTAATAAATGAAAACATGACTAGTTCATCAGAAAGCATAGTATCGATAAAGTAGTTGGATGTCATGGAGTATGAAACAATGTCCACTTAATTTTAAATAACATGTCACATGTATATTACAATTATTTGTCAATTAATTAAATATAAATATAGAAGAAGAATTAAAATATTTTTCTAAGTAGATATAATCTCTAAATGGATTAACATAGACGTTGTAGTATTTTGATCAAATCATGTTAAGTACACATTGATGTATGAGGAACGGTACGCTATTGGTAATGCTACGGAATATATAACGATATTTCTATTACTAAATTCTAGCTATGGGTAGGGTGTAATCGAACTGAGTCAAGTCGAGTAGTGCCGTGCTCAAGTTTGACTCATTTATTATAGTGTTGAGCTTCAAGCTTTTTTATCGAATACTTTGATATTCACGAACATTATTGAACCTTATTCGAGCCTAAACGAACTTTCTAAATTTGGAATATATTGAAAATAATCAATATTATTTTAAAGAAAAAACTATTAATTCCGTAATTAATATTATATTCATGCTCAAATTTAGAATTTTTTCATCACTAGAAAATTTTATCACTATTATTACTCTTAAATCATGAAAATATTACTTTTATAACAATAATTATTTTATATTTCTTACTAATTTTAGCTAATGAGCCTCCTCACGAGCTTACGAGTCAAATACTATGATGCTCAAGTTTGGTTGGTTTAATAAACGAGTTTTACTAAATGAGCTCGAACGAGCTTTCATCGAATTGAGATCCGAGTAGCTCATGAATAATTTGGTTTATTTGCAGTCCTAGCTATGGGTGGAAAAATATTGAGAAATTGATATATCGTTGTATCATATTGAAAAACTATCAAAAATATCAAAAATTGGATATACTGTTATTAACAGTACGTTAGGTATTAGGAAATTATTATTAATAATTCATTCCTTGTTTTGATGTGTCAAACAAACTATTAGTTAGTGTCTCTCTAGTTAAGATTAACTTAAACTTGTAATATCATGTATTAAGATTTATCGAGTTGTAAGAAGCTGATCGCGAGCTTGTTTGAAAATTTCTAGCTCAAATACCTTCATCAACAAATGACCATTATTGTTCTCACCAAACCTGCAAAAGTCCACTTGCTCTGACAGCAAAGGACACAACAATTCAGGTTAAGTGAGACTTCCGATTGGACAGGTTAACGGCTCCAAATTCAAAATTCTCCATATTTTTCTATAAATAGAAGAAGCATTTAGGAAGAGAAGAATTTTACGAATCAGAAAGCGTTGATACTCTGCTGAAATTCATACTCAACACTTAAAGCTTTCGGGTTGTACGCTAGTTTACTTTCCATGTGCAATATGTGGACACAAGGCTATGTGCGTCTAACAAGGACTATTTGCTTAGTTTTCTTACTTTTCAAATAAGAAAATATCTTGGAATTAACACTTCTCTGGTAGTAACTTATCAAGGGTTTATACCACAAGTCGACACGTTCTCGGGAAGAACTCAAAGTCCCACGACCAGCTAGAGGTTGAGTGGTGTGTCCACACTTAAAATTTTAAGAAGCAAATGAGAGTGAAGAACTCATCGAGTGCGCTAGTGGACTGGTGGACACAGACATATACTAGCTAGCTATAGACCATGCAATATCTTTGTAATCTTAAGCTTTAGTGATTTCCAGACTGCGAGTTTGAAGAGAGGATGTAGGGATGTTTTAGTCCAAACCTCTATAAATTCTTTGTTTTTGTTGCTTCCCTTAAGCTTCTGCATTAGATTTAAAACCCAACATCTCAAGTGTTGGAGTATATATGATGAATTCGACTAAGTTAAAGTTCTCGTTAGACTAACCAGTTTTCTATAACTCAAGCTGGTGCTAGAACTACCGGCTTGGAGAGTGCAAGTTTATTTAAATCTTTTGTTGCTTATATACATACTCTGATTTGGGACCAACACTAAGTATTATAATGTATCGAAAACTAATGATACAGTAAACCCATAATTGTACGAGATTAGGGTAATAATTATTATTTAATTTTTATTGCAAATAAATATAAAAATTGTTAATAGTAGTATTAATCATAAATATTTACTTCAACAAAGTTCATATGTAATATTTTATTTATTTATTTTGGTTTCTGTTTTCTCTCGTTCAATATACTTTGGTTATTAAGACACTTATAAAATTATATTTATATTGTATTTTTAATATTTATAAATATATTAATTATTTTTGAATATTTATTTTATTAGAGTTTGATTATTATGATGTGGATTATAATAGTCATCTTTTATAAATTCAAAAGTAATTAGTTGAATATAAATAATATATATTAGAGAATAATACTATTGATATATATATATATATATATATATATATATTGATATATATATATATATATTACAAAAATAATATTCGATATAATACAATATACTATTATTATAGTATATCATACATTATATTCTTGGTATATTAAAGGTATATCATTATTACGGTACAATAATAATTTTCAGTTTTGTATTAGACTAAGATTTTAATATATCAATAATTACAATACAACAATAATATAAGTTTTTTCATACCATATAACTTAATACATGAGATACAGTATAACATAAAAATTCAATATACCGTACCGTCACCTCTAATTCCAACTTTACTACAACTGTCACAAAAGTTGAAGGTATGATAACTTAATTATACCAGAAGTTTTTAAATAAGTGAGAGATTCGATAAAAATGAGGTATGTACGTAGGGTAATAAAAAATTAAATTTGATAATAAATTATAGACATAGTAGATGATATTCATGTATAATAATGACAGAAACATCACCCCACAAAAAATAATTCTGGTTGTTAGAACTACAAATTTATTAGCCCTGAAAACCAATGTGGATTTATGAAAAAGAAAATTCCCAAAAACACCGTATATATATAGACAAAACATATGTTACCCTACAACTTTTAACAGTAAAAACAATATAATAAGTTTTGAGAATGATTATTGATTTTTGGAGACGAACGACATAATTAAAATTGTTTTTAATTATTAAAAAAATAAAAAGAGAAAATAGTGGGAGTAAATATTCTTGAGAATGAAAAAGACGTGAGGAAGGGCAGCAGAGGTTGGGTCTTGACATTATTATGTCATAAAATACGACCACTGCCGATAACAACTCATCAACTACCCTACCCCACACACCCGCACCCACACGTATTTGTGTGTGCCCATTATGTACTAATACACCCACTAACATGCAAATCAAATAACTCTATCGTCCAGTCCCCTGTTCGGTCTATAGTAGGGGTGTTTGCAGCTCGATTTTGTCAATTTTGATTAAATTAATAGGTATAATTTGAGATTTTTTTTCAATTCAAATTGACCAAATAATGTATCTAAATTAAACTGTATAAAAAAAGATTTGATTCGATGATTTGACAGATTAAATTGAAATATAGAGAGTGGAACTTTTCTTCATTTATAGAAAAATAGAGCTTAAATGTAAATTAGTTTATTTATATTATTTGTTATTGCTTATTATATTTATAATATAATTTAAATTTTAAAATCTTATTTTTATAATTCAATGTAAAATTAAAAGAGACATGTGAGTCAATTGTATGAAATTTATAACCTTAAAATTTCAAATGCAAAATTGAAAGAGACATCTAAAATTACAAGAGAAAATTTTTGAAATAGCAAGTTTTATTTTTTCACATGTAAAAAATATCACCTCTTATAAAAAAATGCACAATATAGCAAAAGTTGTGCAAATATCCTTACCATTTTTTTTAATTGGAAAGAACCTGAATTACGAGATTTTGTTGTGGTTAACATTTTTCATAAATATTTTAAAATTGAATTTCGGTTAGTGTTGAGGTTCGATTTATGGATAAATAGAGCTCTTGGAACTTTATGAAATAATAACAAGCAACAATAACAAATACGTGAATGAAACTGAATTGAAACAAAGAAGGAACGCGAAATTTAAAGAAAAGGAACGTGTTTATTTTGATTAGTCTGCAGAAAATCCGACAACGTTACAACGTAGTTTCTAGAGTGATGAAAAGATACAAAAAACAACCTTGGCACCCCTATTCATAGACAATGTGAAGGGGGGAGTGCTTGACCTAACCCTAGTTTTCGAGCGGTTCGTGTTCGCCGAGAAATCAAGGACGACTCTGGGTTTTTCGGGGTCGGTTAGGGCTTCAAACGGTCGCACGCTGCTAGGCTTCTAGGGCTTCTTCGTCGTGCTCCTCAATATCGACCCATTAAGGTGCTCGGTGTCGAGGAGCTAAGATGATCGGTGACGACCTCCAAACTTAGGCGTTTTCGAGTCTTTTGTCGTTCCAGGTGGGCCTGCTGCTCTAGTCCAATCGCTATTTGTGCCAACGCGCTTACAGGACCTGAGCCTCGTGGCCTGGCCCCAACAGTTAGCATGATTAGAAAAAAGATCCCGCATTATCATAATTTAAAATAATTGTAATGTAAGTTATTATATTTAATAAACTAATGTTTAATATTTAAATTTTGCAATAAATGAACTCCGAATTTTCTTTCTTTCGACTTTGGATTAAATAATTTAAATACATGTTATTTTAATTCTTAGTATATTAGGAAGGCAAAAATATATAGTTATTCTATATTAGATTTCGATGAGTTTTATTGGGGGGCGTTAGTTTGACCAATTTGAGGGATGAAGTATTGACATAACTAAATTTTGCAGTTTAGGAAATTTTCAATCTTGCTCCTAATCTATTAAATAAATAAACAAATAAAAAAATAATTTTTTATTAATTTATCCGTATTTGATCTAATTCGATCAGTTTAATGCATCATTTTATAATATGGATTTGTGTCGGATAAAAAAATATTACCCTAGAGAACATGATTTACATGGATAAATTTAAATTTAATTGTTTTAAAATTATCTCATTATTTATTCAATAAAATAAATAAATATATTATTATTAGATTCATGTCTGAATATTTATATTTTTTAAAAAATGAAATTTTAATTCGTGTTGATTGAACACGATTTATTTTCTCGAATATTTGTTTTTCATGAAATGCTTATTTTGATTTATGCATCCTGTTTCGTATTCTCAAAACACAAAGTGATAATTTGTGTAAATCACCCCGGTAAATAATACATCCAATTATTAGATTTAATATGTAAAAAAAAAGGAAATATATTAAATCAGGAATTTAATATTTATGATTGGACACTTCCAAATAAATAAATGACCTTTAAGGTTAAATTGGACTTTTTTACTGAATTTTTGCTATTTTGTGCATTTATTCATAAGAGTTATCGTTTTTTTAATGTGTTTTTAATTTTTTGCTATTTTAAGTTATTACTTTATAATAATGATGTTAATACTTAATTTGACTAAAGAAAATCATAATAAAATTATACTCCTTCCGTCCTAGGACACTCGCAACGTATTCCTTTTTGGTCCGTACCAGAACACTTCCAACGTTTCCTTTTTTTGGAAAGTTTTAAATAATTAATCACCCACTAATCCTACTTAATTAAAATCTAAAAATCCCAAAATAATTTTTTTTTAAAAATTGAAAATTAATTTTCGAAAAAAAAAACATATCCCATTTATAATTAATAAACTCAACTCAAAACCCTAAATTCATCGCCGCCCCCTTCATGCTTGTTTCACCTATGAGTTCCCCCGAAGGTTGGATCAATTCACGTCGGAGATGATCTTTGTCGCGGCCTAAAAACGATCTGCCATCACCCCATATCACATATTTTTCATATTTGGCCTCCGAACTACCTAAATCGGAGCCAACTATGATGCGCGATCCGGTTTCTGACAGCATGGGGTGGATAACACCTCATCGGTAAATGGACGACGGGGATTCGCCTTCTATGGCTTGCGGCAAGGGGATTTCACCACCCCCTGCTGTGTGTCCACCTATCGCTGACATTTTCCAAACCCCCCCCCCCCATTGTGATGATTGTGTCCAGGAGTTTTGGGCTGGAAGGAGGCGAAGTCACTGCACCTGTGGTCGTGCCCGACGATGCTACATTTGATCTTCTTGATGATGAAAACTTATGTATGATTCTGGTATCTCTGATCTCGATTGTTCTTTTCTTTTAACTATACCTGCTAGCCAACTCCCAATTGTAACTGACCAAGATGCTTACCGTGATATGGGGTGGGAATATGTGGAAGAAGAAAAAAAATGAAAACATATTGCATGTTCATATTTCTGCTTCTGAATTAAATAAATTACATATTTGTGCTTCTGAATTAAATCGATTTACATATCATGATTCAAAAAAGTAGACTGATCTAAGTGCTACATATCTATGTCCAATTCCCTTCTAATTTCTGCGATTTCCATGTTATGCTGCTCTAAAATGAATGTGATGCATTCCAATGTGAGTTCTTTTGAGACTTCCAATGTGTGCGGTAAAGTATTGGATCTTCGCAGTGCTCCTTTGCTCATGTGTGGTATCTTGTATGCATTTGAACCTCCCACCTTCATGATCTCGATTAAGCATGATTGTAATGTGATGAACACATCATTCAATGTTGTGGCTAACAACTTTGCATATGATTCTTTTACTACATGAACAAGTTCTTCCACTGTTTCGCTTGCACTGTCATATTGAAGTGATTGAATTGCTCTGAACCACCCCAAATCGTTCACATTGCAATCTGGTGAATTGGGGGGCTGTTGTTTGAGCTTGATGTTGAACCCTTGTCCACATGCAGCATCCCTGAATTGTTGATCATCATCTTGAATATGTGGCCTTGCATTGTCTTGCTGGAATTATTTGTCATCATCTAAGATGTGTTATGCTAAGATCTTGAAATAATTGTGCCAATGTGCAGTAGGATTATCCTAATTTTGCATGTGTGCAATGTATGATGTTTGTTTGCTCTTGATTGTCCCTGAACCTCTTCAATGATGTGTTATGCTGAGAAGAACCTATAAATTGTGTCTGTGTGCAGTAGGATTATCCAAAGACAATGAATGGTGGATCGATGGACTCCAAACTTCATGGTAGTTGATGTGACTCTGCCCCTTAATGGCTTACCATCTATGATGTCTTCAAGTAGATATTGGATCACAAGTTCATTTTGCTTCAAGTTTGACAGTTCTCAGCTAGATTCCATTATGCTACTCTTGATCCTCTCCTTTTTTTTGTGATTGATGATGATGATATAATCTGAGATCAATTTTGTTTAAATTTGGTGGGATGTTTTGTATCCATATGATGTGTAATTTAAATGGTTAGTGATGTGATCCAAATTTTTTGTTAATATAATTCAAATTTTTGGCGCAAATCTTGATGTGATCCAAAATTTTGGAAGTGATTAGTTATTTTAATTGATTTTTGACTATTTTAATGTAATTTAAAAAGTAAAACAATACAATTTATTTAAAGTTAATTAACATACTAATCCTACTCCACTATCTCTCCTAATCACTTTTTCTTAATCTCCGCGCATGGTCAAACGTCTTGAGTGTCCTGGGATGGAGGGAGTAATATTTAATGAAAATACTCAATATTTATTAGTTGATTTTTTATTTTAAAAAATTCAAATTAAAACTAGACTATGTTGGCCAATAGATTTGAAAATGGGTTAATTTTATTAAAAAAAAATGGGAACTTAAAAATTTTATGCCTCTCGAGATCAATTCCATGTCCGGGACAGAGTCGTAGAAGCTCTTTGTATCTCTTCCAGGCCTCATGCAGTGACTCATCATACAGCTGTTTGAATGTAGTAATGGCAACTTTCCTCTTCAGCAACAGGTTCGGTGGGAAGTCATTGGCGAGGAATTCAGCTCGAAGTTCTGCTCATGTCCCAATTAGAATCTTGTCCAAACCAGCCCACCATGATCGTGCCTCGTCTCAGAGTGAGAATGAGAACAGTCTTATCCAGATTGCATCTTGGGAAACTCCATTTTGCTTCACAGTGTCGCACACCTCGATGAATTGGTTGAGGTGTGCATATGGATCTTCTAGAGCTCTCCCCCCAAACTGGTTCTGTTGCACCATCTGTATCAGTCCTGTGCGCAGCTCAAAGTTATTGGCGTCAATCCTCACTCTAAATTCGGGCTCCTCTTGTTGGTGAAGGAATAGGTCCAAGATGGACCTCTGTGTCAGTACAATCTGTCTACCATCCAATTATGTCAGTCTGGCAGCTTGTTCTGCCTGGGTTGCTTGAGCCGCTTGAAGTTGTGCTCTCAGTTGTTGCACTTCATTGACGAACTGTCTCTGCTCCTCGAGGGTCATATTCTGAAGTGGGGCTTCTGGGTTTGCCTCCATCTCAAAATTTAGTCTCTTCCCTTTCTTTCTGTTCTTCCTGCAAGCTGCTTCAATCTCTGGTATGAAGGGTTCGAGTGTCTTCTCTTTGTTTCGCGTGTACATGCACCTGCACAGAAAACGAGGAAAAATCAAAGGATCCTGGCCGTGTTGGGATGTAGCATGGCCGAGATGGGAGTTTTTGTCTCGACCATGGTGGGACTCACCTCGGCGGAAACAGACTCAACACCAAAAAGAACTCACGCACACGGAAGAACAGCAAACGACCCAAAAAAACAAATAAAAATAACACTAACTCGAAAATTACTAAAAAAAATTAAGAAAATACAACCCAATCCAGAAGTTCTTCAAACAATCCAGTAATGACTCGCCGTTTGACTATCCCCGGCAATGGTGCCAATTTGATCAATGCAAAATCCTGCATACAGATTATAGCACAGAGCAAATAAATTTATAATAGCCCAGAGGTTGTCGAACCCACAGGGATAGTGCAACGAAGGGAATCATGTACTGAATGTAGTTTTTAAAACCTTTGTTTGATCAAATCAATTTCAGGGTTTTGGGGTTTTTCCAAAACAAGTAATGAAAGGGATGAAATTCAAATATTAAAAAGCACAGATTCTAGGGAAATCTATCAATCTGATCAACATGCAAGAAACAAATATTCAAACTCAAAAAAGATATTTTGGTGGAAAATCTATTAATGTGGAATTAATTCCTTGGTCAGGCAATTAAATCCTAAATTACTAACTAGTGGTTATCTCCTCTTGATCTCAAACACACAAAGTTAATTAATTTCAATAAAGATTAGATTTTTCCTAGGATTGAATTCTTCTTGGTCGGACAGGAAATCAAAAGTATTAAATCCTAACTTCCTATTACTAACCTTCACCTCTCGGTCCTTCGATCAATAACGGTAATCTACCTCAATCTTCATCTCTCGATCCTTCGATGAGAATAGACTTAAAACAAAACATAGGATTTAAACCAGTTTAAAGGGTTTGAATTATTGAATCAAAACATGCATCACAGATGGAGAAACCCTAAAACCTGTTTAGGGTTCTAGCCTAACATATTAAAGAAAAACATTGCAGGGAAAATTAAAGATTGCATTAAAATCAATTAAGGTTTAACAAAAACTAAAGAGGAATTCTCAAAAACTTAAAGTGAAAATAGGAAGTTAAAGATAGAACAATGTGTAAAAATTCTCCAACTAAAATAATAACCAGAAAAACAACAACCAAAAGAACAACCCTAATGTTGGTCCCGGTTTTTCAGAGTATAAAACGTTTGCAGCGGAAATAA
>JAPKLW010000364.1:202206-240031 GCA_026898455.1 Plectranthus barbatus
AAAATCTCTATTGCATATGTTTTTTCCCCTGATTTCGGGAATGAATCATATCCTTAGATTTGAATAAATCAATGGTTGGTATAAAATCAAGCAACAAGTGAAACGAAATCAAGCAACATAATAATCAAGCAACAACTGAAACACAATCAAGTTGCTTGATTGTGTTTTAGTTGTTGCTTGATTGCATATCAACCATTAATTTATTGAGATTTAATGGATAAGATTCATTCTTTTTTCTCATGTGAAGATTTTTTTATACTTGATCCCATCTCTCTCTCTCTCTCTCTCTCTCTATATATATATATATATATATAAATATATGGGCTTAATTCGTTGAGAATAGAGAATATGAAAATACTATATTATATTCTCACTATACTTTATTTTAACTTTAAAATACGTCATTTTCATTTTATCTTCGATTTCCTTCATTGAACTTTTTAGACATCACTTTTTCTAAAATATTGTTCACTTTTATCTTCAGTTTTGCTCATTTTATCTTAAAATTACTTCATTATATGTTCCATGTTCTCACGTTAACAATTATTCTCATATGATCAGATCTCTCTATATATAAAGAGATGAGGGATCATGTGAAAAAAATTCCTCTGTGAGAAAAAATAATGAATCATGTTCATCAGATCTAAAAAAATCAATGGTTGATATTTAATCAAGCAACAACTAAAATGCAATCAAGCAATAAAATAATTAAGCAACAACTAAAGCACAATCAAGCAACATTGTAATCAAGCAGCAACTTGAATACAATCATGCGATGTCGTGAATGCAATCAAGCATCTTTCTCACTTTCTCACGTTAATATTTTTCTCTTTGGATCCGCTCCCTATATATATATAGATCCAGTAAGAAGTCCCCTAGCCATGTGAATATAAGAACTAATCCTCGTCATTGATTTTGATGAATGTACGCTCAAGATTTCACCAGAATTTTCGGTCATTTTATCTCAAAAGTATTATAGGGTATTTTTGTCATTTGATAGTTATTTAAGATTATGTTTGCATATTCAACCTCGACATGCATTATATATATATATCCAAACATGCATTAAGAAACATGCATTATATACCTAACAAACATATTCCTACATTATAATATGGTATTACTCTTATTTTAGAATAACATTACTATCATTATACGGTATTACTTTATGCATTATATATGGTATTACTTTTATTTTAGAGAAAAATTATATTACTTTCATTATAATGCATATGTTATTACTATATAATACTCCCTTCGTCCCACCTTAATTGTCCCACTTTCCTTTTTTGTTTATCCCAGCTCAATTGTCTCGTTACTAAAAATATAATTTTTTTCACACTCAACAATAATTCCACTCAATTTATTCTACACTCACATTCCTTGGTTATTGTGCCCGGTCAATCCGGGACAATTAATCCAGGACGAAGAGAGTACATAACAAGTGCAAATATAATGTTGAATGATGATTCGCTGAAAAAATAATGTTGTATTTTATCTATCATATTCTGCATTATATTCTATAACTTTAAGTATTATATTGTGCAATTGCATTCATATATAAGAATTCGTGTACTGTTACAAAAATTGTGCATATAATCACAATTTTTTATTTATACGTTGATTTTTTTAACTGGACTATAGTGTATTACTTTTATTTTAGAGAAAAATTATTTTGTTTTCATTATAATACATAAGTTATTTGATTTGTGCATATGATTAATAATTTTCATTAGTTTCATAGTTTACTCCCACTAAACATGTGCAATAGAGATTCAATTTAAAATTAATAAAATCATACTACCTCCGTCCCGCGCTATTAGTCCCATATGGTTTCGGCACAGGAACCAATGTTTGTGAGTGTAGTGGAATTAATATTTTATTGATGAGTGTGAAAAAGTTTTTCATTTTAGGAAATGAGACTAATAGAGTGGGACAGACCAAAAAGGCAAATGGGACTAATAGAGTGGGACGGAGGGAGTATTATTTTGGTACATTAAAAAATAATTTTAAATTACGAGAATTATGATATTTATAATTTTAAAAGAGAGAAAAATAGAACTATATGCACTAAATATAAGATATTCATATAAAAATTGATATGGAAAATATCTTAATTAATATAGAAAATAATAAATAAGGAAAATTCTCTAATCTTTAAGAATGAAACATATCTATTATTAATTTTCTTAAAGATTCTTGTCATATATAAATTCTTATTCGTGCATCAAACTATTTAAAATTATTGTTAGAATGAATATTTCAATGTTTATCGTGTGAACTTCATTTTTAAGTTGTATTGATACTCCGTGGACCGCATTATTTTGACATCGACATGCATTATATACCTAGCAAACATTCATTATATACCTAACAAACATTCATTATATAATATAATAATATACAATTATATAATATAACAAAAAAACATAATAAAAACAACTAATGTATGATCAACTTTTATAACAACTACTCCATCCGTCCCGCAGGAGTAGTCCCATTTCTCCCGGGCATAGTTACCAATGTTTGTGAGTGTAGTGAAATTAATATTTTATTGGTGAGTGTGAAAAAGTTTTCCATTTTAGGAAAATGTAACTTTTTTATGGGAAAAATAATTAAAAATGGGAAATGAGACTACTCCTATGGGAAGGAGGGAGTATAATATTTTCTACAATATGCAAAGATAATGAATTTTAATTTTTTTGTTGATCTAGCAGGAAAAAACATATTGCATTTTATCTATCATGTTCTGCATTATATAATATAACTTCATGCATTATATTGTGCAATTTCATTCATTGTATAAGAATTTATGTACTGTTACGAGAATTATGCATATGATCACTAATTTTCATTTTTTACGATGATTTTTAAATCAAAACATATGCAATAGGGATTTTGTTTAAAAGGTAATTAAATTACTTTTAATTTGATATATGATACATGAAAAATAATCTAAATAGAAGGAGTTATGATCATTTAATGATTTATGATGATTTTAGAGGAGAGAAAAAAGATACTCCAAAATTACCCTTCAATGCATGTTTTACTACATTATAATGCAGACGAAATTTATTTAGCCTTGAGCATTGGATCACCAATTTAGTTGACCGAGATTGGTTCTTATGTTCACATGGTAAGGTGAATTCTCATGTGATCATCCTCATATATATATATATATATATATATATATATATATATAGAGAGAGAGAGAGAGAGAGAGAGAGAGGAGGGATCATGTAAAAATAAATCCCCCTGTAAGAAAAAAGAATGGATCATGTCCATCAGATTTTAAAAAATCAATGGCTGATATGCAAACAAGCAATGACTAAAACACAATCAAGTAACAAAATAATCAAGCAACAACTTAAATACAATCAAGCAACATTGTAATCAAGCAACGACCTGAACACAATCAAGCAATGACTAAAACACAATCAAGTAACAAAATAATCAAGCAACAACTTAAATACAATCAAGCAACATTGTAATCAAGCAACGACCTGAACACAATCAAGCATCTTTCTTACTTTCTCACGTTAAGAATTTTCTCACTGGATCCGCTCCCTATATATATATATAGATGAGGGATCACGTGAGAAAAAATCCTCCTGTGAGAAAAAAGAATAAATCCTATCCATTAGATCTAAATAAATCAATGGTTGATATGCAATCAAGCAACAATTAAAACACAATCAAGCAATTGCTTGATTGTCTTTTAGTTGTTGCTTGATTATTGTGTTGCTTGATTGTGTTTGATTTGTTGCTTGATTTTGATTTATTAAGATCTGATGGATATGATTCATTCTTTTTTCTCACAGATGACTTTTTCTTACCTGATCCGCTCCCAATATATATATAATTTTTATTATTTATTATTTTGTTGTAATATTTGTTTGGAAACAACTCACTCGTATAAATATATCTTTTAAGAGGTGTAAGTAGTGAAAACATCTTTTGTGATCAAGAGGTCGTGTATTTGAGATTTTCAAGAGTATTTAAGTGTGTCAGTTTAAATAAATGTATCTTTTAAGAGACTCACAATGATGAATATTTTATAGCTTTTAACTCTTCCAAAATAAGCTTTTAAAAAAAATAAAAATTAACCAGTGTATTATAATTACAAAAATGATATATAAACCTACAATCCATCCTATTACAAATCCCATACCAGTTAACATCTGTCAGAGAAACCACCTTGTCTGTTACTACTATGCACCAAAAAAAAAAACCTTCATTAGTATGACCCCAGCCCCTATTCATTTGCATGGGCTGTAGTGGACCAAAGACTGCAAGCGGCCCGATCCAACCCGACCCTATTAGTTAAAGTACTTAAACAGAATTTCACGTTCTTATAAGAAAATAATTCACTGATCTTAAAATATGATATACATGAAATGAATATCACGCAAACAATACGTATCATTAAATCAACTGATGAACTGGAAATGTTTCATATTATTATAGAAAATCTGAGACTGATGGTCACGGCATTAAATTCTCCAACGCATATTTTTTACGTGTTAAAAAAAAAAAGAAAAAAAGTGAAGGTGGCATTTTGTGACACTGCTACGTACAGTTAATTGAAGCAAAACGGTGGCGCCTAAAGCTCGCATTTATGCCTCCAGGGCCGAGGGTCGTTGCACCTATCACAATTCAAAGCACTCTTCAACACAATTCCATAATATTTTCCTATTTAGAATCATGTGCTCTAAACTAATCAAGAGTTAACCTGCCAACGAGCTGACGTGGCAACATATTATTGATAGTGTGATTAATTTTAACTATTATTATAATTCTTAATATATTGTCACATCAACCATGATCATATTAATATATGCTCATGGTGGGTAGGTGAATGAAACTGTCTATCTAATAGTTATGGATGTTATTTTGGTCATTTCAACATATTTCGGGTCAGTTTTATCGAATTACAGATTATTGGATCAGGATTACAGTAAGTTAAATATTTTCGAATCAGAATATCTCAAAATCATAACCCCTTTTTTGGTCCGATTTGGTTAAATTTCCCACATTTATTGTGGACAACGTCATAGACCAACTTATAATGATTGGGAAGGTCTCAGGTTAGACACGCTTAAATAGTTTAGGCGAATTTTATCCATTAACCTAAGTCAAACTCATCTAATATACCCTAATTGGGGATTAATAAATCCTATTTGAAATGGATGAACCCATTTGGATATGGATAAAACCCGCCTAAATCGTTTAGGCATGCCTAACGCAAGTTTTTACCATAATGATTTGCTCTCCTCAAAAATCAATTTTATAAGGATGAATGGATTCTAATATAATGTTAAGAGTCAATCCATTAAGTAAAAGAATTGTTTTATTAATCATTTTCCTATTTATAAATTTTTTTTAAGAATTAGTGAATCATAAACAAATTGAAGGAGAATTTCCAACTATATTGACATCTCTAATTATTCTTTATAGATCATGTAAAAGTAGATAAAGTATTATTAAATGTATTTCTGGTAGAGTGAGTTTGAGGTCTTTTCAAACATAATTGGCAACTCCACCGAAGATCGACACGTTGTGTATGTGTGCTGCGTTGCTGTCAACAAAGAATTTGTGACTCATGCGTAGGTGAGAAAACTGTAGTTGTAGAGCCAAAAATATGTTAACAAATTAGTGGTAGACAAAGAAACTATTCAAATTCAAACTTCAAGTCTATGAGATAAAAAGATTATAGGGAATTAATATATATAATAGAGATACTAATTATAAGGCAGTAGCAGAAGGTCCAAAATGAATATTTAGCTTAACTTTTCCTAATTAATTAAATCTCCTCCAAATTCAGAAACCACCTAACTTCCCCCAACACTATATTTTCCTTCACCCCTTCCCACATATTCTCTTTTTTTCTTATTTCTGCATCTTTTGTTATAGTTTCTTGCACGAATCATGATCGCCATAAATAGTTTCACACGGCAGATCCACATTTACTGTAATTGATTTCATAAATACTCCCTCCGTCTCAGTTTACTGGGCATTCTTTCCGTTTTCGTTCGTCCCGGTCTATTGGGCCACTTTCCTAAAATCGCAAATTTTTCACACTCATCAATAAAATATTAATTTCACTACCACCCACAACTCTTAATTCCCTTGCCCGATCAAAGATGCCCGATCGACCGGGACGGAGGTAGGGCTGGCAATTCGTGCGTGTTGGGTCATTATCGTGTCGACCCGTTAAGAACACAAGATTTCGTGTCGTGTTCGTGTTGTGTTCGTGTCGGATCGTGTTATATGATAATATATCATGTTATCCGATAATTATATCGTGTTCGTGACGTGTCGTGTATTGTTCGTGTTATCCATTACTTTTTTCTTAAAAGATTTTCGTGTTCGTGTCGTGTTCGTGTTGTATTCGTGTCAAATTCGTGTCAATATCGTGTCAATATCGTGTTAACAGGTAATAATCGTTTCGTGTTAACAGGTAATTATCGTTTAAACTTATAATTATCAGGTTCTTAACAAATAATTATCGTGTTCGTGTTCGTGTCGTGTTTTGTAGTGTTCGTGTCGTGTCGCATCGTGTTGTGTTTAACCCCAATATTATCGTGCGAGTTCGTGTCGTGTTATCGTGTCGTGTCAGAAATTGCCAGCTCTAGACGGAGGTAGTATCATTTTCTATAAATCTTATGTAACATTTTTTGAATATGTTTATTGTAATTCAGAGAAGTATCATTTATTAAAGGCAAAAACTTCTGTTACGCATTCCTAAACGGTTTAGGCGGATATATCCATTTTCAAAGTATACTTCTTTTGAGAGTAGAGTATACTTCCTTTGAGCATAGAGTATATTCCCTTTATATGGACAATAAAGTATACTTCATTTGAGAGCAGAGTATACTTCCTTTAAAACTAGCAGAGGCGGACTTAGAGTATAAAATGGGGGTACACTTGTACCCCCAAATTCTTGATTTTTTGTTATTTAATGTGTATTTTTATTATTATTTTTATAGATTTTTACATATTATTTGTATATATATTCACATAATACACCCCTAATTTATTTTATTTATATATTGTATTTCCAAATTTAAATTTTTAGATCCGTCCCTGAAAACTAGAGTATACTTCCTTTTAACATTTGGACTTAATCGGAGACCTCCTCCTTATTAATTATTACCCATCAAAGATTCAAACATGTAAATCATATCCATCCATTTAATTGAAAAGCATGGGTTGTAGCGTAGTTGAGGTGAGGCCAAATTAGAATAGGTGTAAAAAGAGAATCCCAAAAAAAAAAAAACAGAAAAAAAAGAGCCCAATTGTAATAAGCAAAGGTGACAGCAAAAAGACAAGAGGTGGGCCTGGGCCCCTTGGGTGTCCAAACAAAAACAAGTGGATGGATTGATGACTCATTGCTCGTGTGCGCCCCAACCATCCACCACACTACCCTATGTCTGTCGTTTATATATTAAGGGTATTCTAGGGAAAGACATGGAAAAACAATACAAAGTATCCAAATATCTTAGATATATATTGTCTTGAAAAAATATTGAATTTACTAAATATTTGTATGAGGTATTTATTGGTTGTGGAATTTACAAGGGTGTCTATAAATAATTTTCACGTCTCATATCGATCGCATCAGCCTCATATATCGGCTACAAAAGGTCGAAGTATTCTCTATGAATGAGACGTTTTCTATGCATGGCGTGGCCGGATGGGCATGTCTTTGCATATGGGCTTGGGCCATTGTGTTAATTAGGTTGGACTGATTCATAATCGACCCTCAACACCATCATATTGCATTAAAATTTACAATATGGTAAAGTTAAGTATGATTAATATAATGTTTACTTTCATCAAAAATATATATATACATATAATGTTTACGGTATAATCACCATATTGTACCTACAATATAATTAATATTACTTTTTAAGTTATTTTTTACTCTTATTTTTATTTTAAAATAATAAATTAAAAATAAAATTCTATCTTTCATTTCACTTTAGTAATATTAGATTATTATTAATATAAATAGATATTTTAAATAAATTTAACTGAAATAATATATAACAATATATAAATTATGTCATACCAAAAATTTAGTATATCAAAATACCAAAAAATTCAGTTTTTAACAATATGCATTTTTCTCATAAATCGTGATGTTTAATATAGTTTACGATATGTAAAATGGTCCGGTATATATTGTTGAACAATCCCTATTCTTAGGGGTGAGCAACAGACGGTTCAGGTTGAAAATCGCACCGAACTCACAAAATCGTGAACCAACAAATTTTCAAAAACTCAACCCAAACCGTCTGAATGAAAAATATTAAAACTAAACTGTAACCAAACCAATTCGAATTATCGGTTTCGGTTTTAATCGAAAATTCTTAGGAATTTTCATAAAATTGCTAAATTAACACAATTTAATGCAATAAAAAAATCACAATCCACAAATGTAATAAAAATAAAAATTCACAATCCACAAATGTAATATATAATCATAAGTTTAGCAAATAAAAATATGATTCAATCAAAATCCACATTGCTAAGGAGAAGAGCAGCGTGAAGCTGTAAAAGTGCAATTATAGTTAGGAAAACATAGTAGGATTTGGTTTGTTACGCTTATATTTTGTAATTCGTAGAAAATAAACCTTATATTTTATGTAGAATATAGAATAATATAAATAAATACAAAATGTTTAATAATTTATATATGTATATAAATTTTGGTTCGATTCGGTTAAAACCGCACTCAAATCGAACCGAACCGATAACCCGAAGATTTTCTGAAATTCAACCCAAATCTAAATCGCATATGTTTTCAAACCTACCCAAATTGCCCAAAACCCAAAGGTTCAATTTTAATTTGATTTGCAATTTTCGATTCGGTTTTGCTCAGCCGTACCTATTGTTGTTGTCCTTTTCCAATATAATACTATTATATCTTTACAAGTTTGTATTTGATTTCTTGAAAAATTAATTATATTTTGCTGCATTACATTTGCAACTTGTAAAAATTACGACCCCACTTTTCTAAATCTAACAAATACAGATGGCAATTGTGTATGACGCATGATTTGGATTAAATATCTTTATTTTTATTATAACGTAGGGATGCAGAGAAGTATATATTGGTTTTGTGATGTTTTTGCGCATGAGAGAAACACGAGTAGTGTTGCCTTAGAGATTAAAGATGAGATGAAAATTGAAGAAGTTTTATCATTTGAGAATTAAATGAAAGACCTTTCGTTGTTGAGAATGGCGTTAGATTTGATAGCTGAGAGAATTTAGTGCCCGAATTTACTACTTTAACACTTGGGTGTAAAAGATTCACCAAAGTATAACACCTTGATGTTAGAGTGCGGTGTTAAAGAGTAATGCACAGCGGAATAATTTATCTGGGTTTTATTTCTAAATCCCAGAGTGCCTCACGGCTAAAATGGTTTCACTATGGAAAACGAGTTTACACAGTAAAACGAAAATACAAAATAATATTGAATTTCTTCTTGGTTCACTCCCTTGAAGAAATTCAACAAAAGCTCACTAACTACACAACACAAAACAAAACTAAAAGCTCCTCTACCGTAGGATTCACTCTCCGGAGATAGATTCCACCTTAATCTTGTTGACCTTGTGCTGAATAATTCGTGAGGGTGAGAGACCGAACGCTTGAAGAACTTCTTGGAGAAAATTTTGATAATCTAGGTCGTCCAAAATCTTCAATCCTTCGAATCTCTATTTATTCAAGCTGTTTGGAGCGCACGATCTCATTGGCCACGTTTTCAGTCGTGGCCCTGATCTCTTCCCACGTCCACCTGCTTCGTTGCACGTCCTTGAGGCGTCCTTGAAGCTCCACTAATCTCACGTGGGGTGGTTGAGAGTTGTGGGGGCACTCCCATTATTTACCTATAAGATAAAATAGAAAATAATAATAATAAATGGTTAGTAACAATAATATACACGATCCCAGATATTTAGGATCTTAGAAAAACCGAATTTAGGGTTTTAAATACGCAGCCCTAAAAAATAGGGAACGGTTGTAACCGCCAAGATGTGGCGGTGAAGGATAAGTTTAACACTAGGGTGTTAAAGTGTCAGTGTTAGACTTTGGAAAAGTCTAACACTAGCATCTTTACTAAAGTGTCTGTGTTAGACTTTGGAAAAGTCTAACACTGACACCTTCAATCTCCCCCTTAAACTTATCCTTCCTGCAATCATTCCCAAAATAAACAAAGCATGGTTCATCCATGATAAACATATTAAAATGTGGGTTCATCCACAACAAATAAGTAAATATGGAACAACCATAATAAAGAAAACCAAAACTTATGGTTCACCAATATCAAACATCCAACATAATGGGTCAACCATAACAAGCTTAGGTAAAAACCAAATATGGAACATCCAACACAAAATACTCAATTAAGCAAATCATATGAAGCTGTGAAGGGTAAGCTTAAACATCAAAGTGTCGAACTGTGATGTTTATCGACACCGACAATCTCCCCCTTAAGCTTATCCTTCCAGCTTTCATTCCAAACCAAAACATGGAGTAACCATGATAAATCAAACATGGAATTACCATGACAAAACATGGAGTAGCCATGATAAACTAAATATGGAAACAAAATCAATGGATCAACCATCACAAACAAGTCTCCCAGTAAAAAGTCTCCCCCTGAAATCTGAAATTGTCTCCCCCTGAATGATAGCTGGATGGAAAGCTTGTTCCAATTCCTTTGTCTGCTGCAGAACATCTTTCACCTTTTTAGTTGTCACTTTCATCATTCAAAGTGTAGGGGATATTCTTGAATCTCTTGTGAGAGAGGGTTAGAGTTTTCTTGAACACCAGATGAGTTGGATCAGAAAACAAATCTATCATTGGAGTTGAACACGTTGATGTTTCTGACATTGTTACTGCACACAAGATGTTAGCAATAACAATTTAATCTAAGTGGAGGAGAAACCTTTACCAATGCGGTAGATGGAATCAGCTTGTTCTTCTGTGTGAATGGTAGCATTCTTTATTGGAGTCAATCTTCTTCCCTTTCTGGTCAGTTTCCGAATCAAGCTCAGAGCTTTCCACTAGATCATACATATCTGCTTTATGTTTGTCATGCGATGCAGTTTCATCAAATGAGTCAAACTCTAACATGTTAGTGTCAGAGTCATGGCCAGAAACAGTTTTGACACGGCCTTTTCCTGGATTATCAAGGTTGATAGAGTTCTCAAATTCTTAGGGAAAATCTCTGCAAGGGAAGGTGTCATTCAGAGTGCTGCAGTCTCAGCGTCAAGTGTTTGTCTCTTCTTCAAACTTTCTAACATCTGAGTGTCAGACTGTGAATTGAGTGGCTTAGGATCTGGGTTAATGTCAGATTTGGTGGGAGTAGCAGTTGAAGAGATATGTTTTTCTATTAGAGGAGGGTTTGGGATTTTCTCAGCAGTGGGAACGTGTGTCAAAGTTTCAGTAGGGTGTTTAGGTGATGGAGATGGTGGTTCTTTGGATTTTGGGCTCGAAGAATGAAAGAGAGTAACACATTTTGGATTCACATGAGAGAAGAGATCTTCTTGTTTGGATGTCATTAGTTGATCAAGTGACTCACTGAAAATCTTGAGATCTTCTGTAGTTTTCACAGATTGACGAATGGAAGCATCAAACACTTCGAAAGTCATTGAGAGAGAACCTGCAATACTAACACTAGAGAGAGAAAAAGAAGAGATTTTTCTTTTCGACTTTGCAGTTAGTAGGCCATAATATGACAAAAATAACAAATTAATAATAAAGAAATATTATGCACATCCACTAATCCTACAAGTAAGGAATCCTATATCAGCACTATCTCAGCTTCAACCCACTAACATCCTAACCAACATATCAAAAAGACTTGGGATAAAAACTCAAAGTAAACGAATGAGATATATTGTAACCAATTCCAGCACAAATAACAGACCAAAAGCTCTTGATTTATTTTTATTTTTTTTATTTTTATTATAAAAATACGAACCAGTCAAAGTTCAACACCGGAGTGTTAAAGAACAAAAAAGATTTCAACATTTTCCACAAAAATTGTGTGCCTTATCACATCCAATTTCCAGTACTTGTTGATCAACATTTTCCACGGAAATTGTGTGCCTAACCACGTCCAATTTCTAGTACTTGTTGAAAATAATTAGTCTGACTCCTTTTTCTGCTCATTTGTTCCACATGATTAGAGTTCTAACAACGTACAGATCATAGTACTAAAAATCGCAGAAAAGAGATCAGATCAAAACAACCATGTTTTATAACCAAATGACCTCACACTGTGCCTTTGGTTTTATAACAGGTAACATATATGTCGGTACATCTTGCAAAGTTTAACACATAGGTGTCAGACGTTTGACAAAAAACAAAACAGAAAATAAATTTTAAAGAGGAAGTGAATTCTCAACAAGGAAAATTACACATTCCGAGAGCATTTCTCAGAAAATTGAATATTTCAGAGTCAAGAGCTTTCGTAAAAGTGTCTGTCTTTTGGTCCTTAATTGGAACAATTATCATGGAAACCAAGTTTTTCTCAACCAAATATTGAATGAAATGGTAATGGATATTCATGTGTTTAGCATAAGAATGCTGAAAAGAGTTGTTAGAGATTTCTATGATATTAGCACTGTAACATAGCAGTGTTAAAGTTTCGAAATCCATACCATAATCTTCATACATTTGTCTCATCGAGAACATCTGAGTGCACCAACTGGCAGCTATATTGTATTCTGCCTCAGCTGTGGATAGAGGTATGTGTTTCTGCTTCTTGTTACAGTGTTATTATCTCCTGTAATGTTAGTACCAATATCTTTTGCATACCATAATCTCATGATAAATCGAATTATTCTCTTAACAACTTTCATATGAGGCTTTTCGGGATCAAACTGATAACTAACATAAACACCAACACTGAAAAGAATATTTGGTCTTCTGGCAGTAAAATATAACAAGCTATCTATCACTCCATAATAATCAGTAAGTTTAACACTAACATGTCTACTATCTTTGCTAAGTTTGACACTCGAACTCATTAGAATTTTCATATGTTTCGCAGACTCTAATCCAAATCTTTTCACAAAACCTTGAGCATAATTAGACTGAGAACTAGAAAAACCATCACTATACTGCTTAATGAGGAGTTCAAGGAAGTAGTTTAACTCTCCCACCATACTAATTTCGAACATGTCAAACATTATTGTGACAAAGTCATCTAAAAGTCTAGCATCAGTTGCCCCAAACACTAAGTTATTAATTTGAGCAACTATAAAGCTCTTATTAGTATGTTTAACAAAGAGAGTCTTACCCATATTACCTCTGTTGAACTTTTGATCAAGTAGAAAGTTAGGTATATTCTTAAATATCCATTTAGTTCCAATTATGTTTTTGTCTTTAAGCCTAGGAACTAAGATCCACACATCAATAAAAACAAATTGACTTAATTCTTCATGCACAAAAACTATCCAATTTTCATCTTTTAAATCTTTAGATACATGCTTAGGTTCAGTTTGATATAGATAACAACTAGAGTGGAAGAGGTTAAACTTACAACCCATTTTTACCATCTCCTTGCAATTGATGGGGGCTTTCTTGAGAGTCGGTAATCCTTCAAAGACACTTCCAATGATCTGAAACTGAGGATGATTCCTTTTGTTTCGAAGAGGTGGTTCTCTAGTTTCTGAGTTTGACACCAGGGTGTCACAGATTTCCTCCTTGTCAGAGTTTGAACTCAGAGTAACTTGATCCTCATTTTTGTCAGTGTCAGAGTCTGGAGTTGATGTTGGACTTGTTGTTTGTCTAACATCTGTACTTGTCTCAGTTTTTGATTGTATGTTATTCTTTATGAGATGAGATGTATCTTCCACGTCTTGTTTTTCTAGTAAGGTTCCTGCATCATCAAGCACAACTTTGGCAGATTCTTGGATAGTATTAGTGTGTAGGTTAAACACGCGATAAACCTGTTTATTGCTTGAATATCTAAGAAAGAAAGCTTTGTTGTACCTGGAGTCAAAGTTAGTAGAATAATGATAATTATTCAGACTATAACACATACTCTCAAATACATGCATAAGTTTCAGATTTGGATTTTTTCTTTTCAACAAAACTCTATTTGAATAGCAAGTAGTATTAACAACTTTAACCAATAATCTTTTAGACAAGTTTTTAGAGTGTAGAGTGTTATTCTTGCATTCTTTAACATCATTCAGCTGAGGTATTTTAAGAGTTGAGAGCTTATGAGTTATCCCCTTTCTTTCACACAAACTAAAGAAGTCTATATTTTTCAATTTTCTCTCATGATCAGTTCTAATTCGTGTAACATCAGCATGATAAAGTTTTCTATGTCTCCTATATAACTTTCTAAAAAGTTCTAAGGTGTCGGACTTTACTCTAATGAATTCAATCCAAGTGAATCTAGAGTAATCATCAGCACAAACTAACACATACCTTTTTCCTCCAACACTATCTACTTCTATAAGACCCATTAAGTCCATATGTAGTAGATCAACACAAGTATTAGAGTTAGTCATACTCAATATGAGATGAAATGTATGAGTTTGTTTACCTTTCAGACGTGAATCACAAACCTTGTCCATGTTAAACTTGACCAAGTTGACCTTGTCCATATTGAACTTGACCATGTTGAACTTGACAAAATTGTTCTTGTCTGTGTCGAACTTTTCCATGTCGAACTTAACCATGTTGAACTTGACCATGTTGAACTTCAGTTGTGGAATGTCTTTTACAGCATCATAGATGAGAGGTTTCTGAATTCTTCGAACATTATCATGTCCTATCTTCCTATGTTGTTCAGTCTGATAATAATTATCTTTTGATCTACTTTCAAAGATGAGACAAGTATTAGATTTTTTATAAACCTCGCAAGCATATATATCAAACCTGATAGTGATATTTCCTTTAGCACCTTCTCCACAAGTAACCATATCACCACTTATAAAAGTAAAGTGAGTCAGAAATGATTTGTTACACAACATATGGCTAAAACAACCTGTGTTAAAGTACCAAGTACCTGCAACATTAGTCCTTAGGAAAGTATACATAGCTAGGCATGTTTTATCCTCTTTATCACATCTTTGATTAATTTTCTTTTTCTTATCAGCAATTCTAAATCTACATAAAGGTTTTATGTGCCCAAATCTATTGCAGTAATGACACACCGACACCTTAGATGTATCTTCGACACGTTGCTTAGTGATATTAAACTCTAATCTGAAAAATTTAATCAAGTTTTTCTTAGACTTTAACATAACAGAATTCAACTTTTCATATACACAATAATCAGAATGTTTAATAGACATAATCTCATCCAATTTTGACTAACCATTGTTAATCTTAAACATAAAATCACTTTCACAAACCTTGATCTTTAGCACGTCCACTTCTTGATTCTTATGAGTCCAAAGAACTTCAAACCTTGAAATATGTCGTTTCAGTACAAGATTTATTTCTTTCAGCTTTGGTAACTCCTTGTTCCGTTCTTCACATCTTTTGCTTTCCAAGTAGTGGCTTATTTGATCATTGTCGCCATGTGTGATCATGTAAGTCTGACATTCCTGATTCCTGAAAACAGAACAAAGTTCAACATTAGAATGGTCATTCTCAGTTTGCATATAACAATTTGTAGCTTCTTCTAGGGGCAGAATGTTGAAGTCTGATTTATCAACATCTTTTTCCTTCATCTCTTCAGATTCATCGCAGAAGGTTGTGTTCAAGTTTGACTTTCTTCGTCTCAAAGGAGTTTGACACTCATTTGCATTGTGGCTTACACCATCAATATTCCTCTTGTGTGAAACAGATATATATCTTTATTTACTGATCCATCACTTCGTCGCTTTGATGAATAAGTTGAGCGGTTTGAGAAGTTTGACACAGTAGAGATAGGTGTTGAACTTCTTTTGCTGCAGTTTGAGTCTCCTATATCATCTCTCATGGATCTGACAAACTTATTGAACTCGTTAGTAAGTAAAACATAATTTGACTTATCTTTGTCTAAGAGTTCAACATCAGATTCATCTTCTTGAGAGGTTGCACATGTTGAACTTGGAGATGTCGTACTTCCAGTTTTTCCAGCATCAAGAGCTATGCTCTTCGCCTTGTATTCTTCTTTATGTTCCTTCAAATTTATCTCATAAACTGTTAGAATACTTACCAGTTCAGCAATCTCTAGTGTTGTAACATCTCTTGCTTCTTCGATTCCAATTATCATGGTGTTAAACTTTTCTGACAGTGACTTTAACACCTTGTTAACTAGCCTCTTATTGCTGATGGGTTCACCTAGTACAAGAGCTTCGTTTGCCATTGATTCTATCTTCTCAAAGTAAGAGGAAATTGTTTCTTCTTCCAGCATCTTGAGAGTCTCAAATTTAATAGCGAGTAATCGCATCTTAGTCTCTCTTACACTTTCAGTTCCTTCGAATTTCTCTAGAAGTATGAACCAGGCTTCTCGTGCTTCCGAGCATCTTGATACTAACCTGAAACAACCAACATCCAAAGAAACAAGTATAGCATTTAAAGCTTTGGTGTTAAAGTTGGAGTTAAGTCGTTCTTCAACACTCCATTGTCCTTCAGGTTTAAGTTTGGTAATGGTTTTAGCAGCATCCTCCGGATCTTGAACAGTGGTTTTTGGAGGTTTCCATCCATGCAAAACAACAATCCACGCTTGTTCGTCTAATGACTTGATGAAAATCCTCATTCGAGACTTCCATAGAGAGTAGTTAGTCCCATTACACTCCAGAATAGGTGATCTTCTTACTGAATTCGAAGCATACATTGTAGTAAATTTGCACTGCAGGAACTTGCTACTTAGTCCGTCAAGTAGTCGCTCTGGGTACCAATTGATAGAATGTAGTGCCCGAATTTACTACTATAACAAAAAAATATTAGTACACAAAATCACTAGCATTTATTGGAGTGTTAAAGCAATATGAAATAAATTGTCACAAGCTTATTTTTTAACTTGTGAGTACCTTACTAAAAGTATGACACTGCTACAAACAATAATACTGCAATGTTAAAGTGATGTCCAAGTTTAACTGAAACGTGTTAGTGTTAAAGATACAGGAAACTTTAAGATATTTAGGATCTTAGAAAAACCGAATTTAGGGTTTAGATGCACGTCCCTAAAAAATAGGAAATGGTTCAACCGCCAAGATTTGGCAGTGAAGGATAAGTTTAACACTAGGGTGTTAAAGTGTCAGTGTTAGACTTTGGAAAAATTTAACACTGGCACCTTTACTAAAGTGTCTGTGTTAGACTTTGGAAAAGTCTAACACTGACACCTTCAATAGCATTCATTTGAACAACACCTCCAATATTCTCAAACTGAAGATAAATATGGAGATGATAGAAACAGCTCATGTCATGAAGTAGAAACGGAATATCCTGCATGGCTAGACGTTACACATATAGCTAAATTTATGGGAGATCTGAAAAAAGAAAAAAAAAAAAAAAAGTAAAGCTAAACTTGGGAGAGAGTGGAGGAAGATAACTGCCGTATATTTACTGTTCTTCACTCTCTCCAGTTGACTCGGGCGCCTCTCACTCCCACCAAAGTATATTCCACACAACAACTAAACCCTTTTCATATTTCTTTATTTTTAATGCTTCTGGATTTAGAGAGTTATTAAAAAGATTTATGAGCAGATTGATTCATACATCATGGCTTACATGAGGATTGGTTCCAAATCTGAAGCCTTTCACCGCGATGGCCAAACTTGGTAAGCAAATCCCATTGATTAATTACACTTCTTCATGCAGCTGCAGAGATGCTATTCGTGCGTGTGGGATTCTATGTTTTAATTTCTTTCACATTTTGAGTCTGATCCCATTTCACAAGACACGATTTTGTTGTCGAATGATACATTTAGGGTTCTTATCAATGAGTTTTACATGATGGTTGTGTTCATCTTCTTGTAATGTGAGACTGAGAAAAACCCAAAAGTCTGAATTAATAATTGATGATGCATTTGCAGGCAGTGCACTTCTGGGCTGCAGAGTGATGTCACAATTGAGATTGGAGAAATGTCATTTCATCTGCACAAGGTGAAGTTAGATGAGATTTTCTTTTAGCATGGTAGGCTAAGTGAATTGGTGCATAAATACAAATTGTTGTGTGTGTTGCAGTTTCCTTTGCTATCAAGAAGTGGACTACTTGAGAAGCTTATTTCTGAACTAACCACCAATGGTGATGGATCGCTCTCTGTTTTGCAACTAAGTCAGCTGCCCGGTGGAGCTAAAGCTTTCGAAATGGTGGCGAAGTTCTGCTACGGTGTCAAAATAGAGCTCACTTCCATGAATGTAGTCTGTCTCAGATGTGCAGCTGAGTACCTCCAGATGACTGAGGAGTATGGAGAGGGGAATCTCATTGCACAAGCAGAGGCTTTTCTTGATGAAGTGTTGGGGAATTGGACAGACACAATCAAAGCTCTCGAAACCTGTGAGGAGGTTCTGGTACATGCTGAGGAGCTCCACATTGTGTCGAGATGCATAGATTCCTTGGCAACGAAGGCCTGCTCGGATCCTGAGGTATTCAGCTGGCCTGTTGCAGGGTGCAACGAGGCAGCACGGGCTCCGGTGGCTGGGTTTTGGAATGGGATAACTGCTACTGGTTCAAAGATGCAGACTTCAAGTGATGACTGGTGGTATGAGGATGTGTCTTTCCTCAGTTTGCCTCTGTATAAGCGGCTGATCCGGGCCGTGGAAGCAGCCGGCATGAGGGCTGAGAGTGTTGCCGGAGCACTAGTATTCTATGCGAAGAAGTATATACCACAGATGACAAGGCAATCCAGCTTCAAGAATCTGAATCATGGCTCCACTATATCCATCCCTTCTGAGGCTGACCAAGGCGCCCTTCTCGAGGAAATCGTGGAGCTACTGCCTTACAAGAAAGGGGTGGTGCATGCTAGGTTCCTTCTTAGGTTGCTACGCACAGCCTTGGTGCTGCAGGCTAGTCAGCCATGCAGAGAGAATCTGGAGAGAAGAATTGGACTGCAGTTGGACCAAGCTTCACTTGAAGACCTGTTGATACCAAACATTGGCCATTATGTTGAAACATTATACGACATCGAGTGTTTTCAGAGGATTCTTGACCATTTCATGTCGATAGAACTTGCTTCAGCTGCAGTTTCTCCATGCATTATGGAAGAAGAAGAAAGGGAGGTAGTAGATGAGGCACTCTCATTGACATCGATAACCATGGTTGCCAATCTGGTAGATGCTTATCTTGCTGAAGTGGCGCCAGACACTAATATGAAGTTGCCAAAATTTCAATCTCTGGCTGCTGCAATCCCTGATTATGCTAGGCCAGTTGCTGATGGGATTTATCGCGCCATAGATATATATCTCAAGGTAACTCTGCTGTTTTTCATTTGTTTGTATTATAAGATTGAATTTACCAAGAAAAGTTCGTGTGCACGACAGGCACATCCTTGGCTGACAGATGAAGAGAGGGAGCTTATCTGTAGACTGATGAACTGCCAGAAGCTTTCATTGGAGGCCAGCACTCATGCTGCCCAAAATGAGAGGTTGCCTCTCAGAGCGATCGTGCAGGTGTTGTTCTTCGAGCAGCTGCGCCTGCGCACGTCCATCTCCAGTTGGCTCTTATTCTCAGACAACACGGATAGCTCTCAGGATCCCAATTCAGTTCTTCCAACATCCAAGATGAGTGGCTACCTCCTCAGAGGGGACAGGGGATTGGGCATCGACGACATGAGGGAGCGCGTTAGTGAGCTGGAGAAGGAGTGCAGGACCATGAGAGAGGAGTTCAGAAAGATCAAAACCAAGAGAAGTTGGAATATATTTTGCAGGAGGAAGGCACAGCACTTGAGCTCCAAGGAGTGCAATGTGAAGGCTCAGAAACCATCAAATATTGGCTAATGGAAGGCTTAACTTAACAGTTAACATCAAATAGAATAGTTTTCCATTAGTAAGGAAATTACATGCTAGCTAGTTACAACTTGCAAATCAAAATCAAACTGATTTTCCTTATACCTGGAAAATATAAAGGTATCATCATCATCACATTATGGGATCATTTCATTCCCATACACATTTACAAAAATATTTTCCTAAAAATTCCTTCCAAGTTAGCCTGCAGAATTCTTCATATGCTGTAATGAGTGTGGTTTTTTCACCTGGACAAATCATATTCTTGGTAGCCCAGCTGCTCCGCCTCCCAGCTGAGCTTCGAAGCAACTCGTTCGTGTCGAGGCACGTACTCCTAGCAACAACACAAGATTACATGAGTGATGTCTCAATGGAAAACCAACAAAGCAATGCTGTTTTGCTTTCTTACCTCCAATTTCTTGACCAGCTCCTTGGCTGTTGGTGCAGACACAATTATGTGGCGTGCATTTGGACTGATGAATCCTTCCTCCACGGCTTTGTCGATAAATGAAAGTAGGGAGTCATAATATTCATCCACATTGAGCAACCCTACCTGCAAAATGCCAATACAATCAATCAATCTTCATTTCATGTATTTTCCAAAACTCCCAACTGCCATAAATTATACCGGCTTGTCATGGATGCCCAGTTGAGCCCATGTAATAACTTCAAGTAGTTCCTCCAAAGTTCCATAACCACCTGCACACACATGAAAATCCATAATGAACTTGTAGTAAAAGAAATACGACAAACCATGTCCTGTCTCACTCAGCTAGAGAGAGAGAGAGAGAGAGGAAGGCTTGTTTCATTAATATGTGGAGACTTCCCCACCAATCTCTACCTAAGAATTTATTGCTCCTGCTGCAAACAGTGCCTATCTATACTGATTGAGCATACATTCAGACAAGACTCATTTTGAGCAAGAAAAAATGGGAAGAACTCAGATTGTTCTCACACCTTTCTCTTAATGGTAAACTGACAAAAATTAATCTAGAGGTCAAAAAAAGCAAGGACATGAATGGCTGTAGGTGTAATCATGAATGAAGACAGTAGCCATCAATCAGTAGTGTCAGAGGCATTTCCAACTTTATATCTCATATGATCAATCCCATTAGCATTGAAGTGAGAAGATGGTGTGCATAATGACAAACCTGGTAAGGCAATAAAAGCATCAGAATGCTTGGCCATCTCAGCTTTCCTTTGGTGCATATCTGCAACAGCTTTCACTTCTCCTACTGTTTCACCAGTCAGCTGCAAAGAAACAAATCTCATAAAGCAAACAAAATGTTGATAAATGCCCAAGTAGAGATTTAATTGTATTGGTTGCTGTGCAGTCAAGTAATGATGATTTTTTGCAGAGAAAATTTAAAAATGGACTCAATGTGGGAAGGGAAAAAAATAAATCTTTAAAGTTAGAGGTGGTGGTGGTGGTGGATTTACAACCAGATAAGCATAATTACTTAATTTTATTTTTTTAAAAGAAAAGAAAATGATGAGGGAAAACGCCAAACGAGAACAATACAAGAAACAACACCCTCCACACACAAAAGGCAGGGCAGGACAGGACAGGGAGCAGAGAGCAGAGCAAAGTGATGGTGAGATAAAGAAAAGGAAAAAATCAGACCAAACATTTGCAGACCCAAAAATGCATGCATTCTACTCACACAAACCACAACCTTCATTCCCTATCGTCTGGATAAGGGTTCCAAGAAACAACCAATTTTTTAAAGGGTTTTCATACTTGGGTGTAATAAAATATGGAAAAGGTGAGAGACTTTTTTCAACCACAGTAGAACACAACATACCTCTCGTGGCATGAGAGTCTTGGGAATCACCCTGCAGAGGAGACAATAACATGCCAAAAAAAATAAATAATAAGTTTTTAGTGAAGAACTAAACAAGAAATGCAGACTACAAGCTAATCATTAGAGGCAAGCGTTCAAACTTCAAAGCATAATAGTAGAATGCAAGAAGAAGAAAAAAAGAAGGGATGAGTGAGTCACCCAATGACATGCCGACCGCCATCATGAACTGCTTGTGAGACCAAGCCCATCAGGCCTATGCTGCCTCCTCCATAGACCAAATCAATGTTCCTAGAAACCTTGACAAACACACCAACTCATTACTTTATTATTTCTAGATTCAACCAAAAATTCAAAGCTTTTTTTATAGAAAAGATTAGACTACTGTGTGAGAGAAGGGAGTTGCATTGCTTTTGCCTCTGTGTGTGTATGAAAGAGAGAGAGAGAGAGGGAGGGGGGGTGTTTCTACCATGGTTAAGTGCAGGTGGTACAGTGAAGAGTACTTTGTATAGTACACTCAAATATTATGTTCTTATCCTATTGAGGAAGAGAGATAAGTATTCATCGAGGAAAGACTGAGAGAGACCTGTAGATGAAAGTAACAGGACTTGTGGATAACAGAAACCACCAACCTAAAAATATGTAAAGATATCGCCTTTCTTATCTCCATGGAGCAGTAAGAAACTACCTGAAACTCAACTACTATCCCTTCCATTCAAGAGAGAGAGAGACAGAGGGAATCAACATGCAAAACTCCTGCTTAAAAGGCTTCAAGGACACATATTTGCATGAGAATATGAAAGGGAGAGTCCGAAGCTATCTAACTGAAGCACTCAACAATTCTGGGGACCAGAACAAATGACAAGATCTTGCTGAAACCATTTCACATCACATTACAACCCTACAAAGGAAGAACCAAGGAAAACGAAGATACAAGGCCTAGATAGTGTGTGTGCGAGAGAGAGAAGAAAGATGTATTACCAGAACTTTGCCAAGTTCAATGGCAGCTTCTTGATAGCTAGGCTTCTTGCCTTGGCTACTCCCACAGAAAACACAAATCCTCTTGAATTTTGATGATGGTTTCATTTCACTATCTCTCTCCATTTTCTTTCTCTCACGAACCCTTTGGCCCTCTATATTTGTCTTTGTTTTTTTTTTTTTTTCCTGCTGACGTAGGTGACAACTTAGAATAAAATAAGAATCTTGCTTCTAATAGTCTCCCCTGTTTATGGACCTAACTACTTGGTGGGCACAACTATATAATGCCTATATGGTAGATAATGTCTACACTTGTATTCATGGAGGAAGAGAGAGAGAGAGAGGAGAGAGAGAGAGAGAGAGAGTTTGGGCAATGATAGAATGGAAGCACTTAAAGGCATCAACTAGAGACCCCCTTGCTTGGCCAATCTTGGCTCTTCACCAATGAATTTTGGGAAACGATTTTATTTATAATGGCTCTCGCACGTGCTGAAAGTTCTGCGTGACTGGCACGTGTGGACCACTGCATTATTTTATTTTGGATTTTATGCAATATATGCTGGTATTTCATTTTCCTATTTTCCAAAGTCTTCTTCTTTCTTCACGCCACATGTTTCATATTTTATATCTTGAATAAAAGATTTATCTGAATTCAGTAGACCTTTTTATATATATTCGATATTTGAAATGTTTTATATGAAAACAAAAAAAATACATCAAAATTCAAATATTTAACAAACCATATATAACAAAATAATAATATATCCCACTTAAGCCAAAAATCAATATGCATATGGGAAATTCTCATTGCGGCTGTTCAATTCAATCTTTGAATAAAAATGGTAAGAATATGATAAATATTTTTTACCACTTCTCCTTCATGGATCATGGTCCTGGTTTTTACTTTTTACTGCCATTTTTCTGCTACCTCCATTTTAGAAAACTGAGCATTGGGATTGTGTTTAAAGATGAACACCTTTTTACCCTGGTAAGTTAGAAATCAAATATATAAATAATTAACCTTAAAAATGGACAGTGTGAGATGGGCAGCGTGTGCATGCGCATTGAACCGTACCAGACAGTTTTTTAATTTTTTTTATATTTTATGGGTAAATTTCAAGAATTCAGATGTGATTATGTGTAAAAATATATAAAATGAATTAATGATTGGATTAAAAAAAAAAAAAACAAAGACAAGAAATGGAAGGGTATAAGTTTGCGCCGTGATGAGAGAGAATGAAGAGACAAGAGTGGCGTATACGTAGGAAACAATGTAAGTATATTTTATTTACATGTGATGTGATGCTCCCATCCCTTTTCCCATAACATTTCAACAAGCATGCTTCTTCCTTGTATTAATTAAGTGTTCCACCATAATCTTTTATTCTATTCCATTTATTTCTTTCGAGTAGGGGCGGCAAATGACATCTACCACTCCACATAATACAAATCTAACACAAAATAAATAAATTGAATTAATTTTGAGTTGAATCCACAAAGTCCAATTAAATATCATGTCGAATTCGGATCAGTTTTGAGTCGACCCACAAAACTATCGCCAATTAAAATTAATCAATTAATTAAATCTAAAAATTGGAATAGATAAACTTTGTTTTGTTTGTGTTGCTTGGAAGTACGAATTTTAAGACTTTATATATAGATTGTATTTCTTATTTTGTGTTAAATAGGTTATTTTCATGTTAAGTTAAACAAATCATTTTCATTTTAAATATCATTTTCGTGTTAAACAAGTTTGATTAAGATTAAATTTTACACCCTAATTAAGCAGATTATTTTAGGTTTACTTGAAAATAAACAAATTGTATTCGAGTTGACTTTTATGACCCGATAAATAAATGAGTAGGGTTCAGATTGACGTATAACATGTTGATATCAGGTCACCAACCCAATCCAATTGCCACATCAAGAATTTAAGTTCAAACTTATGGTGGTGGCTAACTTAGATAATCTCCAACTAAAAAACACTAAATTCAAACTTTAGATAATATTCTCAATATATTATTTTCTCTTTAATTGCTTTCCTAATACTAACAAAGGCTAAAGTAAAAAAAAAAAAAAATCATAACTGCAAAAGCAAACGCAATTTTGGATTTCTTTGTGGAGATAGAAATCCAAATTTTGGTTTAAATTTGCTGATAATTAGAGTAGAAAATACTAAAATTTAAGTTTGTGATTGCATATAGCATTCCATTGGAGATATTTTTAGTGGAGTGAAGTAGCTAAAAAAAACCTTATATTTTAATTTCAACAATGTCAAACTATTATACAAATTTGCCATTCATCTTCCCAGCTGCTCTCTACTTTTTGTCAAAACGTAAAAATTGGACCTAAATTTAGAAGAATGTAAAGTCATATAGTTAAAAATCAAATCATATGAAGTTCACAAGCTCTATGACTTGGAAGAATGCTAGCTATTTTTTTAATGTGGAAAATGTGCATAATTGTTGTATGAGAAGGTGAGAAGAATTCATTCCATCTACATCTACTTTACTTTATTTTATTATTATAATCTTGAGAAAAGAATACGACCTTTTTTTTTTGGTCAAACTAGAAAAGTGCATGTGTACTACTTTTAATTTCACTTTGAATCTTTGTTATATTCCGAAGACTTTCGAATTTTAGAAAAAGCATCTGTTGTTTTTCGTAATTTACATATTTTTCGGTTTTTATCAAAGATCGCAGAAATGTTTTTAAAGCCATAGAGTAATTTATTGTAAAGAAAAAAATGTATGTTTTTTTAATTATACTTAAAACATGATATATCTTTTAGGTATATACATGTCTAATAAAAATATATATTAAACCATATTTTTTTAATATGAAATAAATGAGTGTGGGCGCTGAAATAAAATAAGCTAATCAACCAATGCCCGTAAACTAATGTCTTAACAAATTACAAATCCTAATCCCTAAGTTTGTCACTTTATATTTTTGCTTTATTATTATTATTATTATTTGAGAAATTGGTATAATTTAGCATTATTTTATTGGGATGGCTTTTCGATAAAAATGTGTGGGATAATTATTGCATGCGTTTATGGCATGTTTTTGTGTTGTTAGTGAGTATACTCATGTATGCTACATATTCCGAAATGATGGCACGCCATACATATATATATGACCACTTCTTTCATGGAATTATTTTATTTAATTTTTTTGTTATTAATTGATTGCAAGAAAATGTCATTTATTGTTTTTTAACGTACGTTAAAATCAATGGCACGCCCCTTCTTTTGTGAAAAATTTCAACTACATTGTGTTAATTTATGGTTGCATGCATCTTATATATTCTAATACCCTTTTATGTGGATTTAACAAAATTTAATTGTATGTTGTGTAATAATCGATATAAAAATCCAAGGTTTCCTAAAAGTATAATGATATGGAAATATAATAAATGTAATGCATGAGAAAATTGAAGTGGTGACGTTAAAAAGTTGTTACAATCGATCAAGTTAGCAACTTTGAGAGCATCTTTTCCCAAATCGTAGGCGCATGTGGCTTAATATAGTTATTTAAGATTTTATCTTCATGTTCATGTATTGTCAATTTTGAAATGGCAAAAACTTGCGTTGGACACGCCTAAACGGTTTAGACGGATTTTATCCATATTTAAATGAGTTCACTCATCTCAGATAGGGTTTATTAATCTCCAATTATGGTATATTAGATGAATTTAGATTGAGTTAATGGATAAAACCCGCCTAAACCGTTTAAGTGTGCCTAACCTGAGACCTTCCCTTTTGAAATACATGCAAAAAAACTTTTGCTATAAAATTTTATCCTAATGTTAATTTCTTATATGAGAGAGAGAGAGAGAGAGAGAGCTGGGCTTGTGAAATGCAATAGAGTAATTGAAGTTGTGGAAATTTGGAGCAACTATTTTGAGTGGTTTTGTGCATGCTCAATTGTGTTCACATTCAAAATGTTGCGCAACGATTAGTCTATTACATTCTCCACTACCATATATCATTAACCCACTTCCACCAAAATAACTTTTTCCTTACCAAAATTACCTTTTCTTTTTTCCATTTTCACTACCTTTCAAATCTTCAATTGCACAATACAATTTCACTTTATCGGTTATTAATCTTAATAATAATTATTATAAAAACAAAAATTAAGTATCATACAATATACTCTAACTAATACTATTTTAAAATAAAAATCATATTTTATGAGAGCACAAATTATGATTATGAATTGATCAACCTTAATGGTCAACTTTTAGTTAAAAACTGTTAGTAAGTATTTCTACCTTATTGTTTTGTTTAAATGTATAAAAAATTATATAGAAACCATAAGCTTAGAAGTGTCTCTAGTCTGTTCATACTTGTAGAGTCCTGCTTAGGATGTCTATTGAATTGTAATAAGATAAATTAAGGCAAATTGGTTCCCACCAGTTTGGGCTTCACAAAGTGACAAAAGAAACTGGCTACAATCATAAGTACCGGTTTGGAGAACCCATATGAAGAAAACTAGTTGACGACACCAACATGAAACCGATCAGTTCTATTCTAATCTATCACTTTCGTGCACGGAGACAAATACAACAAGTCATAGGAATCATTTTTAAAGGCTCACTACAACAAAATATTGAACAACAACACTAAAAACACTTCGTTGAAAAGTGTTGTCGTAAATGAAAAAAGTGTTGTTGTAAATAAAAGTGTTGTCTTTTAGTAGAAAAATACGCTAAAAGACAACGGTTCTACACTAGTGTTATTATTTACGTGTTGTCTATTATTGAAAAAAGAACAATTGCTAAAAAATATGCTAAAAGACAACGATTTTACACTAGTGTTGTTGTTTTCATGTTGTCTATTATAAAAAATACAACATATGCTAAAAAATACGCTAAATGACAATAATTTTACACTAGTGTTATAGTTTAATTGTTGTCTATTATCGAAAAGACAACAGTTGCATTTGTGTGTTCTTATTCTATTTTTTTAAAAAAAAATTAATGATTCTTATTGAATTGATAAAAATACTTTGTAATATTTTTAAGAGTTAAACGACATATTGGATATAGTTAATAATTTTCCCAATATTGTATTATACTTAGTTTTATCTTTGTAAAAATAATAACAAAATTAAGGAAATAAGATAATTAAATATTAAATAAAACACCATTAGAGAGTAGAATATTTTGTCAAACTTTCTAGCTACTATAATAATAATAATTGTGCGCAGTAGTAAAATCATAATGTCAGTAAAAAATAATGGGTTTTTAATACATTTTGAAACATATGAGTATGCAAATTTTAATTTAATAACTATGAGAAATTAAATATATTAAAATGATTATTCAAAAAAATACAAGTGTTTAAAAAAACACCTCGATTTTTAAACTAATTATAAACTATGAAACGTCAAAACAAACATACGTAATTTGTTTGAGTTAGATTAAAGATACATATGTAATTATAATTTTAAGTTATATAAAAAATATTATTTGTCTATGTAACTTAGATGGTAGAGTTCTCACGTAACATGTTAGAGGTACAAGGATCGATACACTGTATCTCCATTTTTACCTTTTTTCATATTGGAGAAAAGACAACAGTTTTAAATCTGTTGTCTTTTCTAGAAACGACAACGGTTCATGTCTTTTAGCGCCAACTTACAACAACACCACTTACGACAAGACTTTTTAATCGTAGTTGTTTAGTTTTTTTCTTGTAGTGGTTGGACTTTAAGAATGGATCATATTACTTAAAGTCTGAAGACCCTGGTGTTGGTCCAGTTTCGATATATTCATCAGACTAACTAGAAGAATTGTTCTGACACACTGTACAATTCCAACGTCCAACATTAGAAAAACAGGAGCAGGTGCCGATTTCTGGAAAAGCAACCTGTCTTTTGTAGAAGAGAGGCGCCTGATTGGACTTCATCCAATATGTTTCTCAATGACTACAATTTCAAACCTCTTACACTTTGTTTATGAATAGACGAAGTGTTTACAGAAGAGAGGTAACAAACTTACATAATCTTATCTGAAACACCGAACATTCTGAAGCGTCATAAACTTTCAAGCTCAAAGCTTACTAAAGTTTGAGGCTTTCTTATAAGCTTACCGTGTGCCGTCTTGGACACGAGACTTGTTGTTTTCTAGCACAAGTTCATTTTTTAGTGTTCTTATTCTCCAAGTAAGAACACAACAATCACGATTTTTTTCAAGTTGTGATTCTAACGGGCGTCTAGCCAAAGTGATCGATGGTTCCAGAAAGAATCCTGAAGCTCCTAAGTCCCAGACAGGGAGGCTGCGTGGTGTGCCCAAACTCCAAATTTGCAAAGCGGATGAAGCAACTGTCTAGGCGAGTGAGCAAGTACCTTGTATTCTGAAGCTTAGTGAATTCCATATTTATGGTCTAAATATAGGATGTAGGGCTTTTGAGTCAGAACCTCAATAAATCATTTTGCACTTACTACTTTATTTTCATTTTCGTAAGGATTTAAAACTAAACACTACCTACGTGTTGAAGTATATCTCGAACCTGAACCTAATCTTAAACTCGGTAACAACAAGTTTTAAGAGATAAACTTGTAACGCCCCCAACTGACCTTCCCAACTTTGGGCCGCGCTACAGTCGTGGTTGATGATTTTCAAGTATTTTCATAAATTAAAACAGCGGAAGATTTATCATAATTCAAAAGAGTAATAAGAAATAACGTTTAAACACATTTAAAGGGTAATAATGTAAGGAGTTTAACATTTGTTCACAAAAGCATTTAAAATACGGGAAGGATAAAGTTCAGAGAGCGGTGCAGCAGTGTGTGCAGCGTAGTGAAGATATGCATATGAAGATGCATATCTCAGGATCTTTCAAAATCTGTAAAATCCTTGTTGCGTCTGTTTACACCCCGCACTTCCATCCTCGCTGCTTAACCTGCGTATTTTAGAAATAATACGAGGGGCTGAGTACTATTGTACCCCGTGGAAACATGCCCGAAAAATACATTTTAAGTAAGAATGCTATGCAACTCACACAGATAAACACGGGGTTTTGTTGAAAGAAACCGTGTTATCTAAAACATTTTATTTCGCACGTGCTATTCGACATGTTATTATATTTGTTTACCGTTGTGTAACTGGAAGTTGGCCTACTTCCAAGTTACGATGAACAGCTGGGAATGGATAAACCACTCAACCCACTGTCATCAATTAGTGCACTAGTCTCAGTATAATACCTTGAGACCCGATCGATTTCAGATAATAAGGCTTCAACCCTTTTTTTATATATAGGGCTTCTACCCATTTCTTTTAAGTAGGGCTTCTACCCTTTTCTTTTCATTAGGGCTTCAACCCTTTTCTTTTAATGAGATCAGCGCAGTAATTTCCTGGTACATTCTCATTAAATCATCTCTCTGAAAGCGTCAACTGACAGAGGTACAAATATAATAGCACAAAAACATTTAGCATAGCAATCAGTTAAAACAAGATCATTTTCACACATTTTGTAAACTGAGCATGAAGCTCGGAAAATCATTTACTTTTTACTGAAAATAGTTCCCACCTGTGTTATGCTTACGGTATAAAAGACGGTCTTGTTATTCGTGCAGATTGAGCTGTGTTCCCTTTAACTTTAAATCCCCTTCAAAATAATCACAATATATACAACTAATTAGGATGGATAGTCTAAGTATTCCTATCAGCCTTAACTGATAATACTAGACGAAATTAGGACCTAGGACCGACATTTAACCGACAACTTCCTATCATTCAACTTGAACCCACTTCGCATAATCCAACCTTCGACTAAATAATTTCACAATTTAAATTCCAATCGCCAAATCATGTCTTGGCTTTACTTTAATCGAATTAATCAAATCCCGACTCTCGATTTCAATAACCTACACCTTAAATATGTTTAACATGCTTGGATAAACATATATTAAACTTAAAAATTGAGAGTAACTTAAATCGGATCGAGACAAACACGAAAATATGAGTTATGGTTCGTGAAAATCACATTCAAACAAGATTTAAAATCTGAAAATCGTATTCTCACCAACTCCGGCGGGCTCACTTCTCTCTACGATAACTTTCTCGTTCCTCGTCCTCTCGAAGCCCACGAGTACTCAAATCGAAGCTTGGAGAACGAGCTTTCAGATGGCGCTAGTGGCTCGTCAAATGGTGGCCGGAGTTGGCCGTAATCGCGCCGGGAACCGGGCAGCGTGGAGAGAGAAATGGGTGGGGGTGCTGGAAATGGTTTTGTGAGTGGAGTGACTTCTCTCTTCCGTATCTCCTTCGACACTCAGCCTCACGACTCGTATTTTAGCTTCACGGAAACCTTGAAGTAAGGGTTACGAAATGGTTTTGATCTTGTGGCCGGCGGCGGTCTGTGGCAGCCGGAATACACGGAAACAGGGACGGCGAGAAGGGGGCTGGGCTGGGAAGAATTCACCACAGTCCGGTGACCCTCCTTCTCTCCTCGATATCTCGCTCGATACTCCGCCTCACGAGCTCCACCTTAGCTCAAAACGAAGCTGGGAGCAAGAGCTACACGTTGGTGGTGCCGGTTCGTCGATATCTTGCTGGAGGCGGCCGGAATGTCGCCGGAAAGGTGACGGCTGTGGTGGATTTTTTTTTTCTGAAATTTGCACTCTTGCCTTCTCTTTCTCTCTCACTCTACTTCTCCTTCTCCTTTTATTTCTCTCTATTTATTTTGTGTGTATATTTGCTCCAATCTCATGCCCTTATATAGGCATAAAAAGACATTTAATTATTATTATTATTATTAATAATAATAATTTCCCCACTAATTCCTCCACATTACTATTATTAATAATAATTTCCCCACTAATTCCTCCACATTACTATTATTAATAATAATTTCCCCACTAATTCCTCCACATTACTATTATTAATAATAATTTCCCCACTAATTCCTCCACATTATTATTTTTATTTATTTTTTTATTATTAGTGCATTATACACTATATAGTGGTTCCTCCATAATTAAATAAAATATATTAGTTTTAATAGTGCTAATATAAATATTAGTAGTGCATTATACATACATACTATATATATAAATATATAGAGATTTTTATTTTATTTTAAATAATAACCCTTAATTTAGAAAATAGAGTATCATAAGTGCACTAGAAATTCGTATTATTTAGACAAGATCGAAATTTAAATACGGGGTATTACATTCACCCCACCTTAAAAAAAATTTCGTCCCGAAATTCGCTAGGGTGATTCAAAAAGTTCTGGGTACTTATCCCGCATCTTGTCTTCTAATTCCCAAGTAGCTTCCTCTTGTCCGTGATGTCTCCACAAAACCTTGACAAGGAAAATCGATTTGCTCCTCAACTCTTGGGTCTTTCGTTCTAGTATTGCTTCTGGCCTTTCTTCATAATGTAAATCTGAATTCAAAGCAATCTCTTCCTGGCGAATCACGTGTTTTGAATCATATACATATTTTCTCAACTGTGACACGTGAAACACGTTATGTATATTCCCCATGCTCGGAGGCAAAGCTAAACGATAAGCCACTGGGCCTATACGTTCCAAAATCTCGTAGGGTCCTACGAAGCGCGGTCGTAGTTTGCCCTTTACTCCAAATCTTATGATTCCTTTCGAAGGCGAGACTTTTAAGAATACTTTGTCACCAATCTCAAACTGTAACTCAACCCTCCTAGAATCAGCATAGGACTTCTGCCTACTCTGAGCCTCCTTTATTCTGTCTCGAATCTGACGGACAATTTCAATCATTTCACTAATGGTGTCAGGCCCGAGAACTTGTCTCTCTCCGACTTCATCCCAATATAGTGGAGATCGACACTTCTTTCCGTACAAGGCTTCATAAGGAGCCATACCGATTGTTGCCTGATAGCTGTTATTGTACGCAAACTCAATAAGTGGTAAAATCGGCTCCCAACTCCCTCCTCGATCGAGAACAACCGTTCTTAACATGTCCTCTAGAGTCTGGATAGTTCTCTCAGACTGGCCATCTGTCTGGGGGTGAAATGCCGTACTAAAATTCAGGCGCGTTCCCAATTCTTGCTGTAAACTTCTCCAAAATCGTGATGTAAACTTTGCATCTCTGTCAGACATAATAGTTACCGGCACTCCGTGCAGTCTGACAATCTCTCGAATGTAAAGCTGTGCCAGTTTGTCTGACCCATATGTCACTCGGATGGGTAAGAAGTGCGCGCTCTTCGTCAGACGATCCACTATAACCCATATTGATGTATTCCCTCTTTGTGACTTTGGCAATCCTGTTACGAAATCCATAGCAATATGTTCCCATTTCCATTCAGGAATGTCTAACGGCTGCAACTTCCCGTATGGTCGTTGATGTAAGGCCTTGACTTGCTGACATGCTAAACACTTCTCTACATACAAGGCTACATCTCTCTTCATACCGTCCCACCAATACTTTGTTTTCAAATCTTGATACATCTTTGTACTTCCAGGGTGAGCGGTATACGGCGTATCGTGAGCCTCACTCATAATCTCATTCCTCAAGTCTTCACTGCTTGGCACAAGAATTTTATCTCTGCACATTAGTGCGTTATCAGGTGCCTCTCTATATTCACCCGTCTGCTTGACTCTGATCTTTTGACGTAATTTCTCTAGTTCAATATCCTTTCTCTGTGCCTCAATGATTCTCTCTCTTAGATCTGGCACGACAGTCAAAGCTGCTACTTTACATCTCTTTCTTTCTGAAGGCGATATAACTTCCAGATGAAGCCTTTCAAACTCTCTGATCAGGCTATTCTCTCTGGTAAGCATACTTCCTAATTGCGCCTCTCCCTTCCGGCTCAAGGCATCGGCTACGGAGTTTGCCTTACCGGGGTGATAGTTTATCGTCAAATCATAGTCATTGACTAGTTCAAGCCATCTCCTCTGCCTCATATTCAAGTTCTTCTGCTCGAAGAAGTACTTCAAGCTCTTGTGATCCGTGAATATGGCACACTTGACTCCATAGAGATGGTGTCTCCAAATCTTCAATGCGTGAATTACGGCCGCTAACTCTAGATCGTGAGTCGGGTAATTCACTTCATGCGATCTCAACTGTCTTGATGCATAAGCTATCACCTTTCCGTCTTGCATCAATACACAACCTAGTCCATTCTTGGACGCATCTGTGTATACCTCAAAATTCTTATCTGTTTCGGGTACTGCCAAGACTGGTGCGGTTGTCAACAACTCTTTTAATCTCTGGAAGCTTTCTTCACATTCTTCTGTCCATTCAAACTTTATTCCTTTCTGAAGCAGTCGTGTCATTGGCTTCGCGATCTTCGAGAATCCTTCAATAAATCTTCTGTAGTATCCAGCTAGACCTAGAAAGCTTCTGATCTCATTTGGCGTCTTTGGTGACTTCCATTCTATTACCGTCTGAATCTTTGCTGGATCTACTTTTATGCCATCAGCTGACACGATGTGACCTAGAAATGTCACTTCTCTTAGCCAAAATTCACACTTACTGAATTTGGCATAGAGCTTCTCATTTCTGAGCGTCTGTAATACCGTCCTCAAATGCTGTTTGTGTTCTTCCTCATTCTTTGAATAGATAAGGATATCATCGATAAATACCAAGACAAAATTATCGAGATATGGATGAAACACTCTGTTCATCAAATCCATGAACACTGCTGGAGCATTCGTGAGTCCGAACGGCATCACTACAAATTCATAATGGCCATATCTGGTTCTGAAGGCCGTTTTCGGAATGTCTTCCTTCCGAATCTTCAATTGATGGTACCCTGATCGAAGATCAATTTTGGAGAATAGACTTGCTCCCTTGAGCTGGTCAAACAGATCATCGATCCTTGGTAAAGGATAACGGTTCTTCAACGTCAACTTGTTCAACTCTCGATAGTCGATGCACATTCTCATCGAACCATCCTTCTTCTTGACAAATAAGACCGGTGCTCCCCAAGGTGAAACACTTGGTCGAATGAATCCCATGTCCAGTAACTCTTGCAATTGCACCTTCAATTCCTGCAATTCCTTCGGTGCCATGCGGTACGGTGCCTTGGAAATCGGAGCCGCTCCTGGTTCTAAGTCTATCGTGAATTCCACTTTCCTGTCTGGCGGCAAACCTGGTAATTCCTCTGGGAACACGTCTTCAAACTCTCTTACTATTGGTACATCTTGGACTGACAATTCTGGCTTTTCTTCTCCTTCTAAATATACCAAGAATGCCTGATTCTCGGCCTTGTGCAATAGCTTTGAAGCTTGTAGCGCTGAGATAACTGGCACTCGTTGCCTTCTTCTAAACCCATAGACAAACGATTCTTCGTTTCCTTGTTGTGGGATAATAACTTTTCTTTCACGACATAAGATCGTTGCTTTGTTTTCTGACAACCAATCCATTCCTAAAATCACATCTACGTCATACATATTCATCACTTTCAACTCGGCCACTAGAATCTCTTGTTTATATAATTTGATTCTCAAATCACGGCATACTAAGGTAGTAGTAGTTATTTCTCCTGAAGGCATTGCTACGTTCAGTTCATGACTACCTTTCTCTACCTTAAGCTCTAATGCCTCAACACATGCAAATGAAATGAATGTATGGGATGCTCCAGTGTCAAATAATATCATAACAGGTATATCATTGATAGTTCCCATACCTGCGAGGTTACTTTCATCTTTGTTTCCTTCCAGGGCATATGCTCTAGCCCTCCTCTGTGGCTGATTCCCTTCGAGCTGATTCTCATTCGGGCGTCTTGGCGGTGACTGACGATCCTGCCTGCCCCCTCCACGATTCCATGTGTTTCCTCTCCAGGGCTGGCGGTTACCTCTGATCGCCTTCAACTGTTGGTTGCCCGGCTTCTGAAAATTCTGGCGGTTTCCTCCTCCTGATTGAGGTGAAGGACATTGTCTGGAGAAATGTCCTGTGCCTCCACAATTGAAGCATTTGTTTACTCCCCTCATACACTCCCCCGAGTGTTTTCCTCCACATTTATTACAGTTCTGCAGGACCATATTTCTCTGCTCGTTCCTGGGAGCCGCTTGCGCATCATTCCTCTGATATGATTGATTGTAATTACGCCTCTGGAAGTTCTGATAGTTCCCTTGATCCGGGCGCTTCTGGCTACCCTGTCCATGATAAGTCTGCTTCGGAGTCTCCTCCCACTTTCTCTTCTGTGTGGGGGCTGAAGTTTGGGGTTCCGGAGCTCCCCAGACCGGCAACTTCTTCTTGTTCTTAGAAGCTTCAATATCCAGCGCCATCCTCAAGAGTTCCTGATAGGTCAACCCAGTGATGGTAGACAACTGCGTGCGGATGTCTTCACGCAACCCTTCTCTAAACTTGTCTGACATCTTCTCAGGTGTGTCCGCCTGATGCGGCGCTAGCTGCAATAACTCACCAAATTTGGTGTCGTACTCTTCTACTGACATCTTGCCTTGTTCCAGCAAGAAGAACTCTACCTCTCTATCCCTTCGATACTGTTTTGGGATAAACTTCTCGTACAGAGCCTCCTTGAAGTTCTCCCAATCCATCTGTTGTCGTTCAGCCGGTGCTAGAGATTTCATATACGTCTCCCACCATCGATCTGCCTTTCCTTTGAGCTGATAAGTCATACAGTTGACTTTTTCTAGTTCTGTGCACTGCATGTGCCGAAATATCTTCTCTAGCTCTCTTACCCAATCTTCTGCAATGGTAGGACCTCCTGTCCCGTCGAAAGTGGGTGGCTGTTGCTTGCGAAAGGTTTCTACAAGTTTAAAGGCTGAAATAGCAGGTGTCCTCTCAAGTGGGGGTTGGTGAGGTGCGCCCTGCACAGTTACACTGTCTTCGTCAGACAGTATTTCATATTCCTCAACGTCATGAAGGATAGGAACCTCCTCTAAGATTGAGGCCTCAATATTATTCTGCAGGTTTGCTCTCCCTCGTCCTCTGCCCCGACCTCGGCCTCTGCCCCGGCCGCGGCCTCGTCCACGTCCTCGACCTATGTTTTCCATAATTCCTAGTTTTCTACAATGTCATAACCAATTAGTAATGACATAAATAACCTTGATTGAATTAAAGCATCAATCTTAACAACCGACATCATCACAATAACCACATATTGTTCCAACATCATCCAATTACGACAATACTCCATCAAGGTAGAAACGAGGTTTTCCTCTGAAAAGAAAGGTGATTCCTGAACTGTCGGACTAGTCTCTGGTAAAGGTCCATCTGTCAGGCTCACCGTGTACATTCTGTACACTTGGTTAACTTGTAGTTTCCATAAGTCAACTCATTCTCACTACTCAACCATACTAAACTAGACAGTGAAATTTTCAATTTCACGATAATCAAGACCAAGGTTCTAAGGTTTAGTCAACTACGGGTGTCGTTTCACTCCACCCGGAACAATTTAAATTCTAAACAATAACCAAACTCCACGTCATTCTAAGTTCGTCAAGTTAATGCTTTTTCAAAGCCCAACAGTTAGTCGGTCAGTCCTAATCCATCCTAATATAACCTCCAAGTCAATTCAAAATTTCAATAATTTCATACAGCTCAACTCACATGTTAACACATCTTTTAAAACCATAACATAAATATTTACACTGCTTGCAACATATTTCAACTCATCATTCATTTTGAAATCATAATTCACAAGGACACCTCATCAGTGCCAAAATCAAATAGTTTCGTCAAAAACTAAATTTTCATAATCAATCAATTTCGCAAGGTATGACGTCAATCAATTCCTTTTATTTAAAGCTCACAGCGAAAGCTAGTACGTCCATACTAGACACAAAATCAACTCATGTTCTCAGAAAGACATCTTGAAACCACTTTTCGAAATAACTCACAGACACAATCAATTGTGCTTTCATTTCAAAATTTCCTTCAACTACAAAAACATTTTAAGTGACCCAGTCATTAAGCAATTTTTATTTATTTATTTATTTATTTATTTTTTTTTTTTTTTTTGCAAGCAGGTAATTCAAAACTTAAATCATACCTCAGGTCGCGCAGGATGGAGTGGGGTGTAAAACACGAGCAATCCTTTCAATCAACTCCCAGAATATGAAACATTTTAAAACTTGAAGTTTTCAGGACAGTTTCAAAACAGTTTCAAATGGTTTCAAAACGATTGTCAAAAAGGTTTTTTTTTTTTTTTTTTTTTTTTTTTTTTTTTTTT
>JAPKLW010000364.1:245031-282609 GCA_026898455.1 Plectranthus barbatus
ATTCGTATTATTTAGACAAGATCGAAATTTAAATACGGGGTATTACAAAACTAGTGAGTAACAACTAGTTTGTGGGTGCAACTTTTCATTAAAAAATTTCGCTATGCGTATCGACTTTGATCTCGAGACCAATAAAAACTAAAAAATATTATATTTTAATTGAGTGGGATGAATACGGCTGAACTTATAAAATTAGTCTAAACTATAATAAAATAACATTATAAAAAGATTCAAAAAAGATTTATAATTTAATATAGTGGAATATAGAAATCGTAACAGGGAATCTCGTGTAGTTTTGGAATTGTAGAGAATAATAACTCTTATTTCACTCAATCAAATATGAATTACAATAGGTGTATATATAGACATACAAGTGAATCTAATATAGAAAAGATAGATATAAATCTATAAAGATACGAAGATATATATAAAGATCTAATATATCTTAACACCCCCCCCCCTCAAGCGAAGACGAAGATAGGCGAAGCTTGGTCCTAAAATCTTCAAATAATGAACGAGACAGGATCTTGGTAAAAATATCTGCTATTTGATCTTCAGAAGGTACAAATCGCGTCAGCAGCTCCTTGGAATCAACCAATTCTCGAACAAAATGATAATCAATATCAATGTGCTTGGCCCATTTGTGAGAGACAGGATTTTGAGTAAGAAACAGGGCGCTGGAGTTGTCCAAGTAAATAATCGGTATGTCATCCTGAGGCACATGGAGATCGCGTAACACATTGCACACCCATCAAAGCTCAGAGGCAGTGTTGGCGATGACGCGATATTCCGATTCACTGCTTGACCTAGATACTGTAGGTTGTTTCTTGGCACTCCAAGAGACTAGATTTGGCCCTACAAATATTGCGAAGCCATAAGTGGAATGCCTAGTGTCCGTGCAACGTGCCTAATCAGCATCAGAATATGCAACAACCGAGGGAGATCCTAGAGAAAAGGATATGCAGAAAAAAATAGTACCTTTAACATATCGTAAGATTTGTTTGAGTGCATTTAAGTGGTCGATCGTGGGCTCCTGCTGGTACTGGCTCATTGTGTTGATAGAGTAGGCTAGATCTGGACGTGTAATAGTTAAATATTGCAAGGCGCCAAGAATCGACCGGTAGAGAGTAGGGTTTTGGAAGGGCGCGCCATCTTTGGAAAATGTGACGACAGGGGGCAAAAGCGTGGACACGGGTTTGGCGTGAATCATGTCAGAGCGACGAAGGATATCTAGTGCATATTTGGTCTGACAGAGAAACAGGCGATCAGCAGGATAATAAGTTTCCAACCCGAGAAAGTAACCAAGTTGTCCGAGATCTTTAGTAGCAAACTCTGAATTCATGCGAGCCATAAGAGTAGAAACAACAGATTCATTGCTCCCTGTAATAATGATGTCATCAACATAGACCAATAAATATATGATAACCGGATCTTTGTTGAGGACGAAGAGGGAAGTGTTCGAGGAGCTGCAGCGAAAACCCAAACTAAAAAGAAAAGTCTGAAACCGTTGATACCAAGCAAGCGGGGCTTGGCGAAGACCATAAATAGCTTTCTGTAGTTTACACACATGAGACGGATACCTAGAGTCAGTGAAACCCGGTGGTCGTTCCATATAGACTGGAGTAGTCAGAATGCCATTCAAAAAAGCGTTTTTGACGTCCAGTTGATGAAGAGACCAATGACGCATGATTGAAATAGAGAGAATAATTCTGATAGTGGAAGCCTTGACAACAGGACTGAAAGTGTTAGTGAAGTCGAACCCAGGAATTTGGCTAAAACCCTGTACGACAAGGCGCGCTTTTTATCGATCAACCGACCCATCAGCAAGCAACTTAGTGCGATAAACCCATTTTGAACCTACCACATTCGAAGAAGGAGGGCGCAGAACAAGAGTCCAGGTCTTGTTTGTATGCAGCGCGTCCATCTCCTCACGCATGGCCTACGTCCATTCCGGGATCTTGAGAGCAAACATAATACCACGGGGCTTCGGAATAGCTGAACTTGCCGAATAGATAGAAACCAGGTTAGCATCAATAGGATAACGAGGTTTAAATATACTGGACTGAGAACATGTTTGCATGGGATGCATGCGAGCAGGCGGAGAAGATGGAGGCGGCAGAACTGGCGGAGCGTGGACATCGGCAGCGGGCGGTGCGAGGGCCGGAGCAGTACGTATGGCTGGAGGAGTAGGTGCGGTATCGGACGGGCAGATAGTGCACAGTCGGGGAAGGTTTGACGATGAGGGCGAGGGGTCGGGTGGTGAAGGCGTGGGCGACGGTTAAAGATCAAAGAAGTCGGAATGTGTAAGGTGATCGAAGGACGAGGAAGGGGAAGCTCAAGAAAAAGGAAAACACAGCTCATTGAACCTAGCGTGTCGGGTTATGTAGACACGAGAGGAGGCAGGATGAAGACAACGGAAGCCCTTATGAGAGGTGTTGTAACCTAGGAAAATACAAGGGAGACTTCGCAGGTCGAATTTGTGTTTAGAGTAGTCACGTAGACACGGAAAGACACGACAACCGAAGGGATGGAATGAGGCATAGGAGGGTGTGGCGTCATACAGAACTTGAAAAGGAGATTTCCCTGAAGAATCGGAGAAGGAAGACGATTTATAGTGTAGGTGGTTGTGCTAAAGGCATCTACCCAGTGAGATAATGGAGCGGAAGAATGGAAGAGCATAGTAAGACCCATTTCAGTAAGGTGACGGTGCTTACGCTCAGCACGACCATTTTGAGAAGGAGTGTAGGGACAGGAATTAGGTGATGGATGCCGGAGTTGATGAGAAGGGTTTGAACACGAGAATTTGTAAACTCAGTACCACCATCTGTTTGGAATTGTTTAATCTTTTTTTAGAACAGATTTTCAATACGAACAAAAACATCAAAGAAATCGAATTTTGCATGAAGAGGATAGAACCATGAAAATCTAGAAAAATCATCAATGAAAATGACATAGTAACGAAATTTCATAGATGAAAGTACGGGTGCAGGACCCCATAAGTCACAATGAATGAGTTCCAACACACTTGACGCATGTTTATTGGAAGGAAGAAAGGGTAAATGACTGTTTTTAGCTAATTGACAAGACTGACATAAACCTGAAGACTGACTGGAGGACGAAAAAGAAAGTAAATTTTGACTACGCAGAAGAGTAATAGTAGAGGAGGCAGGATGTCCAAGTCGAGAATGCCCGACATCGAATGGGGCAGAGGGCGATGAGGAAGAAGTCGTGAGGACCTACAGGGACGAGTGGAGCACGTACAGTTCATTCCTACGCACGGTATTTGCCAGAATCCGTCCGCTGTCCCGATGCATGATCTGAAAATTAGAAGCAGTAAACAAAACACGAACCGGGTGATCATTCCTTAGTTTACTGACAAATAATAGATTCTTAGTAATATCAGGAACAATAAGCACGTCATGCAAGCAAACATCAGGAGAAAAAGTAAGGGAGCCAGTGTGTGTAATGCGAAGACGGTTACCATTACCAACAGTGACGTAATCGGACCCAGAATAAGATGACACATGATCAAGGCCGGATGAATCAGAAGATATGTGTGCGGTAGCCCCCGTATCAAGATACCAATTAGAGGAAGCCGAGGGTGAAATTTCACAGTTTGCCGAGAAGGCCTCGGCCAGTTGAGCCTGGGACGGTCGAGGTTGACTCTGAAAATTCCGATCGAATCGATGAGGACAGTCGAAGGCGTCGTGATCGTTCAGACGACAGAAGTAGCACCACGGTTTGCGGCGCTGGCGAGATTTGGAAGAGGCCTGGAACGCGACGGGCTGTGCGGGCTGGTCCGTCGACTTCTGAAAGAGCTCGTGGCTTTGAGCACGGGCGAGCAAAGTATCAAAATCCGGTAGAGGGTCCTGGGTGAGTTGAGCGGCTGTGAAGGTCGCAAAACCAGACCCTAACCCTCGTAGAAACCAATGGGCTTTGTCGGAAGGGTCCAGGGAACGTCCAATGGCGGCGAGCTGATCGCTGATTGTCTTGTAACAACGACCATAGTCTGCAACTGAGAGATCGCCACGCTTAAGGGACAGAAGATCGTCTTTCAAGCTTAACTCGCGGGCTTTTGAGCGGTGACTGTATGTGCGTGAAAGTGCATCCCAAACCTCACACGAGGTTTTGCATCCAATAATAATAGCCATGGATTCCTCAGTTAAGGTGGAAACAAGGAATAATTTGATAGTCTGATCCTTAGAATACCACTTGGAGAAATCCGGGTTGATGGATGGGGCGCCAGTGGCGGACGGAAGGAGACGTGGTGGCTCAGGAGTCGAGCCATCAAGATATTGCAGAAAACCTTGCGTAATTAGAAGCGGCTCGATTTGAGCATGCCAGAGCAAATAGTTGGAGGCTGTAAGTTTAATATTAACCATGTGAATCATGGTGGAGAGAGGAAGAGTCGGGAGATCATCGAGAAGCTGCAGATCGGCCATGGCAGGAAGGCCGACGGCGACGCACAGGAAAAAAATTCGATGAAGAAAAAACTAGGGTTTTGGCCAAAGATTTGGCTGATACCATGTATAGAATAATAACTCTTATTTCACTCAATCAAATATGAATTACAATAGGTGTATATATAGACATACAAGTGAATCTAATCTAAAAAAATAGATATAAATTTATAAAGATACAAAAGATACAAAGATAAATATAAAGATCTAGTATATCTTAACAGGAATTATTGTTGGAAACATGATTAATATACACAAATGCAATCATCCCACTAATTAGATTAAATTACGCAGCTCAAATTTAGCAGAATCAGATAATTACGGTAGCAATTATAATTGGTGGACAAGTGTTATAGATGCTGATAGCTTCTCACCAATTATTTAATTCTTGCCATTTATACTTTTTTTTTCCTCAAAACTATTGTCTATTTCTTATTATTAATTAGTTATTCCGCTTTAAAAAAATCAATATTCCTTTTATTAGACAATCACATATAGGTAATTAATCACTAGAAATGCTCTAATGCTAGAGTGAACATGTGACAATATATTAAAAATAATAAAATAATTAAAATTAATTTCACCATCAATATCAATAAATTCAATATCAAGTTGTGCTGAAAAAGTCAATCTACTTTGCATAAGGGGTTTTTTTGGTAAAATCAAGTAATTTGTCGAGCTAAGGTTCAATCTAGGTTGTGTTGTTGGAATTGCTCAGCTTTCACTTTTCCTCATTGGCTGACTCAATATATCACTTGTATATTTCTTGCACTAGTGCACAAAACTTAGAAACTAATCTCAATTATTAATTTTGATGATTTAGATGGTTGAAATAATAACAAAAACTGTCGACAAAATAAAAGGAGATTTTTTTTAATATTGAAGAATTATATGTTTCTTTTAGTTTCATACAGATCATATTTTCTTACTATAAACTAATTAAAGATTTATTCTTGGATTTAAGTTAATGTAAAACACTTTTTTTATACTCCTTTAAGAATGCACAATAAGATTTGGTTTCGTGGTTGCACATGAGACATTCCATTTGGAGATGGCATTTGGAAGCCACCAAAAAGAGGATATATATATATCGGTTGGGATGTTATACAAAGGCTGACTTTGAGTTAGGACGCTATGAAATTGGAGCAATTGTCCACGATGAATAAAGTAAGTTTCGAGCGCGCGGCTTTTTGCTAAATTAGCTGTGGTACTTGAGGTATTTTTGAATTCCATTAATGCCGGAAAAAATGCTGAGGGAAAATCTCCATACCTACGAGAAGATATGGCAAACACAATTAATGAATATCATATATTTAGATATTCGAAAAAAATAAGCAATTTATCATTTAGTTAGTTTTATTGCAGAACTTGATGAACCAAGATTGTGGATAGATAATTCTCCGAAATGATTATTATCTATTGTAAGTCAAAAAAAAAAATCTCAATCGATTATTTCTTCAAAATTAATGGATTTAGATTAATTACTACATTAACTGGATGGTGCGTGCATAATTGTGATATAATTAGATAAGTAGTGGTTGATTTGATTGATCCATAAATTTATGCAATGTGTGGTTTCCTCACATTGATTATTATGGTTGAATGCAAATTGAAAAACTCAACTCCAAAGTCGCAAGTTTAACTGAAAAACTGCAACAAAATTATCGAAGCCTTTTTTCTACACAGCAAAACCATTTTTCAAAATTCAAAATCATTTTCAATGATGATAATTGTCTCCCCACATACAACTATTCTTTCCATTCAAGCGATAAGTGTGCGACCTCTTTACTTTCACAAACTTCCCTTCCTTGGGTGGCATCAAAATTTATGTTTCTTACATAAAATACCCCAAATAATTTAGTAATTTACAAAAGCAATTTCATTGAATGAAAGTTGCTATATATGTAAAAATTATTTCTAGGTGTGCATACGTAAAAAATGAGTTTTATCCATTCAAGACCCGAAAGATAGTTTAATTATTGATTCAAAACCCGAAAGATTAAATATTAATTCAGGACCTGAAAGATCACAAAAATTCTCAATCCAGGACCCGGAAGATCATACATTTCTCAATCTAGGACCTCAATATCAGGTCTTGTATTGAGAATTGTTTGATATGTCAGGTGTTTGATTGACAAAGCATCTTTCAAGTCCCAAATTGATAATTTAACTATCTTTTGGATTCTGAATCGACAATTCTACTATAAAATATTTCTAGGTGTGCATATGTAAAAATTATTTCTAGGTGGGCATCTAGTCGGTTTTGATAAAAAGTGATCGGATTTCTCTCCGGTTGAATCGCCACACTAACAGACAAGTTCAAGCGAAATTCATCACTCTTGATTATAATCAAACTTTTAAAAGAAATCAAGAATTCAATATTTCATACTTGAAAATTGAAAAAAAAAATTAATAACTTAAAATTCAAGTACTATTTCATATTAATATATATTCCCTCTGTCCCAAAACAATTGTCTTGTTTTCCTTTTTCGTTCGTTCCAAACAATTGTTCTCTTATCTAAAATGGAAAGTTAATACACACTCACTAATAAAATATTAGTTTTCTTCATCTCTACTCGCATTAGTATCTGTGTCATTATCAAACAAGACAATTAATTCGGGACAGAGAGAGTATTTTTTACCATCAATCCGGATTTAATTTGTGCATGGGGTATTACTTTTTTTTCCAACCACCAATCCAATTTTAACACCCATCGATCTAAACCAACTGAAATTCATCTGTTCGATCAATTATTTCGATTTTGATTTGAGTTTTGTAATCCCCTAATTACTCCTCTCAATATATAAAGGGTTTGGTTAGTACTATGATTAAATAGAAGGTTAGAAGAAGAAGACAAAAGGAAGAAAAGAGAAGATGATATTCACCTGAAATGTATGAGATTCCATCAAAAAACTAATTGGTGGATTTATTTTCATATCACCAACAAACATTCACGCTTGCTTTATTCAAAAATAAAACACATGCAGCTTCCTCTTTTGTGTTCAACATATAACTGTGTGACACATCTTCAAAACATGCATCTTCTTTCTAAATCACTTCATCTTTGGATTATTACTTCACTATTTTTGCAACAAAACTTATCTTTACTTTACTATATATTTAATTAAAGTGTGCGTCCTGCTAGGTTGTTTCACAAAGTTTGTATTATGAAAAAATTATAATAATTATGAAAAATGTAATTAACTACATCATTTAAATCGAGCATATCAAATACACCATTCATGATATCTTTGGGTTTTGGAATGGAGGGAGAGAGATGGTGTTTCTTTTCTAGAATTATTACAGTGCAACTGAATCAAGTCAAGCTAAGTAGTGTTTTACTCAAGTACTCATACTCAAAATTAATTTTGTCTTACAATTATAAATATTTTTCATACTTTACTCTGGCATTATGAAAATATTAATTTTAAAAAGTTTATAATTTTATATTTCATGTTGATATTAGTTAACGAGTTAGCTCATGAGTCAAATATTATACTCCCTCCGCATTAGTCCCATTTTTCATTTTTGTCTGTCATGTGGAATTAGTCTTATTTCCTAAAATAGAAAAAAATCTTCTCACACCAATAAAATATTAATTCCACTACTCTCACAAACATTGGTAATTGTGCCAAAAGCAAATGGGACTAATGTCAAGGGACGGAGGGAGTAATATTTAGTAACAGATGCAAAAATCGATTATCGTGGGGTCTTATCCACATTCTCGTGAGGTCAGTATTATATAAAAATTTTATTTTTGAGAAAGTTATATCTGTATAAAAACAAAAAAAAAATTAAAAACCCATGGGGCAGCCACTCCTGTCAACTCAATGTTAGTGTTGTTTTTTATTATACTTACGTTTGATTCATTTAATAAATGAGCATCATTAAATAAGTTCGAATGAATTCTTATCGAGTCGAGACTCAAATATTTGGTGAATACTTTGGTTCATTTAATGTCCTATGAAAAGGAAATCGGAGAAAATATAAGGCATAATTTACGTTAATTGAAATTAAAAAAGCCAAATATAAAGGAATTGAGAGAAAAGGATATTTGTTTGGACTTTGGACACATGGGTTTAGAGGTGGAAAAGCGAACAACTTTTTGACTTGGTTAATTTGAGTCGGAGGGCCGGTGGTTACCACTTTTACACTGTTTCTGTTTCTCTTTTAGATTCACAATTTTCTTTCTTTTGCACATAAAAACTCATCCAATACAACCCCTTTTTTTTAATAATAATGTATTTCTTAAACTCAAACATGTAGAATAAAAGATTACAAAATCTGAGAATGAGAAGCACACGGTGAAACGGTACAAGAAAATATAGGCAAAAACAACTAAACAAACAAGTAAGCCGAGTCGAGAGAACTCTTCCCGCAAGACAGAATATGTCTTCGTAGTACTCGGAATAAGGCAGTCTGTCCCCAACGGTAAAACGACTTTCGTCTCGATCGAAGCAGCACCGCAGTCGACAGAGCTCCGGCGAACTGGAGTGGAGCAGAAGCAGAGTTGGCAGGTGAAAAGCAATAAAGTATTTCAGGTGAAATGCAACAAAACTAATTTCGGAAAATGAACACTTGTATGCTTCTTGGGGGATGCCTATTTATAGGCATGTCCACCACCTGGGGAGCGTGCTGGAGCAATGAAGACCGACGACGGTTACGACGCGTGTCTCCCGGATCGGACGGTTACGACGCGCAAGTCTCGGGAACGTGCTGATTGAATTCAAGCACGCTTCTGTAACACCCGCAGACATGTCATGTGCTGACATGCTCGCCATGTCACGCACACGTAGGCTCCACGCAGTACTACTGGGCCAGATAAGCAAGCCCAGTCAGCCTGTTGAGTCGCCAAAAAGATAAGGCACTTTCGGGTCAAGCCCAAACCCGAAGCCCGAGGCCCAAAGACCAATTGCCAAGTCCAGGTTCAGGACCAGGACCGAACCGAACCGGGCCGGAGCCAGGGTCGGGGCTCTAGGCGAGGCGGCAACGGCGGCGCATGTAGGAGCACGGGGGCTATCATGCGACACCCCTAATACACACTTGTTATTACATGGTTTAACCACTTAGGTATTTAAACCAGGATATGTGTATTTATTTAACCAATGTGGGACATCATTAATTAACTAATTAATATGCCCACATTGCATTGTTATACGTGCCACTTCGAGGATCGATTTCTCACTCACCGGAATTCGGTTTTGAGAAAATTAATATACTACGCTCATCTACTCGCGACGTAGTTTGACCTCGTAATATTTAATTACAACAAAATTAAATATTTCTGGACGAGTAATTAACTCGAACTTATCCGAATTCCAACAATCCCCCCCATGAGTGGAAATGCCCAATACATGAACTTAGGGGTGGCAATTCGTGCGGATCGGATCCTTATCGTGTCAACCCGTTATTGATCCGATTTGTTAAGGTGAAATCCGTATCCGATCCGTTAAGAAAAATCAAAATCCGTATCCGTATCCGATCTGTTAAGCTAAAATCCGTATCTGCACGAATTCTATTCGTATCCGTTAAGGATCCGATAAGTATTCAATCCGAATGATCCGTTATGGATCCGACCCGATAATGATCCGATAAGAATCCAAATTGAATTAATTCAATAAGAATCCATTTCAATAAACACAATTATAATCAAATAAAAATTTAATAAGATAATAAAAATTATTTATATTTGATTGTTCAAATCTTGTGTTGGATAAATAAATAAAAATACAACTTCATTTAAAACTAAAATCCTCAATCAAACATCCCAAGATACATTGATAAATCTTAAATTCAAATACTAGTGGTCAAACTTGCTCATTTCTAAATATTGATCAATCATTCACCTTTGTCGTCAATACTCCACTTACAATTTTGACGGAGAGAAATATTAATTAAAACTTTAAAATTTATAACAAATAAAATAAATTATAATAAATATCTTTCATCTATTATGGTAAAATTGCAAGAGTTGAAACAATGAATGAGTATTCCGATGAATCTACAATACTTTTATCAACATTTAAATTTAGGATCTCACCAGCTAGTTAATCGGTTGATACAACTTAATTGAAAACTTAAAGTTGAGAAAAAAATAAAAGAAAAGAAAGTTATTAAATCTTGATACTAGAAGAAAATAAATATTACAAATATAATGAATAGATAAATAAATACATTTTTTGGTGGTGAATTAAAAAAATGGGACACGGACAATGAAGAACTTAGAGATTTGAATTTTTGAAAGAACTCTAAATCTAAACTAATATTTCAAAATTAATTAATTAATTATTATATTCAAAAAATAAATAATTTTTATTAATTTATTAGCGGATATCCGTATCTGATCCGAAATTTTCGTGTTCTTATCGTGTCGATTCGATAAGGATCCATATACGATAAGCCTCAATCCGTATCCATTATTATTGTGCGGATTCGTGTCGAATTATCGGATCGGATCAAAAATTGACACCCTACATGAAATGCAAAGCCAACTCCGTCCTCGAGAAATGTTAATGCACACGAAGAAGTAGCTTATGACTTTAAATCTTTCATCTTCAATATCGTCGGATACACTGGTGGCTTAGTGGAAAAAACCTTGAACTAACCCTCCGTCGCGTGTACCAAGACAACGATATTGACACAATAACGTTTCAAAACTCCATCCGTTCTCACGTTTGTTTCCATTACGGGCCGTGGAAAACCCCTTTGGATTCATAAGTGTTCGTTTGAAGCGGCCCTCACTTCCACTTATATAGGTGACTTCTTATTTAAGAGTATCCTGCCGTACTCAACCACTACGAGGTTTTCAGGAATCATTAAAAGTCGATTGACTTAACCTATACCACATGCAGACTCTGAAACACCTAGGTTTGATCACCTAGGGAAGGGAAGAATTAGGTGTTATCACTCGAACTTATATAGCTTAGTTGTCCCATTGAACCTAGTTCTTGGGATCTCCAATCACCTAGGTTAGGTGTCCACTATACTCGTTCTAGATTGTGGATTTTAATCCCATTCCCTCTAGCAAGTTATACATTTGATCTCGGTTTAACCATGGTTAGCGGATCCGCTAGGTTATCTATTGACTTCACATATTCAATAGAGATAACCCCGTTTGAGATCAACTGTCTAACGGTGTTATGTCGACGACGAATATGTCTCGACTTACCGTTATACATGTTGTTCAGTGCCCGACCAATAGCAGCTTGGCTGTCACAGTGAATCATCACCGAGGGCACTGGTTTGCTCCAACAAGGAATATCTTCAAGGAAGTGACGAAGCTATTCTGCTTCTTCACCAGTTTTATCTAAAGTTATAAACTTAGATTCCATTGTGGAGCGGGCTATACAAGTTTGCTTCGTCGATTTCCACGAGACTGCCCCCCCACCGATTGTAAACACATATCAACTCGTGGAATGTGAATCATTGGTGTCGGAGATCCAATTGGCATCACAGTACCCTTCAAGTACAGGTGGAAATCTAGTGTAGTGTAGCCATAAGTTAAGAGTATACTTTAAGTATCTCAAAACTCTCACAAGAGCTTTCCAATGTTCTTTACTTGGACTGCTCGTGTATCTACTCAGTTTGTTCACCGAGTAAGCAAGATCAGGTCGAGTACAGTTAGTCAGATACATTAGACTACCAATGACCCTTGCATACTCCTCTTGAGCTACAGGGTCGCCTCGGTTCTTGCTCAGATGAACATTGAGCTCCAGGGGTGTTTTAGCTTGTGGACTATCATAAGCATTGAATTTCCTAAGTACTTTCTCAACATAGTGAGACTGTGATAGGACAATTCCATCAGTTCTTCTTATGATTTTGATCCCGAGGATCACATCAGCTACACCCATATCTTTCATGTCGAAGTTTTGCTTCAACATTCTTTTAGTATCAACGATTACTTGTTGATTGTTTCCCATAATCAACATGTCATCTACATAAAGGCAAACAATAACAAAGGAGTTAGAGGTACCCTTATAGTAGACACACTTGTCACACTCGTTGTACTTAAACCCGTTTGCCAACATTGCATTGTCAAACCTCAGATGCCATTGCTTAGGCGTTTGTTTTAGACCGTACAAGGATCTGACCAATTTACAGACCTTCTTTTCTTGACCGGGCACTACGAACCCGTCGGGTTGATCCATGTAGATTTCTTCCTCTAATTCACCGTTAAAAAAGGCAGTCTTCACATCCATTTGAAGAATCTCAAGATTGTGCAAAGCAGCAATCGCGAGAAGCACTCTAATAGATGTGATGCGAGTTACAGGTGAATAGGTGTCAAAGAAATCATCTTCCTCCTATTGTCGAAAGCCTTTTGCCACAAGGCGGGCTTTATACTTATCAATAGAGCCATCGGCTTTGTACTTTCTTTTTAGGATCCATTTGCATCCTAAGGGTTTGCAACCTTTCGGGAGATCAGTCAGAATCCATGTATGATTATGCATTATGGATTCGATTTCACTATTGATCGCTTCTTGCCACAGAGAAGCATCCGGTCGAGCTAGAGCTTCCTTAATAGTTTTTGGTTCGTCATCCAACATATAGGTAATGAAGTCGAGACCAAAACTTTTAGCAATTCTAGCTCTTTGACTACGTCTCGGTTCTTCCTCAACGGGATCAGAACTAGTAGCCTCCTCGTGTGTTCTCTTTTGAAAAGCTTGAGATTCATCCTCCTTTGTCTTGTTCGGATAGACATCTTCAAAGAATATTGCATTCCTTGATTCTATCGTCGTTCCTACAGTCACATTCGGATTCTCCGACTTGTATACTAGGAAACGATAAGCTGCGCTGTTCAGTGCATAACCAATAAAGATACAATCAACTGTTTTACGACCGATTGCAACTTGCTTGGGCAGAGGCACTTCAACCTTTGCTAAACAACCCCAGACTTTGAGATATTTGTAGGAGGGTTTCCTACCTTTCCACGTCTCATATGGGGTAACATCTTTCCCTTTGAGAGGAAATTTGTTCAAGATGTAGTTAGCTGTTAAGACAGCTTCCCCCCACATATTTTCGGGTAGTCCCGAACTGATCAATAGAGCATTCATCATCTCTTTTAATGTCCGATTCTTTCTTTCAGCAACACCATTTGATTGAGGTGAGTATGGAGCAGTCGTTTGATGAATTATGTTTGAGGCAGCACAAAGTTCTTCAAATGGAGCGACATATTCTCCACCTCGATCACTTCGAATTATTTTGAATTGAGTGTTCAATTGATTTTCTGCTTCCATTTTGTAATTCTTGAAAGCGTCTATTGCTTCGTCTTTACTTCGAAGTAAGTAAAGATAGCAGTATCTTGTGCAATCATCAATGAAGGTTATGAAAAATTTCTTTCCACCTCTAGTCTGCACAAACTTTAGATCACACAAATCGGTGTGAACTAATTCTAGAGGTATAGTGCTCCTCTCGACTGATCGAAATGGTAACTTTGCCATTTTTGCTTCAACACAAACTTCACATTTTGTTTGTTTAAAATCAATCACTTTCAACAAGTTTAGATTTATTAATCTTTTTATAGCATTTAGATTTACATGTCCTAATCTAATATGCCATAAATCAGAGCACTCAATCAAGTAAGCTGAAGAAGACTCAGCTTTATTCATAACTTTTTTGGCTTGGCGCCGTGCCATTACATTCATTTTGAAAAGTCCGTTGGCAAGGTAACCCCGACCAAGGAACTTTCCAAATTTGGATAAAATAAACTTCTCACTCTAAAAAACAAGCTTAAAGCCATGGTTTACAAGAAGGGAGCCGGAAACCAAGTTCTTGCGGATGTCCGGGACATGCAGCACATCCTTCAGAGTGAGATCATTTCCACTCGTTAGCTTCAACACCACAGGCCAGCCACATCAGACGAGGCTTGGTTGCCCATGTGAAGCTTTCTTCCTTCAACAGCTTTGTAGGAAGAGAAGACATTTCTCTCGGATGCTGCGTGACAAGTTGCACCCGTATCAACAAACCACTCCCTTGGATTGTCCACGTGATGGACTTCAGACACAACTGCAAACAAATAATCTTCCCAATCATTGTCGGGTTCGACATTGTAGTTGTGCATCTTTCCTTTGCCCTTGCCTTTATTTTTGGGCTTTTTGCATTGGTTAGCCATGTGGCCAGACTTGCCACAGTTGTAGCAGTCACCCTTGAACTTAGGCTCTTTTATAACAATGTATTTGTTCGATTGGGTTGGCCTTTTACGTTTCAGTGATGGACCACCATGTTCCATCAAGTTGGCCTTAGCCTCCATAGCCCTTAGCCTCAGATCAGGCCTTCGATTGTCTTCTTCAATTCGAAGTTTGACAATCAAATCTTCAAGAGTCATTGCCTTTTGCTTATGCTTAAGTTAACTCTTGAAGTCCTTCCAAGAAGGGGGTAGTTTTTCTATGACCGCAGCCACATTAAAAGTATCGGGAAGCAACATCCCTTCGGCTTGAATGTTGTGCAAGATCAATTGAAATTCTTGCACTTGTTCTACAATCGATCTATTGTCTACCATCTGGTACGACAAATACTTGGCCACGGCGTACTTTTTAGTACCTGCGTCCTCTGTTTGGTACTTTTTCTCTAGCATTTCCCGTAGTTCTTTAGATGTGGTTACATTTGAGTACACAACATACAAGGGATCTACTAAAGCATTAAGAATGAAATTCTGACAGAGGAAGTCCCCGTGACACCAGTTGTCGAAGGCGACACGCTTGTTCCGATCCGGCTCATCATCGACGCACTCAGGTTTGTCCTCCCTCAAGTAGTTGGCAAGCCCCAACGTAGTTATGTAGAACAACATTTTTTCCTCCACGTCTTGAAGTCGACGCTGGTAAACTTGGAGGGCTTCTCCGCTTGAGCGTTGGGAGGGAGTCGCGGTGCAGTCGGATCATAGCCAGGCACATTGTTGTTGTTGTTGTTACCACCACCATCATTACCGAAAGTAGACATCTCAGAGATTATTCTGTCTAGCGATTGTTGAATAAAAGATTACAGAATCTGAGAATGAGAAGCACACGGTGAAACGGTACAAGAAAATATAGGCAAAAACAATTAAACAAACAAGTAAGCCGAGTCGAGAGAACTCTTCCCGCAAGACAAAATATGCCTCCGTAGTGCTCGGAATAAGGCTGTCTGTCCCCAAAGGTAAAATAGCTTTCGTCTCGATCGAAGCAGCACCGCAGTCGACAGAGCTCCGACGAACTAGAGTGGAGCAGGAGCAGAGTTGGCAGGTGAAAAGCAACAAAGTATTTCAGGTGAAATGCAACAAAACTATTTTCGGAAAATGAACACTTGTATGCTTCCTGGGGGATGCCTATTTATAGGCATGTCCACCACCTGGGGAGCGTGCTGGAGCAATGAAGACCGACGGCGGTTACGACGCGTGTCTCCCGAATTGGACGGTTATGGCGCGCAAGTCTCGGGAACGTGCTGATTGAATTCAAGCACGTTTCTGTAACACCCGCAGACACGTCATGTGTTGACATGCTCGCCATGTCACGCACACGTAGGCTCCACGCAGTACTACTGGGCCAGATAAGCAAGCTCAGTCAGCCCGTTGAGTTGCCAAAAAGATAAGGCACTTTCAGGCCAAGCCCAAACCCGAAGCCCGAGGGCCCAAAGACCAATTGCCAAGATCCAGGACCAGGACCCGGAGCTGGGGCCGGGGCGCTCGGCGCTCAGCCTGCGGCCTCAGCGGCAGCGGCGCGCGTAGGAGCACGTGGGCTGTCATGCGACACCCCTAATAGGCTAATACACTCTTGTTATTACATGGTTTAACCACTTAGGTATTTAAACCAGGATATGTGTATTTAATTAACCAATATGGGACATCATTAATTAACTAATTAATATGCCCACATTGCATTGTTATGCGTGCCACTTCGAGGATCGATTTCTCACTCACCGGAATTCGGTTTTAAGAAAATTAATATACTACGCTCATCTACTCGCGACGTAGTTCGACCTCGTAATATTTAATTACATCAAAATTAAATATTTCTGCACGAGTAATTAACTCGAACTTATCCGGATTCCAACAAAACACTCACATATCATTAGAAAACTCTAACTTATAACCGTGTGGCTACATATAAGATATTTTACCGTTACACCTTGAACAAAAAATTCATCCCATACAACTTTTCTTCTAAAGTAATTCAAGGTTTAAATATGTTGGATTCATAATATTACTAATCACTCATTCATTAACCAACATGATTAAGTAATTTACCTTTTTTTAATAGGTATACAATTATTAAACTCACACACCTAGATATTCTCAGGGAAGCTCGAACATGTGACCTCTTGGTCCAGGCAAGGTGCTTTCACCACTACACCTCGAGCGATCAAATGGGGAAGCAGTACCCAACACGACTCGAATCTATTTCAGGCTTAGGTCCGTAATTTGGGTTTTAACTTTCCCTCTATCTAAATTCTTATCAGAACTTATGGATGTTGCATTTCTGTATTATGCTGTGTTGATGTTGAAGATCTTGTATCTTTAATTTTAGATAGTTTGTCACATAAAATTAATTTTCTGAAGGTGGCATAAATCTGATTTTGCTTATATACAAAATGAAGAAGTTTCGTACCAATAAAATTTTGTCATCTTTCATCTTAAAAACATTGCTAATCTTATTTCTTATTTTCATTTTGCTTTGTTTACTATCTCCTCATTATAGTATATGGATACAATAAAATTATATTTGCCGCAATTTTTTTTAAAACATTACATTTTCACTAATTTATTATATAATATTTATAAATTCTTTTATGGACAAATTTTGTAAATTAAATTTCTATTTTTGTAAGCATTGTGTATGATTTACTTCTTTTTATTTTGATTCATTTTATATATATAGTGCATGTATAATATAGAACATAATTTATATTATAATATGTTAATATATGATATTGATGAATATTAAAATTATTTAAAAATAATTCCTAAAAATATAAAAATTTTATAAATTATATCTTGATAATATAAATAGAAAAACTGTGTTTAATTCGTATAGTATACGGGTGTAAATTTAATGATAATTAAAAAGCAACAAGAATAATATAAAAATATTTGAGAAATGTGGCATAATTTTATTTTATTTATTTTAAATAGGTATACATTAATTTTAAACATACACACATTTACAAATTCAAATATCTCCAGCGAAGTTTGAACCTATGACCTCTCAATCACAAGTAAGGTGTTTTAATCAATATACTCCAAAAAAGGGACGAAGTGTGGCATAATTTTTTTTTTTTTTTTTTTTTGAATAGGTATACATCAAATCTAAACACACATTCATACACCTAGATGTCCCTGGAGAAGTTCGAACATGTTATCTCTCAGTCAAAGGTAAGGTGCTTTAACCACTACACCCCGAGCAAAGGGACAAAGTGTGGCATAATTTTTTTTATTATTATTATTATTACTTTTAATAGGATTACATGTATAAACTCATACACCCAAATTTCCCGGGAAAAGCTCGAACTTGTGACCTCTTGGTCAAGGTAAGGTGCTTTCACCACTACACCCTGAGTTAGGGGAAAAACGTGTGGCATAATTTTTTTTGAATAAGTTTACATTAATCTCAAACTCACGCACACTCACACACCCAGAAGTTCCCATGTGACCTCTCAATCGCAGGAAATGTGCTTTAACCACTACAGCCCGAGCGAAGGGACAACGTGTGGCATAATTGATAATTAATAATGTCGCATCACAAAGTTAAACGCAGCAGATTAAGTCTTAATCAAAGTTAAAAAAAAACATGGCGAATTAAAGATTAGATGCCCCCACCAAATGGTAGTTAATACCGTTGCAGAAAGAAAATTTGAGATTTTATAAAAATAAAATTTACCTATAAACAAAACAGAAATGTGATATAAATCACAAGTAAGATGCCGAATTTTATAATTTCGTATTCAACTATCAAGACCCACAAAAATTAAACTAATTTTGATATAACATTGTTGTGCCATGCATTTGCAATTTGCACCATTGCACTGGATGTAAATAAAAAAATTACGTGAGACATACATGTCCTTTTTTATGAAATACGTGTGTTATTATAGTTTCTTTCTTAGTAATAGATGAAAACTAATTTATTTTTTTAAATAGAAATGTATTTATTTAAATTTATTTATGCAGATATTTATACGAAACATCAAACCATAACCTTTAACTAGAGATAAAACGCTTTTACGACTTCACGTAGAGGACTCTACTAACTTACTTTTCATGGCATCACTCCATCCTTGTGCTTACTTAAATATTTCGATTATATATATTGGCGGATTAAAGTTTTTTTAGGAGTTCTATTAAATTTTAAATAACTAAAAAATTTACAAATTTGATTTTTTTTTTTTTTTAAAAGTCTCGTCCTTATCTTCAGTATGCTTATCTCATCTTCTCTCTTATTTTCATTCTTTTTTATTCTTCAGGAGGAGACTATCTCAGATCGTCGTATCATTACAAAAAAAAAAAAAAAAAAAAAAAAAAAAATCAACTGTCCCCCTAGCCCCTACATATATACGTGTATATTGGACTTATTATAAAATGTACTACAATAAAAATCACACATTTTAATGAAAAGTTCATAGTTCATCAAAGATATTTAGTTCCAATATATATATACATATATGGTAGTGATTGGGTTAAAGTCTTCACATGTACAAAATAAGAATAGATCTGGACCATTAAAAACCAAAATCAACGCATGTGATCAATTTAAATCCGTCCCAATTTCGGAGCATTATTTATGTTACCATCTAGCATTCAAGGGCAAAATTGAGAAAAATAACATAATATTAAAGAAAAATTCAACTGTCCCCCTAGCCCCTACATATATGTGTGTGTATATAGGAATTATTATAAAATGTATTGTTAAAGTCTTCACATGTACTAAATAAAAATAAATCTGGACCATTAAAAATCAAAATCAACGCATGTGATCAATTTAAATTCGCCCCAATTTCGGAGCATTATTTTTGTTACCATCTAGCATTCAAGGGCAAAATTGAAAAAAATATATATATTAAAGAATTTCATTTTGTGCAGTTCATAAAACATAATATGCATATGTACGATGTAAAAAATGCAATATGTTGGGCATAAAAGTCAGCATATAATCAGAGCAAAAATTGCACTCAATATGAACACAAAATGTATATATTTTAGAGTAAAAATGCATCTTGTTCAAGTTAAAATGCATCGTTTGATGCGAGAAAATGATATATTTATGATGCATCTTTTATCCTGAACGTAAATATAATGAACAACATATACCAGTTGAATATAAAATCAATTTTTTCATGCGATATGCAAATCGTTGTAAAAATACGTTTAATTTAATATATGATTCGTAAAAAATAGATTTGAATCGAGAAATATATAATTGTTTAATTATACTGTATGGAGAGAGAATGTTTAGATCTTAGAAAATATAAGGTTACTCAAATTTAAAGGCTAAATTACTAATATACCCTAATTTTCTTATTTATCTAATTAATCTTGAATTATCATAACCATTGGATCAACAAAATAAATGATTTTGATTTTCTCTTATTTAATGTGGGGGAGCTTTTAACATATGATCACCTACTATATATATATATATATATATATATATATATTATATGTTATATAAGGCCAAATCTCAATCATTTATTTTCTAAATCTAAGGGTCCAGATTTTCTTCATTTATTTATTTTTAAAATTACTATTTTTCATTTAAATCTAATTGAAGGTTATTATTGTAAAATAATGATATTAATTTTCTCTTTCCTCAACCATTCAATTTTTTTCCTCCAAATATTTGCACGACACCTTTCTCCATTACTTCTTCACGTTTTTGCGTCGCAGTGGCACCGATCATATCTCCGGAGACAAGCAAATACACGACGGCTGGCAGCGAGGTGGTTGGAAGCAGTGGCTACGAGGGCGAGAGTCTACAGGCGGCGCGCTATTTCTCATCTCCTTGCGAATATCCAACAATGTGGTGGTCGAGGTGGCAGGAAGGAGTGGCTGCACGGGCGAGAGCACATAGGCGACGCATTCTCTTGTTCCGCAAATCTCCAGCAGCGGCGGTGGTAGTGGTGGCAAGGTACAGCACGGTTTTATTTTGATGATTTGGAAAAAAAAATTCCCGATCTTGTTTTAGTGGCTCTCCTTCACTAGTCTAACTTGGCTATTTTTCTATTCGTCGGCGTCTATTTCGGCTGGTCTTCGTAGTATTTTCGCAGCCAATAGTTGATTGAGGTTTTGGGAATCTGTTACGCACAGTGGTGCGAGTTTTTGGCTACTGCCAGTTAAACAATTTTTTCATGTAGATGTTACATTATTTATATGATAGTTGATACATTATTTATTCTTTATCAACTACATTATCTTCTATAGCGTATTTTTATTTTATTTCTTAAATTTGACTATAGCTTTTGGTATAATATTGAAGTTGTAAACAAATAATGCAACATATTTGTCATAAATAATGTAAAATTCATATCACATTACATATCAGATTAAAGATAATTTAATTTAATTTCAACCAAAATTCCTATTGCAAATGTTCGGAATAAGATAATCATAGTAAAATTAAATAATGTAATAACTAAAACTAAATAATGTAACATGATATAAAGTGTAATGTAATACTGTAACATTAATAAGAATAATTAGATAATGCACGAGGAATATAGATATGCAACATAATATATCATTACATTATTCTTCATATTATGTTGCATTATCTATGTTCATCGAGTTGCATTATATAATTCTCATTATTACCTTATTAATGTTACATTATTCTTTTAAATATATGATTACATTATCATTTGTATTATATTGCATTATTTAGTTTAAGCTATTACATTATTTAGTTTTACGACGAATATATTATTATGAACATATATAATAGGGATTTCGTTTGAAAGATAATTAAATTATCTTTAATTTGGTATATAGTACGTCAAGAAGTAATTTGAATTGAGTGAGTTGTGATTATTTAAAGTTTTATAAAAAAATTTATAGGAGAGAGAAAATCACAGTTTTGGAGGATAGCAGTTTCACGTATTTAATAAGATTATCAAATTACTATTATACCCAAATAATGTAGTAGAAAACACAGGATAATGTAGCGAATTTTTTTAAGTTTCTAGTTCAATGTGGAGCGTTCAAATGCTGATCTAAAGGCCAGGATTTGGCCTCATATAACATACGGGGTATGGGTAACCATATAATGCAACCCTATATATATATATATATATATATATATATATATATATATATATATTGTACGAGTGTGGATCGAGCAAGAATGAGATTTATGATGAGAATTGCGAATAAATCTTATATATGTATACTAGTACAATTTTATATGTATTTTTATTCATTTATATAAAATGATAAAATTGTGCATAATATAAATATACTGTAGAGAGAATGTATAAATACATAGTTTTTGTATAGCACATATATGGTAGTATAATGCATATAATATTAGCTCAAATGAAAGATAAAATCTAATTATTTTATAATGCATATAAATTATATTAAAATTATACGAAATTTATTAACTATTGAGTGTTGAATCAAAATTTGAAAGAGTGAAAATTTGAAAACCTGAAATTTATTCTTATCTCATCATAAAAATAAAAAATTAAAAAAAAAAAAAAAAAACATTCTCATCGGAACCAACTTTTTTTATATATGGAGAAAGAGAGAAAGCTAGTATCCGACGTTCAAAAATAAAATTTATATTAAATAAAAACAATTAGTCCTTAAATTAATCACATACCTGCAAAAGTTTTCGGTGAATGCAACTTTAGGGGGATGGCGGTCCAATTTGACGGCGGTCCAATTTGACGGCCATGCATGCATGCTTTTTTTTCTTTTTAACGTTATATATATATATATATATATATATATATATATATATATTATTTGAAAAACTGATTAATTTGCATGTTCCAACATTTCATCAGTCTTTTTGACTATATAAAAACGAAAGCATAAACTTAACCTTTTCAATTTGCCTACGAAATTAAATACTCCTTCTGTCCCGTGCTATTAGTCACATTTGTCGTTTTGGTCCGTCCCAACCTATGAGTCCCGTTTCCTTTTTTGGCAAAAAAAATAATAAAATAACATTTTCATTTAATTTAATTTAATTACTTAAATGCATTTTTACCCCCAAACCCTAAACCAATTTACCCCCTACCCCCGCCGCAAACAAAACACCCACCCCAACCCTCATTTGTCACACCCCCCCAACCCTAATCTCATCTCGCGATTTCCGCCGCACCCCTTCGACTCTCTCGCCCCTCTTCATCTCTCTCGTCGAATCGCCTCTCACGATTCCGGCGCACCCCTTCGACTCTCTCGCCCCTCTTCATCTCTGTCGCCGGTGTTTCTTTGTACCGCGATGATGAATCGCACCTACTCCACTCACACACCCCCAACCCTAATCGCCTCTCGCGATGATGATGAGCCGATGAGTTTGTCTATGTCTCCATCACCGCCAGCCGCTTGTGCCGGTGACGAGATCTACCCCCACAACTGATGGGTTTTGTATACTGAAAGCATTTATTACAATGTGTATACAATGGTTTATTTTTCCTATCTGTTAACAATCGTACATGTATGAACAGTGGTATCCTCTTGTCTCACCGATAGGGACGATCATACGGCGTGTTGTAGATCGCAGAAGACAGTATGATCATTTGACCTAGTGAGACATAAACATGATCACAGCCGAGACAGCGTATGAGGATACGTCTGTCCGGATGGCTGCGGCATTGTCGGAATAAGTAGTCTGTCTTGGTTACTTGACATGCTGGTACGCAGAGGTGGCGTATTGATGGACCGCAGTGAGATATATTCGTCTGTCTGACATCAGCGAATAAAAGATCTCGTTATATTGATTGAGTCCAAACCCTAACGAAGGTTCAGGGGTTTGCACGGGTTGACTGTTGCTTTGACTTGCCATGGTGGAGAGCCAACACAGCACGCTCGTATATCCGCATCTTGGGTAACAGCAGTTCGTGTAGTACCGCCTGAGACTGAACTTAGGTAACCATATCCAAGTAATAGGATGGGGACATTCCCTGAGGAGCTCAATAACATTCATCGTGCCAAAGTCCTGCAGGCTGATTAAGTTCAGGCACGAGTGATAAGGTTTGAGTGGTACTACTCAGGAATTATAAGATATTAATTAATTGTAGTTAGAGCTTGTCAGAGGCTCCGATTAATTAATGAATGTCCGGTAACCTTAAATATGGGGATTCTCAATTAATGCAACCCGTTCTCACAACGTGGTAATAAAGGGGTAGGTCAGTATTAATTCTGTGGTGAAAAAGAATTAATATTAATTAATTAATTGTGTCCTGGGTTGTGGACATGGGAATTAATTAATTTATAGGCCCACTTTATTATTTACATTAGGTCCCAGGTCTTGCCCAAATAAGTGTGCTGAATTGAGCCCAGTAACCCATTATGGATAAAACCCTGGGTCTATAAATAGACCACTCTCTCTGGAAACCCTAGCCACCTTTTGTGATTATTCAAATCAGTCAAATACCTAGGGCAGAGAGTGAGGGGCGCCGTTTTTCACTGGGAGAGGAGGAGAATTTCGATTCTGGTCCTGCTCAGATTATAGATCTACGGAGTCCTCACCAGTAGTAGATCTGAACAGCACCGGGATACAGATCTGAAGATCTAATCTGGAGAACAGAATTCTTCCTCTTGTTCTTTCTTGTTTTCGATTTTATTTAGAAATTAGGGTTCTAATTTCTGATTCCGCAGATAAAATCGGATTGCGTGGTTGAATTGGTTCTTGGAAATTCAAACGCAAAAGATCGGTACAGACACTACGGAATTACGGTAATCTCTCAATCCACAATCTTGTATTAAATTCATAGGAGCATGCTAGGGTTTTGAGAAATTTAATTATGAGCAATATCCATAGATCGATTCGGTTCAGTTTGGTTTTGGTGATTTGGTTCATGTTAAAACCCTACAACAACTACGTCTCTTCTGCCGGCGGAGGCTTGGAGGCAGGGACGACCGACGAAAGCCATGAAGATGCCGGAGCTCTGAGCAACAACCGTGCCTCCCCTGCAGCCCCTCCTGCCGTTCATCTGATGTTGTCCCCACCACCAGTCGACCGTGTAGGTGACGTCCTCTTTACTGACGGCTCACTGAGTCCTTGCTCTATTATGACCTTTACTAAATATCCCCCTTTTTCGCATCCGTCCCTTCTCACTGCCGGTGTCACGGAGTCGTGGATGGCCGACATCTCGTTCGCACCGTCAGAGGGGCTCGTTGCTACCGGTAGCTTGGAGGCGGGGATGGCAGACAGCTCCGAGAAAGTGTGTCTGAGCGGTACGAACAAATCGGAGAGGTGTTGGCCGGAAATTGAGGACGAGTTCGAGGGAGGGTGTCCGAGAGATCAATTGGAGCTCGTGGTTCGCATGTTTTGGGAAATTTATTTCCCAAATATCCGGTGATTTCTCTCCTTTGGGTTTTTTGTCTCCGCTGTTTCGGTTCTGTTTGCATGTTGGTTCATGTCTGTTATTTGATGATGATTGTTGGGTGTTGGTTGTTGGATTCATGCTTCGGTTGGTTGTTGGATTCATGATTCGGTTGTTGGCTGTTGGCATGTTGGTTTGGTTGATCTGTTGTGGGATTTTGAGGCTTTTGATCTGAAATGATAAAAATATTTTTGGGCACACACTTTGTAAAACCATTTCTCATCAATATGAATGACATTCTCCATGGGCTTGAATCTTAGGATGTTCAATGCATTGTCATATTCTATAGCTTGCAAACTGAAACTTAACCTAGAGAAATTGTTTGGAGCTGTCAAAGCTGGCTTAATTGCATTTGTGTGTGCTTTGATCAGATGTGATTTAGCCCATCTTCCCACCACAGATTTAGGAACACTTAAACTGTCTGCTAATGCTCTAATTATTCCTCTTTTTTGATAATGTACTTGAGCAATTTGATCAAAGTTTACCTGATGTTTTACTTGTTGGATTCTCATGAATCTCTTGCCCACAACATGCATAATTTCACCTCTTTCTCTTTGCCCTTTTGCAGTTTCCCAGATCCGTGAAACTGTTTTCCGACACACATTGAAGGTTGCAGCTGCTTCATTTACCTTGCCCCTTCCAGGCTTCCCATCAATGCTGTTCACTAGCAAAACTGCAGAATCTCCTCTTTTTTGGAATCTGAAACATCTTGTTTTGCCCCCATTTGAATGTAAAAATTCTGAAATGTTTAAATTCTTAGAAAACAGCTTGTATTTATAGAATATGTCCAGCTTAGAAAGTTGTAAAATGTAACGCCCCCAACTGACCTTCCCAATTTGAGGTCGCGTTACATTGATGTTTCAGGTTTTATTAAACACTTCTTTGCTCAAATAAATAAACAAGCGGAGAATTTAATAATAAAAGAGTTCCAGAAATAGTGTAAATAATACTTCGAGTCATGAGTTTAAGTTTAAACAATTAAACAGTATACAGATTAGGGAAAGAAAGATCAGAGAGTGTAGCAGCGTGTGTGATGCGTGGCGGAGATATGCATATGAAGATGCATATCTCAGGATCTGTAAGTTTACAAAATAAGTTGTTTCGTTTACACCCCCGCTCGCCATCCATGCCGCTCAACCTGCGTATTTTAGAAATAATACGAGGGGCTGAGTACTAATGTACCCAATGAGAAACATGCCCGAAAACATACATTATATAAGAGACATGCTATGCAACTCACACAGATAGACACGGGGTTTTGTTTGAAAAGAACCGTGCTATCTAAAACATTTAATTTTATGCGCATCTAAGTATGTTATTATATCTGTTATCATAGTTGTAACTGGAAACTGGCCTACTTCCAAGTTACGATGATTAGTTAGGAATGATTCAACATTCAACTTACTATCATCTAAGTGCACTAATCTCAGTACATACTTCGAGATCCGATCGCATTCAATCATTCACTTTCTCACAGACTTACGGTCCCATCACTTCAGCCAAACTTACATACCAAGGTATCAAACCTTCACGATTAATAAGAGTAGCGCATGTACTAACATTACATGGTTCTTGTCTTATCAATAACTCTCTGTTATTAGCTTTCAACAGAGGACATATATAATAGCACAAAAACATGCATACCAGTTCTCATTTTAAAACAAAGCAGTTTACACATTTTGGAAATAAAAACACACGTTTGTTTTTATACTGAGATAGTAACCCACCTGATAATTGGCTTTTAGGTATAGATGCTTCTTGCTAGATGAGTTCGAATGTCCTTGCTTTCAAATTCCTACAATTAAATAGGGTTCTCATGTCAGTACGAAGAATCTAGGACCATACATCTTAATCGTAAACAAACAGGACTCGAAAGGAATTAGGATTGGATAATAAACGTAGGAAGAACTATTGAGTATGCCTCTGTGTCAACCGACAGGGGTCTGTGTCGGTCGACACAGCCCTGCGTCGACACAGGTAAGTTGAGTCGACACAACTCTGTCGACTGCATTGTGTCGGTCGACACAACATTGTGTCGCCAACTCTGTCGACTTGCCCTCGTGTCGATCAACATGACGTGTGTCGGTGGACACACGCGGTCGATCTCCTCACTTCGGTCGAGCCCTGTGTCGGTCGACACACTCCTGTGTCGATCGACACAGGTCGTCTTTCTCGCGAGTTCGCCGGAAAACCTGCAACTGTGACGAAAATACACTTCTACACCTTCGATGATACATGCAATAACATTTCTAAGGTCCCTAAGCTTCCTAGATCTCGATTCTAGCCTCAAAATACCGATTAAAAGCAAGAAATGAGGGTTGGGAGTGAGCTCACCGGAAGATCTTCTCTCTCCGGCGACGAACACGTTTCCGGTGGTGAAACTTGCAACTCTTGATGTCCGAACGTTCCCTATAACATCAGGAACATGCCTCAATCAATAGATTCTTGTTTTATCGCCGATTAAACGGGTTACAAGAATTTAAATTCGAAAATCCAAGAGGGTGAACACCCAAACTTCTCACCTCGACTACTTCGTCGATACTCGTCCTCTCGGAACCCACTTGTGCTCAAATTGAAGCCTGAAGAGTGTAGTACACGATGGTGGTGGCGGCTGGCTTGGTGGCGGCCGGAAATTGTCCGGGAAGTCGACGGGAAAAAGAGGTTGAAGGGTGGGGAAACTCTCTCACTACCTTTCTCTCTCTAAGTTATAACATAAGCTGAAAAAGTTTATGTTATGATTTCTCTTCCTATTTATACTCTCTTCTCTTCCAACATGTATTATAACTTGATTATACATATACATATAATATACATGTACCTAGTATGATACAATTCCCTTAAAATCATATTAGTTTACTCAATTAATATGATAAACTCTATTCCATGGAATAAATATGATTCAAAAAGTGATTTTCCACAATCTCAATTAAATCTTGTTAATTCCTTCAAGATTATCAAAATTACCTAGCTAAATCTCAAGATTTAATTCTCCAAACATACACAAATAACTTCTACTTCTTTAAATTGGTGAAATTCTTCTTTTATTAAATCAGAATGATTTATACAAGATTGAATATTATACGGGTATTACATAAAATTTGAAATTTGGCACTTTTTTTTGGGTCGAAAGTTTCCCTCTTTTTTTTGGAAATCTTACCCTTTTAGTAATTGTGTCCATCCACATACAATTTTGTAATGTTTATTAATGCATTTTAATATTAATTAATTCATTTGCCTTGGTTCCTGTGTCCCTTCCTGTGTGACTAACAGGAAGGGACAGAAGGAGTACTATTCAAGCACCGAATCGAATCTTGTTATTACAGCCCCCATCTTAATTTACTACTAATCAGTCAACCCTGCAATCCCAGATTCCCACATGCAGCCCCTTTCATCCTGTTTGTATAAATTCCTAATCATTTCACAAATATATATATATATATATATAGGGGAGTGATCATATGAGAACTCCCCTTACCATGTGAAAATAAGAACTAATCTCGGCCATCCAATTGGTGATCCAACGCTCAAGACTAAATAAATCTCGTCTGCATTATAGTGTAGTGAAACATGCATTAAAAGGTAATTTTGTAATATTTTTTCTCTCTCCTCTAAAATCATCCTAAATCTTTAAATGATCATATCTCCTTCGGTTTAGATTATTTTTTAATGTATCATATATCAAATTAAAGGTAATTTAATTATATTTCAAACAAAATCCCTATTGCATATGTTTCGATTTAAAAATTATCGTAAAAAATGAAAATTAGTGATTATATGCATAATTCTCGTAACAGTACACGAATTCTTATATAATGAATGGAGTTCCACAATATGATGCATGAAGTTATATTATATAATGCAGAATATGATAGATAAAATGCAATAATTTTTTTTCCTGCAAGATCAAAAAAAAAATTAAAATTCATTATCTTTGCATACCGTAGATAATATCATAGTTGTTATAAAAGTTGATGATATATTACTTGTGTTTAATTATGTATTTTTTTGTTATATTATATAAATGTATATTACTATATTATATAATGCATGTTTGTTAGGTATATAATGAATGTTGAGGTCAATATAATGCATGAAGTTATATAACGAATACAATATCACAATATAATGCTTGAAATTATTGTATATAATGCAAAATATGATAGACAAAATGTAACATGTTTTTTCAGCGAAATCATCATTCATCATTATATTTGCACTTGTTATGTATTATATAGTAATAACATATGCATTATAATGAAAGTAATATAATTTTCTCTAAAATAAAAGTAATATCATGTATAATATGCATAATTCTCGTAACAGTACACGAATTCTTATATAATGAATGCAGTTGCACAATATAATGCATGAAGTTATAGTATATAATGCAGAATATAATAGATAAAATGCAACATGATTATTTCAGCGAAATCGTCATTCATCATTATATTTGCACTTATTATCATATAGTAATAACATATGCATTATAATGAAGGTAATATAATTTTTCTCTAAAATAAAAAATAATATTATATATAATAGAGGAAGTAATATCGTATAATGATAGTAATATTGTTCTAAAATAAGAGTAATACCATATTATAATGCAGGAAGATGCTTGTTAGGTATATAATGAATGTTAGATATATAATGCATGTTTCCTAGGTATATAATGCATGTTTCTTATGCATATAATGCATGTTTGTTAGATATATAATGCATGTCGAGATATAATATGCAAACAGAATCTTAAATAAGTACAAAATGACAAAAATACCCTATAATGCAGGTTTTTTGAGATAAAATGACCGAAAATTTTAATAAAATCCTGAACGTTAATTCATCAAAATTAATGGCGATGATTGGTTCTTATTTGAGAGCAAAATTTTTTTAGCCACTTTGAATAAGTTAACAAGTTAAATAGCCACAAGTATAAAAATGTATGTTTTATAGCCACTTTCAAATGATTGGAGAGAGAATTTGAATTTTAAAATATTGTTACATTAATTGTTTTTGGATTTATTATCCACCTACCCCACCACCTATCCCACTTCCTCTCTCTCTCTCTCTCTCTCTGAACACGCGACCGAAAAAAAAACACCATCGTCGATCTGCCATTTTCGCCGATTAGAAGCTCCAAACCACCGGCTTTTGCTCGCCCAACCCAAAACAAATCTACATTCCATCGAATATAATGTCTGGAGAAGAAGAAAACCCGAATCAAGTAAGTTAATTCCCACTTTCAAGTACAAAAATATATCTTTTTTTTTCTGAAATTTTCGAATATAATGTCTAAAATTTCTATGCTTTTTAGGTTTAAATACATGTTGAATTATGTATATAGTTGATTAGGATCATATTTCGTCGATTTCTATGCTTAAATATGACTAGAAACAATGTAGAAATGGATTTTGCTGCGTTTTTACTGTGAAAAACACTGCGCATACCCGCCCTAGGAGAGAGACGATGAGATCTCGATTTTTTTAATTCCAGAATAAAAAATGCTATGATACTTGATCTTAATTTCGAAATCGAGATCTCGGTTTAATTTTTTTAAAATATTTGCTTTTAATTCTTTTATTCTGCTTTTATTTAAATATTTTATTTTATTTAATTGCAGGTTTGGGAGTGGATCAGACCCGGTCTGCAGGGGACAGTCCCGCGGTCGATGAATTGTTACGACCAGGACATTCTTGAGGACATTCGGACTAGATTAGCGAGCTTTGGAGATGACGACGATGATATTTCCAATTTATTTAGGGAAGGTCCATTCGGTGAATTTCTCTCTTTCCGGTGGAAGAAGAGAACGATACGAGCTACTTGGGCTCTTATCACCCACGAGATTAATCTGGATGGGGCTGAGGATCAGCTGTGGTTTCGTGTTGGCGAAACCAACTTACGATTAGGTGCAGAGGAGTTCTGTTTGATGACCGGACTGCGGTTCGGCGATTCAGATTTTGATCCTACTGCATTGAAATTGGATGATGTCCCCAAGGATAGGTGCTTATATTTTCACTACCAAGACTTGCCGAGTGTAGATCAGTTGCACCTTGATTTCATGAAGAGGGACTTGATTCTGAGCGATTCTATTGATGATAATGTGAAGATCGCTCAGATTCTGTTTGTGTACCGGATGTTGGTTTGCTTGGATGGGAAGCGACTGGTAGACCCATGGGTCTATGCATTGGTGGAGAGGCCTCACGAGTGGAGGGCTTTCCCTTGGGGCTCGTGGTCGTTCAGTGTCTTGCTGCATCAGATGTCTGTCGTGATCACATCTTCGAAGTCAGCTAAGGTGCCTTTGGTCCATATATACGGCCCTGTTTGGGTGTTAGAGGTAATTGTTTGTAATTTTAATTTTTAATTTATAAAAGATAAGACAAGAACTGTTAATTATTTACATTATTTTGCAGGCATGGGCGTACGAGGTGATCCCTGATCTGGCAGAGGTATGTGCGATACGCCATATGCCAGAGGGGACTATGCCTCGATGCTTGATGTGGAGACCTCGTTATGTTCGGGATGCTGACTTCACTGATTTTTTCACAAAAGAGGTAATTATTGTTTATGATTTTTTTTTAATTATGATTAAAATAAAATATTATATGTTTTATTTATTTATTTTTTTTTTCAGCATGTTTGCATACTTCACTGCAGCCGACTGAGGATGAGGCCGATTCTGAGTTTTGCCTCAGTCTGCGGAATGCTGAGCAGCCGATGATTCGCAGATTTATACCTTACAGAGGCTTGAGGCCCCGATCATCAGTCTCTCAGCGGTCTGCTGCTAGTACCTCGAGGTCTTCTTCGAGGAGGGTTCCACAGCAGCAGCAGTCGCCGCCACAGCGCCGTCCCTCGCCGCTGCCACAGCAGTCGCCGCCACAACGCCACCCATCGCAGTGTTCGAAATGGGGAGTGGTGGTTTTGAGGTTCCAGTCCGCTCTTCTTTCGAGCGTACTGATTTTCCTTATCGGCGGCGGGCAAAGAAGCGCCCGCGACGTTCCGCGTCTGCAGAGCCTGTAGAGGTACTTGTGTTTAAATTTGTTTGATTTTTATTTGATTATATTTTACTTATATATTTATATTATCTTTTCAGACTGGACAGCCTCCATGGTACGAGGGGTACAAGATGTCCATGAATGACATGGTGCGATTTGCAGTGCCATTGGCTGGTCAGCTCGTGCAGCCACTGGCAGATACACTTCTTCCACCACTGAGAGCAGGGCTCGTGCAGCCACTAGCAGATTACATGATTGTTCCAGTGGCTGATCGCATGATTGATCCAGCGGCGCAGCGAGATATGCCACCACTGGCGCAGCAGCTTATACATCCATTAGCGAATCTGATCATTGATCCAGTGGCACAGCGGGTTATTAAGCCATTGGCAGAGACGATGATTGATCCGGTGGCTCAGCGACTTATGGGGCCAGTCGCAGATAGACTCATGGTGCCGGTAGCTGATCGTGTGAGTCAGAATATTATCGAGCCAGTGTCTTCCAGGGTTACTCATAGGTTGAAGGTTTTCTTACTCGACCTCGCAGATACACTTCTCTGCCGCCCTTGCCGGAGCGAGAGATGGGCCCCACCGTACCCTCCTTATTCTGGAGGTACTTGTGTTTAAATTTATTTGATTTATATTTGATTATATTTTACTTATATATTTATATTATCTTTTCAGACTGGACAACCTCCTCTTTTGGCCAGACCACCTCTCAGCCCGTTGGCCACACCACCTCATCTACTGCGGGCCCCACCGCCTCATTCACTGCTGGCCCGACCACCTCTCAGCCCGTTGGCCACACCACCTCATCTACTGCGGGCCCCACCGCCTCATTCACTGCTGGCCCGACCAGCTCTCAGCCCGTGGGCCCCACCACCTCTTCCACTGCGGGCCCCACCGCCCCCTTTCGTGCTTCTAGTGCCAAGATGATGAAAGAATATCTGTCTTACATGGATGATATCACGCAACAAGTGAGGTTGCCTGGGCAGGGAATGATTATGAGTAGGGAGCTATATTTCCGGCCACTTAATGACCCGAAGGAGAATGTTTCAGAAGATGTAAGTGCATAACTATTAGTTGTGAATTTTTTTATTATCGACTTTATATTAATTTTTTTTGTGTGATATCAGCTTTTGCAGATCTTCATGTCAATGTCACGAGACATGGTTGCCAGAGATGACAGCAGCGTACTTGAGGACGGTGTTGACCCGAACAGCACTATCATATTAGACCCCTCTTTCTTTGTAAGTAATGAATGTTGAAATTTATTTTAATTCTTTAATTTTCATTTCATTTTATAATGTATATTATGTGCAGGACCGTATCTTGCTAAAATGGGAAAAAGTCCCAAAGAAAAAACGAGGGAAGGCTGTTGATGATTACGATTGGTGGAAGCCCCATGATGATCTAGTGAAAGCTGTCCAGGGTAGTGGTGGAATGTCTGGCTTTAGGAGTTGGTACAAGGCCAAACATGTAAGTGACATATTTTTAGATTAAATTGTTCTATTAGTATTCATATTAAGTTTAATTGTGTTGTTTTTATTTTAGGTGATCGGGATTGTCCATCTCTACGAGCACTGGGTCACTGTACGGATTGATCTTCATAGCTGGACTGTTGAGTTATATGACTCACTTCTCCACGCTTTAAATGATCCATCTGACCCAGTGCTCTATCTGAAGCGGGACACGGAACTCCGACCACTTCTTGTATTACTTCCCCGTGTCCTTGATGCTGCCGGGTACTGGGACATGGTCGATCCTCCTCGTGTAAGAATCCTTGGTAATTTTACTTTGATCAAGGATGTTACTGAGATGCCCCTGCAGTTAGATTCACATAGTTGTGGAGTATACTGTATGATTTTTGTTGAATTTGCATTTTGGTGTATTTTGTGATTAATATGAACTGCATAGGTGATTCTACAGGATTAAATGGATTTTATTGAAAAACAGATCAGTCATTTCGAGATGAAATAGGGGATTTTGATTTCGAGATCTCGAAATTAAATCGAGATCTCGAAATCCCCTATTTCATCTCAAAATTATTAATTATGTAATTAATTATAATTAATCTTAAATTAAGACATTATACAGTTTAAACATACATTACTTAACATTTATTTAATAATTTAAAGTTCATTTAACATAAGACATTATACATTTGAATCTATTCATACATAAGATGTTTCTCTTTGAAATGTTCATACCTTATTCATGTTTGAATAGGATGAAGTAGAAGTAGTATAATACAAAGCAAACATCTTTGTAATGAATGAATTTTTGCAAGTTTCTTTGTTATCGAATCTATATTCCTTAAATGAATGTTATATGAGTTGATTATCCTCGAAAATTAGCGAATTAAACATCCAATTAGCCAATAATCCACAAAATCGAGATCTCGAAATCGATTTCGAGACATGTCGAGACAACAATTTAAGTTATCTCGATTCAAACCCTACAAATCACAAAATGGCAAATTTTGAGATCTCATCTTGATATCGAGATCTCGATTTTGTAATCGAGATCTCGATTTATTTTTGTTCCGATATAAATTTAAATTATATTAATGTTTTAATATCAATTTTAAAAAAAAGTCGAAATCTCGAGATCTTTAAATCGAGATCTCGATTTGAAATTGAGATCTCGAAATGGAGACCTCGAGATCTCGATTTTTTTAAAAAAATTTGTCAAATCCACCTGAGTTCGTATACAAACCAAAATACCAAAACAGATCAAACAGGAAGTTAAAAATTAGTCCAAACATCAGCCACAATACCTAAATTCTATGATCAACTTTCTCCGGACATTTAATTAACAACATTTAATTAATTAGTCATAAGCTTGCAAATAGAAATTAGCAAATAAATAAAGCAAGTGCCACTACTCACTCATATGGTCAACTCTCTCCGGACATTTTCTTTTTGTATGCCCCGTCTGCTGACAAATACTACATGTCTTCGCCCGTCGCCTTCGTGGCCCGTCTTGGGGTGGAGGACTGTTCAAATCCACCTCACCAATGGCGATATAAGCAGTGCAGGCACGTGAATTGTGACCGGATTGTCGACACCTCCTACATACTTGAGATCTGCGCGTGGTCGAACTCTCAGCACCAGAACGTGCTCTACTCATCCTCGGACGACCAGCCTGTCGAACTACTATCGGTGGTCTCACAACATAAGATGTTACCTCCGATGGGAGTACCCAATCCGATGGATGCGGCACAGTCATAATGGTGTGATGATATGTCTGTAGCAGAGTGAATTGCTTGTAGTAGTGTGGCACGTACTCTGATATCGGCTGCGAAATATATCTGACAATCGAAAAATAAGACACACATGTTATAATAATCTTTAAGCTATTAACTACAAGATATTTGCAATAATGAAAGTTTGAATTAACATATTACTGAGGGCGGCAGCCGCATGACAACATGGAATCAGATCGAGATCGAACTGACGACACTCACACGTTCTGTGCTGTAAGTCGACATTGTAGCTTCTCTGTTGCCCTTCCACCTTGTATATGTGTGGCATGGTGGTGCCTCTGACTACAAGCTGTCGCCCATATTCGGACGACTCTGTTAATTTCGTCATAGCTACGTGTGTCAGAGCATGATCTCTAGACCGTGCAGCCGCCCATCGCTCGTCAAACCATCTCTCAACCATAGCTCTGTAACTCTCAAGAAGGGCACATATAGGCAATCGCCTTGCCCATAACAAACGAGAGTTGAGGGATTCGGCTGCATTGGACGTCATGAAGCTGAATCGGGTACCAGGGCACTGAGATCTCGACCAACGGTGGACTCCTATATCCAAAAGCCTCTTGTAAGCTCCTTCTTTGCTCAGAATCTCCAAAGTAGACATGTGCTTTTGAAATGCATCGTGCCTATAACAGTAGGCTGCATCTCGTAAAACAGCACCAACTTGCGAACCGTACCTCGACATGTTATTCGCCAAGTGGTAGTAGCAAATAGCATGCGTAGCATTCGGAAATGCTAACTCCACTGCATTTTTTATGCTCTTGTGCTGATCACTGACAATGATCGGTCCTTCGCGATCTCCGAAGCAAACATGCAAGCGATGCATGAACCACATCCACGACTCATCATCCTCCATGGGTCCAATCCCGATAGCAAGGGGAAATAATTGTTCATTGCCGTGTTTCGTCACCGCAACAAACATCATTCCCTTATTCTTGCCCTTCAGATGCGTGCCATCTACAACAATCACTGGGCGCATGAAGCTGTGAAATGCATCGATGCAAGGAGCAAGCGCCAGAAACATGTGCTTGAACAAACTCTCCGAAGAAGTGGATATATCATACATCGTGCCTGGGTTACGAGACGGTAGCATGTGTAAGTAGCCCGGCAGCATCGCATAAGACTTCTCCCACTCGCCGAATACCATTGCAATGGCTATGTTTCTTGCCCGCAGGGCAAAACTGTAATCAATCTTGATGCCGAATTGAATCAACAATTCAGACATCATCTCCTTCGGCTTTAGAATAGCGCCCTCCGCCGCCAACTTACTGGAAAAATACTTACCCAACACTCTTGCGGGCACTTTGCAGGGAGCAACACGATCAATATCCGTCTGGCAGCTGTGCATCAGATCACACTTGAATACTCTCCAAACAGTTCCAGATTGTCTTGCACGTAGCATAAAAGGACAACCATTCCCATGCTTGCATCTCAAGTTGAGCCGAGTAGTGCTAGACCTCTATGTGGAGTACTCCAACCGGTGATGCAAGTGATGCAGTCCTACAGCAAGGTCAAGTTCATCCTTGCTGCTAAATGTCGCTCCAATGCACAGCTGAGTCGGGGCCCAATCTGCGGGAATAATCCACTCCAAATGCTCAGGAGCATCAACCTCTATTAAAGGAAGCACCCAACTCCTTACTTCCTGATCATGTCGAGCTGCAGCCACGGACAGACTTAAGTTATTGTTAGATAGTCCGTACTGATACATTCGCCCAGGAGATAGAATCCATCTAGAAAAATCACTGACCAAGGACTCAAACAACCGACTCCGGCCCTCCTCCTCGTCCCTCTCCTCCTCGCTTGCCTCCTCCTCATCATCATCATCACAATAATCATCATCATCATCTGTAGATTCCGCCTCATACTCATCTACGAAATCATTTGCTAATGAGATGCTAGGACCACCCATTCGTGTTGATCGCTGTGACTGTGACTGAGGTGCCTGAAATCCGGACTGATTTTGCTTCAATTTGGTGACCACATATATAATTGGATCAATGCTATTTTCATATAGCATCCGCATAATATCTTCGTCGGTCTTCAGTCCAGCCTTCACATGCCTCGAGCCCCCAGATATACTGCTCATGTAAAACAAGCAGTAGCTAGTACTGAGGAGATCACAATGCATGATCTCGTGAATCTCGGACAAAATGGCATTGTAGGAGATCCATTCACGTCTCAAACAAATCAATTGCTCGTCTCCGCCCATATACTCGGATCTGTCCCATGCACCACCATGACGTATGATGAAACGTTGATACGACATCTGCGATAAATGATACGAAAATATTAAATAAAATCTAAAGCATGATCCAGCAGACATTTCGAGATCTCGATAATAATATCGAGATCT